>CM042148.1:76374298-76409298 GCA_023376005.1 Doryteuthis pealeii
GGAACTTCCTCAAATTCTTTTAACGTGCCCTATACGGCCTTATATTTTCTGACGCAATTATAAGTTGAATGTCTGTTCCAAAAAATAGTTTCTTCGTCATGTTTTCACGCAAGAGGAATTTTTTACTTTGGTGAAGGTCGCTAACGTATCGTGGAACCAGTACGATTTTCATTATCTATTCCTGTTATATGGATAGGAATAGTTCCTGGCTCATGTCCGCCACATCCTCTCATATAGGGTATCGTGGTTAATGACCGTTTCGCTTTTATTTTTTTTTAGAAACACCCACGCGTTCTCTGGTAGTGTTGTTGATATTATAGTTCACAGGAATAGTCCTTTTTCATAGGTTTTTAAAATTGTTGCTTGTTTTAAATGGCTTATCAACTTTTGTAGTATTTAATATCCCAGATAAACCATCCTTGTGAAAAAATTAGGTGGTAAGTATTTACCATAGCTTGGGGGGATGAACAGGGTTCATTCACTTAATATCACCAATGGTAACTTATCCGTAAAGTGAACCAGTACTAGGCGCAAAGTATGTTCGGAACTCGCTAACTACGATGTCGCAATGTCCAAACAGTGGTAAGCCACTACGTCCAGCGGTACTTCGTATTTTTTATAGAGTCAACTTTTATGCTGATCATCTCTTGGTGTGCTACAGAGATCTGGGTTGCTAACACATATGTGGATTTTTACTCGGTTCTGTAAGTGGCAAAGCAATCACTTTTTTCGTAATGTGTGGGTGTTTGAAATTGTAAATTTTAGATACTCCAATGGTTAATTGTAGCGTAGAGCTTAGTAGAGGATTATATAAACATATGTTGTCTACATTTGATAGAGAACCAGTAACTTAAGAATGAAGACTCCTCATTAATACTAGAAAATTTATCTTCTGTCAAGCGGGTGTGCAAAATGCACTACTGTATCCGCTGCAGAGGGATTTCTTTAGTAATGTTACGTTGTACATATTCACGCCTAAACGATAGCATGTACCGTAGTCCTTTTTTATTTCGTTGGGGTATGACCCGCCAAAAGCACCGTGCTGAAGATGGTGCGATAAGCACAATCAAAACACAGCAAACATGGTCGTCTCACAGGACTTGCCCTGGAGCCCCGATGTATTCTCGTGCTCCGTATATGGGCTTTTACCAGGAGGGGGAGGAAAGGCAGAGAGAAACGAGAGAGGAGAACGTACTACTGGAAATTATCGGGGGCTCGCTCATTAGGAGAGTCCGTCCCTTAACGACTCGCCCCAGGCGAAAAGAGGACGACCTTTCTTTTGTGTTTCCCCACGTCGACCCACGTGATCCGAGGTTCAATCACCGCGACTGATCCGGTCGCGGTCAAATTCTCCGTTCGGGTTACGCTAAGTCTGTGAAACCACTCGCTCTCCTCTTTTGGGTCATCTCTTATCATATTTGAGGCCCTTTCGGTTTACTGTCTTCTCCTCCTGCATTAGTCAAGTTCTAAGCTCAAAAAGTCAGGAATATCCCCATCTTTGCAAATCGAGTAACAATGAGATTATCCTGAGTAAGAAAACTTTGCTTATATCTGTCCGTATTTACGGTTGCAAAGGAAGCTATTTGCGGTTGTTATGGAAGGGTTTGCTTAAGTGATCCTGTGCTATTTGTACGGCTTCTTATATAAAGACCAGCTATATTGTTGCTAAGAAAAGTTGGCTAGGAGGACGCTATTTGCTATACAAAAGAAAGATTGCATTAGGACTCTATTTCCGTTTGCTAAGATACGCAATTTCGTTGTTGCTCAGAAACGCTATTTATTTCAAGCTAGAGTAGATTTGCTAAGGATGCATTTACGGTTTCCAAGGAGGGCAAAGGAGATATTTTAATTTAATATACTAAGGAACTCTGATTTTCCGGGATTCTCTATATTATTCTAATACGATTGCTAAGGGATGGTTAGGCTACGCAGATGTATTGAATTAATGGAAGGGGCTATGTTACGTGTTACTACGGGGCGCTATTGTTGCTTGGGAAGGGTGGCTATGGACGGATACTAATTATCGATTACCCTGGACGGTATCTAATTGTTGCTTAAGGAAGGTTGCTAATGAAGGGGAAAGGAAATATTTTGCTGTATCTAGGGGCCGCCAATTGTAACGGTTACGAAGGAAGTTGCTAAGACAGTATTTATGGCGGTTGTCTACTATTGTTGTTAAGGACCGTTGCTATAAATGTTATTTTACGTTGCCTAAGAAAGGAAGGCGGAAGAATTCTACTCTTAACGGTTGCCAAAGGAAGATTTGCTAAGACGTTGTTCAGTTTCTTAAAAGACTTCGAAAGGATTTAATTTACGGTGCTAAGGACGTTGTTATGGAACTATTTTTACGGATACCGAAGGATGCTAAATTTATTGTTCCTAAAGGAATTTGGCCAAGGAAGCAATTATGGTTGCTCACGACGCTTGCTAAGGATATAACTATTTCTTGTTGCAAAAGGAGGTTGATAGTGAACTATTCTACGGTTGCTAAGGTAAACTATTTAATTTTTGCTATGAAAGTTGCTAAGGATGTTATCAAAGGTTGCCAAGGACACTATTACAGTTGCTATCGATGTTGCTAAGAATGGTATTTATTATTAAGGACGGTTTGCTTAGGAAAGGCTGCTAAATACGCTATTGTTGTCATGAAAGCGTTTCAGGATGCTATTTATTTATTCCGTGCAACGGATTATTTCTAAGGGACGGCATTGATTTGTTGAATAGAAAGGAAGGGGTGGTGGGGAGTCATCGTCGAGGCGCATGGTCCATGGAGTTCTTTTGTGGAAAAAGGAAGTGAAGCATCACCTGTAAAGAACAACTTCTGGCTTTTGCTTCTGGTAACACGGAGGATCTTCGTCGCTAATGCCAAGAAGTTCTTCATAGACAGGAACTGGAATTTTATCACAGAGCAGCTACAAGCCAACGTGCTGATTGAAGATCAGGGATACTCGAGGCATACTCTGTTCTTTCTAATTCATCCCAGTTCATAATAGCGCAGAATTAGCAGTGTCAGGTTGTCTGATCCCTCTAAACCATGGGAATTCGAGCTTCAGATAACTCTTCTTCCATTGGTTCGCTGATTTATCATTCTGGCGCCTAATCTTTATTCGATTCACCAAGTTTAATACCAAAATAAAAATGTTGACGGCTTTGTGAAAACTATGACTGGATTCCCGTTGGAACAATGGTGTATTCGCCGCAATGTTAGAAGAATATATCGGTTTATTTTTATCTTTTGGTCGACCATTTCATTCACCTGTAAATAAAAATATCAATTATCATGAATTGGCGCATGAAACACTCTTCAAAGTTCGTTTTTTTTTTTCAGAAATAAAAACTAATTTGCATCAATAAGCAAAATATCCGTAAGATGTAAACAAAATGTAAAATAAAAAATATTTGGTCAACTATTTCTCTGAAATTTTTTAGATGGACTTTTGAGGATTTGGATTATTTTGATTATTCGGAACTAATGTCCTCATCTTTATTGTTTGTCTGCACAATGTTTCGACTGATGTGCCCTACAAAAGTTAGGTTCAAAAGTTCTGTGAAGGTTCCCAGTTCCGATAAGAAGGTTCCTAGTTTGCAGAGGAAGGTTCTCGAGTTCGAGAAGGTTCCCGAGTCGACAAGAAATACCCGAAGAAGGCGGGGGTAATCGGCTAACGTTGTGGCATAACAATAAAGGTGGAACTATAGTCCGAATAATCCAAATAATGCAATATTTGTGCGCAATTTCAAAAAAAGTTACATGATTGAGTATAAACCAATGTGATTTTTGGATTCAGTACATTAGAGTTTGTCCCTAAATCAGGTAAAGAATAATTGAACAATAATTTTGTAGTTGACCAAACCAGTGTAATCTGTCTTTAGCAGTCCATGCCTTTCTATGCGTATATTGACAATCGCCATTTTCTGTAGATGAATTATTGCTATACTGGGTATGTGAACTGGTCTAATAATTTCAGAGGCTGTTATTCTGGGAGATGTCTCCATTCTGTTTAAAACTCTGTTTCATTGGAGTTCAAATGAGGCTATGTCTCTTGTTTGAGAATTAAAATAAGTAAGAAACGAAAGAAAGAATAATAAGAAAAGAAAAAAAATAAAGAAAGATTAGAAAATAAAGGAGAAAGAATGAAAATTTTAGTAAAAATACTCTTATGTTATTCATTTATTTGTTTTGTTTATAATATATAATATATAATATATATATATTATATGTGTGGTGTGTGTGTATTATATATATATATATATATTATAATTATTATATATATATATATATATATATATATAATATTATATATATATTATATATACTAGCAAATTTAGCACCCCCCGGTGCAAGTATTTACGTTTTAATGTAATGAAATTATCGTATTAAATTGAGGGCAGACAAAAAGATATGTAAACAGAGTGGGGGTATAAATAGAAAATAGAAAATGAAACTTACTCTTCCATCACTGGTCTTTCCGTTGCTGAATTTACTTATTTAACTATTTAGTTATTAGAAAATAGAATAAAATGATAGTTATTCTTCTTGTTAATGGATTTCATTTAAGATTCATTGAAGAGATTTTTGCTTTATATCATTAAAATAAAAACCAACAGTTAGAAAATCAATAATACTAAAGCACATATTTAATAAAATACATTTAATATCCAATATGCAAATTACCTTCCATTCAACTGTAAACCGCTATTTTTTGTATATATAAATATAATTACATGTTATTTGCAAGTAGATATGGACAATACTAATAAAAAGGTGAAGAAATTTTTATTAATAAATTGAGGTTTAAATATAAATAAAATCATGAAGAATGTTATGTAATAACTTATGTTAATTGTGATCGATTAGTAATATAGTTTCGGTTACAGACAGAAAAACACACAATCTCCAATTATAATAAGATATTATTTATATTATATATAATATATATTGAAATATATATTATATATATATATTATAATATATATATTATGTATAATATTATATATATATATTATAATATATTAATATATATTTATATATATTATACATATATATATATAATATATATATATATATATATATATTATACATATATATATTGGTATATATATATATTATTATATATATATTATATATATATTTATATATATATATATTTATTATTAATATAATTATATTATATATATTATATATATATATATATTTATATTATATATATATATATTATATTATATTCATATATTATATATATTTATATATATATATTATATTATATATATTATATATATATTATATATATATATTGCCGAGGCAATATGGTCTTTGACTATGCCTGCTTAGGTTCCCGGTTTTCGATTCTGTCGAGGGAAGTAGTTAGTATACATCGCTGATGAGACTTAATAATGTCGAAACAGTCTGTACGATGTTCTACACACCAGAGCGATCCTTTGCCGGATTAACAACTTGTCAAGTTCTTTTTATTTAAAAAAAAAAGTATTAAATTTTATGCGATACATGCATTGTAATTGCCTTCAAGGCAAAAATATCATATTATATATATATAATATATATATATATATATATTATATATACATTCATTCCACAACCTTATGATTATCTCCCCGGTTATTCCACTATTTAAGTTATTTAGTGTCAAATTAATCCTAATAAGAACATGCAGTTGTGTAGGAATGATAATTCGGTTGAATATCGCATTTTTAAATCCAAGACAATTCACGACAAAGTAATAACAAGAATATTTTATTTCCTGAAACTCGACAGAATAAAATAATTACAACGAGTGATAAAAATATTTCTCGATGCCGGAGGAGTGAGACAGATTTGATTTTGCCGCGTCTTCTCTATGTGTTAGTTGATCCCGCCACCTTTTGGGCGGAATACAGTAATTACCCTTTTGGTTGGTTGGTTTGGATGGTGGGTTTTTACGCATGTCCAACCCCTGTTGGGTTATTTTATGCCGAATACTTTTTGTTTTATTCATCTCATAGGCAATTCAACATTTTTTAAATTCAATTTTTTCTATTCAACCCATAAAAGTGAGCCTAACAGGTACTACCACTCCGGGTCAAAGTAGAACTGGGTATAATGGTGATGAATGGGTACTCCAGAATCGGAACTTCACCATCAAAATAGAGTTTAACTTCAAACTCAGGACATTAAGATACGCGGCCCCGCCTCCTGGCTCATATATAATAAAACGGGTTGGGACTTGTCATAAAGGCAATAGGATTGGGACAATCATGTAGCTGGCAAGGGATTGACGTGACCAGCCTATTTATCGAAGGAGGCCTCTCCGATCACCAATTTACTTTTGTTTCTCTTATAACGCGAGAGATATAAATTAAAAAAAACATTATTTGTAATTAAAGGTCGGGTTAAGGTTGCTTGTAAACACTTAGCTTCTTTCTCTAAAATCTTTAAAAAAATAATTTTAGAAAACCAACATCCGTCCCGCTTTCACGTGCAAGAAAAATGATTGCAAGGTTTAACAATAATTACGGTTTTTTCCGGCTTCATTGTTGAATTTTGACCAGGAACTGTCCTGAGTGTACAAGGCCGCACCCATGTTTTTTTTATAAATGTAAGATTAATGTAGATGACCAAATAATCCATCTCTTCCCCCATCTATGGGTAAACAGTAGGGCAAAATAGGTTATTTAAAATTTGATGAGGCAACTAGACCATGAGAAGGAAAACACCGAATTCAAACCAGCCTTACTCCGCTTAAAAATTGATCTTGTGTCACATCCTATCCGTGGCGGAAGTGTTGGGTTAATACATATTGTAAACCATCGGGACCTCACATGATGCAATGGTTAGCAAGCTGGGTTAGTAAACCATTGTTAGTGAGTTATTTTCTTATTGGGTGGGCCATATTTGTGGTTTTGTGCCATACCTAGACTGAACTAAGTAAATAACCATTCTAAACCATGAGATTCATACTATAACGTATCTTTGTATTAATATTCTTATTCCTTAATTGTACGTCCGTTATCATCTTGCAACGTCCTCTGATTAAAAAAAGAGACTGTCCAAATTATCCAAGATGAAATGCAAAAATGTAAATCCTGATTATCTAATGTTGTTTATTCGCCAAATTCTTATTTCATATGAGTGTCATCATCTCGGCTAAATAATTGACTATTCCCTTTTTGTTATAAAGAAAGAAAGGAAAGAAAAAGGGCATGCTACAGAGAAAAATATAACAAGAAAGAAAGAGAGTATGGGGAAAGATAGAGAGAGGGGGTGAGCGTGTGGAGACGATAACGCTAATATGTTTCAATCGAACATGATGAAAAGAAGGAAAAAAAGAGGGAGATGAAGATTATTATACTTTTTACATATTAAAGTATTTTTGCAATAACTGTTAATTAAACATATCAAACGCTGTAATGATTGAATTATTATACTGTGGTATATCCACAGGTTCTGCTATCATTATATACTTCATTCTGTGGACTTTAGGTCCAGGTTAGCGCAGTCAGTAGAGCGTTTAGCTAGAAACCCACAAGGTTCCTAGTTCGATACCGGCCCTCGCCAACTCAGCGTATGAATAGTACAGCGATCTGTGCGGTAAAGTGAGGAAAAGATGAAGGTGTGGCGCTCTGCCTCAGACGCAAAAACAATCTCATTGGTCTATCGCTAGTGAAAAGGGGATAGACTCCCTCGCTGATTGGCTGATACCAACTTTAGGCCACACCGACGACGACTAACAAACAATGGTGTGGGAGTATCAATCACATGAACCCGGTGACCAACTCCCAATAATAAATAAAATACTATTTGTACTATAACGTATATGGATAGGAATATAAAAGGTTTTATTCTATTTAAGAATGGTGTTTTGGTAGGTACAGGTTGTCTCAAGCCATTGTCTTGCCCCAAACCATTATATTGCATAACATACACGATATGTTTTCTTCTTATTCATTTAGGTGCTATTCTGGGGGAACAATGGTGTATGAGTTACCAGTCATTTCAAGTCGCTGACCTATTTTAAATTGTGTCATTTACGGTATGATTATTATTTATTTGTTTGGGTGAAGTTTTCCGTGGCGTAATGGTTAACGTGACTCATAGTAAGCGAGTTCGAACTATAACGCACTATTACGTTCACTTTCGGACTAATACTCTTGGGAAAGGTATGACTCCCCCCCTCATCCTCTCAGCTATGGGTTGAATAGTAACACTAGTATTCTCCTACAAGGCTAACTTTAATAACCCACATTGGTTGACATACCATTAAACAAAATAATTGAATTAAATAATTGCACGATGAACGCTATTCCCCAACCTCTATGAATAAAATAACTCTATACGGGTTGGCATGCCCTTAAAACCAATCTATCAAAAGAACGATTTCGAACGATGATTTACTATAAAATATTAACCTAGAATATATGAAAGATATTCACCAATCATATTCTTATATCATCTTAAAACGTTGATATTTTTCTGTGAAAAATGTCAACTAATATTGTAAAGAAATATTTTTAATTTAAGTAACACTTAAGAGAGTGTTGGAGAGAGATCCAGGGTAGTTAAAAGTTTTGGATATAAGTAGGGTCTGCGTTCGGTGTAAGGGATATTATTTTGTAGGAGAATATTATTTGCGTAGAGAAATGTTGTTTCTTTGTAAAAAGGGATATAATAACAATTAGTATGACAACTCGACATATTCTTATTGCTGGAGAAAAATTAAATAGAAAAGAGAATACATAAACAATTGAAATACAAATGAAGGAAATAAAGGCGTGTCCGTAGAAGATTTTGGGGGGCGGGGCAGTGAGAATTTAATAAAAAAAAGGTATGAAGATGTGAGAAGTTAATATAAAGGCATGGAGGCGCGTAGTGTAATGATTAAAGTCGTAGGGAATGGGCACAGTGAAACGAGTTCAAATCCTGGACAAGGCTGTTTGTATTTCACTTAGCAGCATTCCCTTGGGAAAGGTATGAATCCAACTATTATCTCTTCAGCTATGGCTGAATAGTAGGACAGGCTTGGTTAGACAGCCAGTTCAGGAGAAGGAAAACTATGAATTAAAACCTGTTAAAAGTCCGCTTAAGAAATTGACCTTGTGTCACATCCTGCTCGTACGGAAGGGTCTGTAAATATGTATCTGAGAAGAGTTCCTTAGTTGATAGTTATATGGAATTACCAAACATGCTTGTGGGTAAGCAAATAAGATTAGAGCATAGTATGCTGTGTACTGTATTCCATGTTCAATGCGACACAAGGTTCGCTGAAGACGTAACGTCTGTACCGGACAAGCTATGGTTTCGTCGTGTGAAAATTGTCTTCATATGTTTGTAATTTTGATAACCACAACTAGTATTTTTAGTAACCATGCTCTTATTTTTATTTCTAATTGAGCAAACAATATTACTATTTTTACATCTCCAGCTTAAAGAATAGTATATTAAGCGAATTAGTAATATTGGTAGAATTTACTATACATTTAAATCTAGCTAATATATTAATCATATTTCTGTCAATAAGTCAGGTGGTATTTTATGCTGCTAGCGGCATCGTAAATTAGTGGTAACGATATTAAAGCTACGAAACTACGCTTAACCTCAGGGTTATTGTTTGATGATGAATGAGTCTTAGATAAACAGGGAATACCTGAACAATGTCCGAGTATACAGCGGCCTAAACGTTGTGTTTGTATATACCCTAATAAAGATGAGGACAACAGTCCGAAACATCAAAATCATTCACATCAAGCCTCATCTATAAAAATACAGACAAATAAATGCGAACAACTATTTTAGTAAAACGAATCATACGTTAAATTGTTTTCTTTTCGTCTTTTGAAATTTAAATATTGTACGATTAATGACGTCTTGTAACATAACAATGTGGTTTCTTGCTAACTCCTTTCCCTACGAAGAACAGATACGTTAAATTTATCCCCTTGGATCCAATAAGTGAGCATAGCAGAGTTGATACATCAAACTATTTGTCCGATTATAAAGGACAGACATTCTCTTCTTATAGCCGTATATGATATGTCTCATTCGGCGACGTTTAGGCGCCATATTGGGCAACAATTATATGTGGTACTAGCCAAGTTAACTCGTTGGCCTAATCTCTAAACATAACGTTTATGGTATTATGTATCTATGTTGTTATTTTGGCGACTTCTAGGTGCCATTCTGGTGAACTAGGTTTCGTGAATAACAGTCACCTTAACCAGCTTGACCTATCCCAAGCCATAATATTCGCAGTACAATAATCGCGAAAAAAGTGTGTATTCGTTTTAACTTGGTCAGTAGAGCACCCGGCTAGGAACCACAAAGTCTCGGGTTCAATACCAGCCCTCGCCAACTCAGCGCATAAGTAGCACGGCTTGGATCTGTGTGGTTAAGTGGGGAGCTGATGATAGGTGCTCCACCTCAGACGCAAAAACAATCTCCCTGGTCTAGCGATAACGAAAAGTGGATAGACTCCTCGCTATCAGGCTGGTACCGACAATAGGCCACTCCGTCTACTTACTTACTTATATAAATAAAAAGAATACAGTATATTACGCTCACATCAAAATAGTAAGTAAATAGTAAAGTTGGCAGTGTGGCCTATTGTCGGTATCCATATGACTGTAAATAATTCCCGAGTCGTGTTAATAGTTTTAGAAATATATCGGTGTTTATTGGCATATTCATTTGCAACAGAATAACTGGTTCTGTCATTATTAGTTTGCCTTGAATAATGGGGCGTGTCGCAATAGTTAGTGAGCTCTTACTACTAGAACATAAAGCGAGAACATCAATAAATCAACTAGTATTCAACAATTCCCCAATGTGGACCGATACTGTCGTATCTGTACCTGTTGAAATGCCATGGTTAACAACCTGTAAGTAAAATAAAGTCGTAGGGGTGGTCTAATGTCGGTATCAGTCAGACAGCGAAGAAGTCTATATCCTTTTCACTAGCGCTATACCAAGGAGATTGTTTTTTTTTGGGGGGGGGGTCTGAGGTGGAGCGCCACTCCTACCATCAGCTCCTCACTTTACAGCATATTTCCCTGTCAAACTCATACTCTGAGTTGGCGCGTGCCGGTATCGAACCTGGAACTTTGTGGTCCCTAGGTGGACGCTCTATCAACTGAGCAAAACATGAAGTGGAGTGGGGCAGTTCGGGAGAATGTAAAGTCTTATATTCTTTTAAAATGATGCAAAATCACATGATGCGCCATTTATTTGCTTTGCTTTGCTTCTCCAAGGTCAGGCGGGTTGGGCATCCAATAAGAATCTGTTAGTTGGTTTCATGCCTTTCCCAGTTTTTAGGTGGAGTCCAACTAGGTTAAATTCAGGATTTCCCATCTCCTAGACCGATTGTCTTACTAAGGCCGCGGGGGCGAAGTCTTTTCAAATATCCACGCATAGTTGGAAAAAGAAGAGATGGATTCGTGTTTTTCCCAAGACAATTAACACGAAGTGAAACATGAAACGATAGCCTCGTCCAGGATTTGAACTCGAATCCCAGTGTTCATTTCCTAAAGACGATAACTGTTACACCACGCATCTCCACGCAAAGTGTTTTCAAAAATATGCGTATTTTTTTTTTAAACTAAAAACAATTTCCCTTTTCCCACTTTGTAAGAGAACTGTATGTGGCGTATCAAGACAGAGCTCTTTGATATTAAAGATGATTTTTGTTAACCCGGAAGTCTTACATCATCATTTTGCCATGGGCGTAGGAAATTGCTTGTAGTCATTTAGAAACGTTCTTTCTTTTTTTAATCTTCTTGCTTGACGCCTGCCAACGGCTACGTCGGAAATTTAGAATCAGTTGCGTTGAGATGACAATTGTAATCTCTAATGATAAATGTGAACGTCAGTGTGTCACTTTTTAAAACTTTACTCCTAGTGGCCGTAGCTCAACATATCATACAATTTTGGAATCAGACAGATTCTGTAAGCAAATTAAAACATGACGAGTCTGATTCGAACCCACAATCATGAAATGTTGGATTCCCAATTTTTAACTACTGTGTCACATTTTTTAAAACTTTACTCGCAGAGGCTCAAAATATAATACAATCTTTGAGTTAGACTTATTCCGTGAGATAATTAAAAACATTTCGAGCCCACAATCATGAAATTTTGGATACCCTTATGTTTAAATAGTGTGTCACATCATGAAATTTTGGATTCCCAAGTTTTAAATACTGTGTCACATTTTTTTTAACTTTACTCCCAGAGGCTCAAAATATAATACAATTTTTGAATCAGACAGATCCCGTGAGATAATTAAAAACATTTCGAACCCACAGTCATGAAATGTTGGATTCCCAATTTTTAAATAGTGTATCACATTTTTTTAAACTTTACTCACAGAGGCTCAAAATATATTACAATTTTTGAATCAGACAGATTCCGTGAGATAATTAAAAACATTTCGAACCCACAATCATGAAATTTTGGATTCCCACGTTTTAAATACTGCGATTGTTTTCGGCAATTTTTTTCAACGAATTTTTTTGTGCGATAACAAGTTATTTGTACTGAGCCCGAATGGGGAAACTAAAAATGCTGGTCATCCTTCAGGTTTACAATTATTTTCAAATAGACAATATATAGCAACTGAAAACTATTAATTCTTTGAAAAATATTCTTCAAGTTGTGGTGAGAGAAACCACGAACGTAGTAGTTCGAAGCATGCACGACTGTGTTTGGCATGCAGAATGAGATCAGAGGCGAGTGGGGAGATTGAACTCGCATTCTCCTGATCGTGAGTCGTCGCCTGACGCATGGGAATTGCTAAACTATCCAGAGCGGCCCGGATGTGAAGGATTGACGCGTGCTGATTAGTGTCGCACGTGCTGCACGGGCAGGTCAGAGTAAGGAGCCCGGATGAACACTGTAATTGTGTATTTATTGACCGGCCCTCACAAACCGGGAGAAAAGCTTGCAGTAGCATTTTGGCTGTGGCGACGAGTGGACGAGAGACAAGATATTTTGATAGTTTTGATATTTGATATTTTTTTAAACTTTACTCACAGAAGCTCAAAATATATTACAATTTTTGAATCAAACAGATTCCATGAGATAATTAAAAACATTTCGAACCCACAATCATGAAATATTGGATTCCCAAGTTTTAATTTTAGATTGTTTTCGGCAATTTTTTTGGACGATTTTTTTTTGTGCGATAACAAGTTATTTGTATGCAGAGAAGAAAAAAGAAAAGAAAGAAAGAAAGAAAGAAAGAAAGAAAGAGGCAGAAAAGAAGAAAGAAAGAAAGAAAAGAAGAAAGAAAGAAGGGCAGAAAAGAGAAAGAAAGAAAGAGGCAGAAAAGAAGAAAAGAGAGAAGAGGAGAAAGAAGAAGGCAGAGGAGAAGAAGAAAGAAAAAATGAAAGAGGCAGAAGAGAAAGAAGAAGAAAGAAAGAAAGAAGAAAAGAAAAAGAGAGAAGAAAAAGAACAGAAGAGGAGAAAGAAAGAGGCAGAGGAGAAGAAAGAAAGAAAATGAAAAGAGGCGGAAGAGAAGAAAGGAAGAAAGAGGCAGAAAGAAGAAGAAAGAAGAGGCAGAAAAGAAGAAAGAAAGAAACAGAAGAGGAGAAAGAAAGAGACAGAGGAGAAGAAAGAAAGAAAAAATGAAAGAGGCAGAAGAGAAGAAAGAAAGAAAGAAAGAAAGAGGCAGAAGAGAAGAAAGAAAGAAAGAGGCAGAAAAGAAGAAAGAAAGAGACAGAAGAGGAGAATGATAGAGGCAGAGGAGAAGAAACAAACAAAGAAAGAAAAATGCTGGTCATCCTTCAGGTTTACAATAATTTCCAAATAGACAATATATAGCATTGTTTTGATGAAAACTATTAATTCTTTGAATATTCTTCAAGTCTAATAAAATATTATATGTACTCAATGTATGAAGTGTCATTGTTTGGACCGAAAGACCCAATCAAGAGCCCTTCGCAAAATCTAGCTTAATTCCCGCCCGATAGAGTGGCCTTTAAGCTAGTTCAAAATAAAAATGATCTAAACAAATTCAAATTACCTTATTAAAAATGTTACCACCATAACCTATCTTCATGACCATGTGTGTTGTGCTTAGTCGATTATTGGATTTAAGAATCATTTCCTCTTCAAGTCTTGTCGACAGGGTCTTAGAATACACTGACTGTGTCCCCTGCGGTGAGATAATACCTCCCCAAAAAAGGAGTCCTGCGTATGACACTAAGCTTCATCAGATTCTGAGGCTCCAGTTCTAGAGGACAATAGAGTACTCGTTCATCATCATTACATCCAGGTCTATTCTGACCTGGAGTGGTAGTACCTGCTGGAATCCCATCTATGGATCAAATAAATTTGATTAAAAATTATTTGTATTTCATAGGACTGTGTGAAAAAAAAACACTTTAGAAAGAACTACAGCATAACTGCGTCTACCAATATAGTGCACAAAACTGTCATTTATGTTGATATTTACAAATTTTAGTTAAGATGACACAAGCCCTACTCTAGGGGTAAATCTATATATATATAAAGGAAAATTTGTGTGTATGTATGTCCGGAGGGAACTACGAAAATAAAGCAATTAACGACAAGGTCGATATAGGTACACATTCACTATCACCAGAGTTTGCTTTTTGAGTAAAAATAATGAGAATTTTATTTATATTTGTGGAACTAATTAAAAAATAAAATGTAAATAATAACAATATGGAATTTTTTTTTTTACATTTGATATTGTAAATAATAGACATTAATGTTACTTCTTAGAGTTGCTCGATCAACGCAAGGTCATTTTTTACGTGGGGATTTTAATGGGGCATCCTGCGGAAATCCAACTCACAATTCAGTAATAATGGACTTGTGAGACTAACTTTTAAAAAATCCCCTCTCTACCAAGGTGACGCCGGGTAGCCGCTTCTAGTATCTAATAAGGTCCAAAGTCGTGATATATGAGACTATTAAAGATGATACAAGCTCTACTGTAGAAGCGAACATATCTAATTAGATGTGAGTATATTGCAATCGCTCTTTAGTAGTCAAATTTCACTTGTTTTCTTTTTCTTATGAGGTATTATTTAGTCTAATAAATTTATAGAGTACAAGATTGATATTACAGAAGCGAATGGTTCGCTATTTATTTTTTGTACAAACAAAATGCAAGAAGACACGTGAAATTCAATTAATTACTAGACTACATTATGTAGATATTTATTAAGCTTAGTTTATTTTGGTCCATAGCTAAAAGTATAGAATACCGAAGGAGAATCGAACTTACTAACAAAGTGTCTAGCTCACTAACCATTACATCAGGCGTAAATGTAAATACCACAACTGGATTCCTTGTAAAATTATTCCCTTAAAAGATTTTATTTGATCTTGGTACAGACAGAGACAGCATCGAATATATATATATATATATATATATATATAAAATCCAAAAGTCCAGAGAAGAAATCTTCCTTACGACATAGGAGTTTTTTTTAAACAACTTGTCGCAGTTTGAGAGCTCAATGTGTGCTCTTATTGTTAGAGTCACAGAGCAAATTTATAATTAAAGAAATAACAAAAGACTTAGAGATTTTGCATTATAGCCTATTTCGGGGAGCTTAGACAAAATGTCTAATTCTCCCGACTCATCAGATGCGTTGGAGAATTAGACATTTTGTCTAAGCTCCCGAAATAGTATATATATATATTATATATATATATATATATATATAGAGAGAGAGAGAGAGAGAGAGAGAGAGAGAGGGGGGGAATAATATGGGTGCTATTTTAAGTAAACAGTGCCCATTATCATGGATAGATCATTTAGTCTGAAAGATCGCAGAGTCGAGAAACTGTCAGTAACCATGCACTTTGACTCCATATCCACACTACCTTAGAGCATCCCTCTACCTGGGTCAAAATAAAAAGCCTGCCACACCTTCGTATCGTTCTTTTCCCCTTAATACAATCCGCTCATAGTGTACTCAAGTCATGGTCAGAACACTCAAAATAAGGACCTATTCCTTCTGTAATCCGCTCTTTTATGGACTAGCGGGAGGAACCGAAATCTGCATACGGCTCGCGAGATTCAATTCTAAAACGAGATCAGTTTTTATATATATATATATATATATATATATATATATATATATATATATATATATATATATAAAGCCATATGGAGCCGCCATGTTTTTATTTTTCTTCCGGATATCTTCGGCCTATGGAATAAAGTTGTTTCTCCTCTCGCTACATTCTCCAGCACAGTTACGTAGATATATATATATATATATATATATATATATATATATATATATATATATATATATAATATGAGTAAGAAAAGGTGGAATGAAAACATCACACAATGCTGTTAAAGAAGAAAACAATTTATAATATAATCATAGCTGATACTGATCAATATTTCGATTTTACAAAAATCATCATCAGAGTTCATTCACTCCCGTAGTTGTTTGGGTCGGAGAGGAAAGTCAAAATATATATATATATATATATATATATATATATATATAATGTGTGTGTGTATGGATGTGGGTGTGTGGATGTGTGGGGTGTGTGGGTGCGTGGGTGTCACTGGTAGTTTAAGATGATATTTCTTTTAGTTTATTTTTCGTCTATTTCATTCTAAGCGTAAGTGTATGTGCTGATGTAAATCATAAAAAAACACGTGTGTGTATCGTTCCACGTTCAACTGTTATGCCACTGATCATAAAGTATACGATTTGTGGCATTGAATCAGCAAATTAATGTGCTAAAAGGTCAAATACTCATGAACGTATAAACATTCTACGTAGACAGTAATTCCAGTAAACAATAGTTATGAGAATATAACTGTTTATACAAGGTATATAAAGACATATGAACAAGGTGTTAAGAATAGACAAAGAATAGAAAGATTACGAGATGATCATTGATGTTTGACACAGGGTAGACACATTTCTGTTGAGTTGCCTGTTGTTGAGATGTTGTTTACTGGGGTATAAGGTCCTTTTGTTTTTATACACAACTGCACAATGATAGAGATATGTATGGATAGTGCTGTGTTTATGTATGTATAAACATACTCGTCATTTTATATGCATTTGAACTTTATTAGCTTAATAGTGTTAGTTATCCAGTGTAAACTAAGATATATAAAAGTATATATCAGATTATTATCATAAATTACTGTTGAGTTGCCTGTTGTTGAGATGTTTATTACTGGGGTATACGGTATCTTTTTTTATTATACATAATTGCACAATGATAGTGCTGCGTTTATGTATATATAAACACACTCGTCATTTTATATACATTTGAACTTTATTAGCTTAATAAGTAAGTAAATTCGTTGGTGTGGCCTAAAGTCGGTATCAGCCAATCAGCGAGGGAGTCTATCCCTTTCACTGGCGCTAGACTAAGGAGATCGTTTTTGCATCTGAGGTGGAGCGCAACACCTACCATCAGCTCCTTACCTTACCGCATAGATCCCTGTGCTACTCATGCGCTGAGTTGGCGAGGGCCAATATCGTACTAGGAATCTTGTGGCTTCTAGCCGAACGCTCTACCAACTGAGCTCCCCCGGCCCTTTATAATAGTAAATATCAGATTATTATCATAAATTATTTTTTATTCGTAAATTGCGTTTAGAATAATTTTCTTTGGTATGTGTTGTTTTGTTTCATTTGTTTGGCTTTAAATAATAAAGTGAGGCTGTACAAATTCTCAATATTTTTTATCAGCAGTTTTTTTTTTGCGAAACAGGATTGTGCGAGTGCAACAATCACCATGTTTTTCTAAACTTAGCTCCATGTATTATTTTTGTTCCATAAAACTGTAATTTAATCTCAAGGATACGATTTAGAAACAAGTAGTCCACGAAAAAGAAATTCAATGGCACAGATTCACAGCATACTAAAAAGAAGTTTCAGAGGTGGTCTATTGTTGTTAACAGGCGGACAGCGAGGGAGTCCATCCCCTTTACACTAACGCTAGACCAGGGAGACTGTTTTTGCGTCTGAGGTAGTGTGCCTTACTTACCATCAACTCTCCACTTTACCCCCACAGGTCCAAACTGTTCTACTCATGTGTTGAGTTGGCAAGGGTCGATATCGAACCTAGGGCCTTGTGATTCTTAGGCAGATGCTCTAGCGACTGAGCTAAACCAAATAATATACATAGATCAGAGCCTTCTTAAAGAAGTGAAAATAAGGCAAACAAATTTAGTCATGGTATGGATTGACTGCAGAAAGGTCTCCGACATGGTCCCACAAACTTGGATAACCGAGTGTTTAAAGATGTACAAAATATCAGACAAAATAATAAAATCTATCAATAAAACCATGGGAAAATTGGAAAATAGAATTGATAGTGGGAGGACAGACCTTAGCAGAGGTGAAAATACATCTTCCAGGGAGACTCCCTATCACCACTACTATTTGTCATAGCAATAATGCCACCCAACCACATACTCAAGAAATGTACAGCAGGATACAAATTTACTAAATCAAGGGGAAAAAATAACTCATCTTATCTACATGGACGACATCAAGATTTTTGCAAAACATTAACAAGGATTTGAAACCCTTATACAAATTATAAGAATATACTGCCAAAATATAGGGATGGAGTTCGGCATCGACAAGTGCGCATTTTAATGATGAAGAAAGGAAAAATGAAACGGCAAAAGGGATTGACCTATCGAATTGAGAAGAAATTAGAACACTTGGAGAAAAAGAAAACTATAGATATCCGGGAATATCAGAAGCAGACACAATCAAACAGAAATGAAAGAAAAAGTAAGAAAGTGTAGATATGACATGTGTAGATATAACATTGAAGATACGACAATCCGAGCACTTTACGAATACATTAATAAAAAATAAGAAAAGACTAATTGCAACATATTGACAAGCAGAAATACATTTTTAAAAAAAACAGAAATGGAAAAAAATAACTACATGGGTATTTCAAGCGTGAAACTCAAGAGATATCACATCAGAAGATATGGACATGGCTAAGAAAAGGAACCCTCAAGAATGAAACCGAATCGCTTATAATCGCAGCACAAGACAATGCTATAAGAACAAACTATATAAAGGCAAACATAAATAAAACGCAGCAGAATAGCAAGACTATCCAAACTACTGCACTGTTAAGTTTGGCTAGAATACTCAGAAGAGACTTGAAGAGACAAGCTGCCACTCAGCCTGCAGTGAACCATCGACTATGGCAGGTGTGAAAACTTCAAAATAATAAGTAAAAATAAATAAATAGATAAAATTTAAAAATCATAATAATTTATAAAGATAAATATAATAAGAAAAGAAAAAATAAGATAAATAGATAATGATAAAAATAGAAAATAATAATGATAATAGATAATAAAAATATAAAAAAATAAGAAATAATAATGATATATAAATAAAAAAATAGATAAAATAAGAAAATAATAAATAAATAAATAGATAAAATAAATGGATGAAAATAATAATAAAAAAATGAATAAATGAAAATAGAATAATAATGATAATAAATAAATAATAAATAAATACATAAAGATTTTTAAAAATAATCAATCAATAAAAATTAAAAATAAATAAATAAATAAGTCTGATAGTATATTTCCAGTAGTCGCCTGAATCTGGTCGCACGTGTGGAATTGTAGCCGCGTCAAGTAGGGGGGGGGTGTAATAACTGTCCCCAGCTGCTGGCTGATACTATCTGTGTTGAAGCTTTTTCTTTTTTTTTTTTTTTAGAAGGTATCCAGGGCTATAAAAAAAATGTGTCCATCAATTCGGGTAGTCACCAGTTGTAAGAATGGTTCAAAGTTATATATACTTTGAATACAAAACTCCGACGAAGGTTGACAGACAAAACATTTAATATAGTACAGCACACGGATATGACGAGATACAAAGTACATAGGTAAAAAGATAACATATAAAAGCCACAGACATGAGACTAGGGATAGTCCATGCTGTGAGAAGAACTTACAGTAATGTAAGTGGGGCCAAAGCCCCAACGAGACGGGGTAGACCATAACTAACCCAGTGTCTCGTAGTATCAGGAACAGGTAAAGAGAGAGAAGCCTTTTGAACCAGCCGCTTAAATACTAATTCCCTAGCGGCACCAGCAAAATAAACCGGGCAGACAACTCTCCCAGGCAAATACGAAACTAACGCTACATAAGAATGAAATAGATAACATTTCTGTAAAGTTATAAAAATAAAAATAAAAAAAACGGATCTCTAGGAATATCAAAAGCGGAGATGAAAGAAAAGGTCAGAAATGAGTATTTCAGGATAAGAAGAAAACGTTTTTCAAACCAAACTCTGGAGCAGAAATCTAATCCAAAAGAATAAATACCTGGGTAATCTCCCTTTGTAGGATACACAGGACCCTTCTTAAAGTGGACAATAGAGGAACTGAAAAATATGAACCAGAGAACAAAAAAGAAATAGTAACGATGCATAAGGCCTTACACTCGAGGAAAAGGAGGAGGAAGGATTTTATATAATGGAATTAAGTATGAAATGCTAATCAGTATATTTTAGACTTTATAGCCAATGGTAGATAAGTAGCAAAACAATTTGAAAAGTGAATTAAATTTTGCGGCGTCTGCATCACACTGGTCGTCATTTTCTAATCTCTCCAAATTTTCGATATAATGGAATTAAGTATGAACTGCTCATCAGTATATTTAGTCTTTAAACCAATGGTAGATAAATAGCAAAAAATAACGAAACACACACACACAAAATTTTCACTTTTCAAATTGTTTGCTACTTATCTACCATTGGCTGTAAAGTCTAAAATATATACTGATTAGCATTTATACTTAATTCCATTATATAAAATCCTTCCCTCCTCCTTTTCCCTCGAGTGTAAGGCCTTATGCATCGTTAACTATTTCTTTTTTGTTCTCTGGTTCATATTTTTCAAGTTCCTCTATTGTCCACTTTAAGAAGGGTCCTGTGTATCCTACAAAGGGAGATTTACCCAGGTATTTATTCTTTTGGATTAGATTTCTGCTCCAGAGTTTGTTTGAAAAACGTTTTCTTCTTTATCTGAAATACTCATTTCTGACCTTTCTTCATCTCCGCTTTTGATATTCCTAGAGATCCGTTTTTTTAATTTTTATTTTTATAACTTTACAGAATGTTATCTATTTCATTCTTATGTAGCGTTAGTTTCGTATTTGCCTGGAGAGTTGTCTGCCCGGTTTATTTTGCTGGTGCCCGCTAGGGAATAGTATTTAAGCGGCTGGTCAAAAGGCTTCTCTCTCTTTACCTGTTCCTGATACTACGAGACACATGGGTTAGTTATGGCCTACCCTCTCGTTGGGCCTTTGGCCCACTACATTACTGTAAGTTTTCTCACAGCATGGACTATCCCTAGTCTCATGTCTGTGGCTTTTATATGTTATTTTTTAACCTATGTACTTTGTATCTCGTCATATCCGTGTGCTGTACTATATTAAATGTTTTTGTCTGTCAACCTTCGTCGGAGTTTTGTATTCAAAGTATATATAACTTGAACCTTTCTTACAACTGGGACTACCCGAAGTGATGGTCACATTTTTTACAGCGCTGATACCTTCTAAAAAAAAAAAAAGAAAAAGCTTCACACAGATAGTATCAGCCAGCAGCTAGGGGACAGTTATTACACTCCCCCCCCACCCTACTTGACGCGGCTACAATCCACACGTGCGACCAGATTCAGGCGACTACTGGAAATATACTATCAGACTATTTATTTATTTATTTTTAATTTTTATTGATTGATTATTTAAAAATCTTTATGCATTTATTTATATTTATTTATTATCCATTATTAATTCTATTTTCATTTATTTATTTTTTTATTTTATTATATTTTTCATCCATTTATTTTTATCTATATTTATTTATTATTTTCCTTATTTCATCTATTTATATTTTTTATATATCATTATATTTTTTCTTATTTTTTATCTATTTAATTTTATTATATTTATTATTTTCTTATTTTATCTATTTATTTTTATTCATTTAATCATTATCATTTTCTTATTTTTATCTATTTATTTTTTTTATTATATCATTATTAAATTTTCTTATTTTTATCTATTATTTTTATTTATATATTATTATCATTTTCCTTATTTTATCTATTTATTTTTATTATATATCATTAATTATTTTCTTATTTTTATCATTTATTTTTATTTTATATATCCTATTATTTTCTTATTTTTTATCTATTTTTTATTTATATATCCTATTATTTTCTTATTTTTATTTATATATCATTAATTATTTCTTATTTTTGTCTTTTTTTTTATTTATATATCATTATTATTTTTCTTTTATCTATTTATTTTTATTTATATATCATTATTATTCTTATTTTTATCTATTTATTTTATTATATATCATATTATTTTCTATTTTTTATCTATTTATTTTTATTTATATATCATTTATTATTTTCCTTTTTTTATCTATTTAATTTTTATCTATTTATCATTATATTTTCTTTTCTTATCTATTTATTTATCTTTATAAATTATTATGATTTTTTTTAAATTTTATCTATTTAATTTTATTTATTATTATTTTGAAGTTTTCACACCCTGCCATAGTCGATGGTTGTCACTGCAGGCTGAGTGACAGCTAGTCTCTTCAAGTCTCTTCTGAGTATTCTAGCCAAACTTAACAGTGCTGTAGTTTGGATAGTCTTGCTATTCTGCTGCGTTTTTAATCTATTTTGCCTTTATATAGTTTGTTCTTATAGCATTGTCTTGTGCTGCATATAGCGATTCGGTTTCGCTCTTGAGGTTTCCTCTTCTTAGCCATGTCCATATCTTCTGATGTGATATCTCTTGAGTTTCAACGCTTGAAATACCATGTAGTTATTTTTTTTTCCATTTCTGTTTTAAAAAAATGTATTTCTGCTTGTCAATATGTTGGCAATTAGTCTTTCCTTATTCTATTAGTGTATTCGTCAAATGCTCGGATTGTCGTATCTCAATGTATATCTACACATGTGATCTTCATGTTATATCTTACACATCTCGTATCTACACTTTCTTACTTTTTCTTTCATTTCTGTTTGATTGTCTGTTTCTGATCTTCGGATATCTATAGTTTTTCTTTTTCTCCAAGTGTTCTAATTTCTCCCTCGATTCGATAGGTCTATCCTTTTGCCGTTTTCATTTTTCCTTTCTTCATCATTAAAATGCGCACTTGTCGATGCCGAACTCCATCCCTATATTTTGGCCTCTATTTCTATAATTTGTATAAGGGTTTTCTAATCCTTGTTAATGTTTTGCCAAAAATCTTGATGTCGTCATTTAGATAAGATGATTTATTTTTCCCCCGTGATTTAGTAAATTCTATCCCTGCTGTACATTTCTTAAGTATGTGGTTGAGTGCCACATTGCTATCACAAATAGCAGTGGTGATAGGGAGTCTCCTTGGAAGAATGTATTTTCACCTCTGCTAAGGTCTGTCCTCCACTATCAATTCTATTTTCCAATTTTCCATGGTTTTATTGATAGATTTTATTATTTTGTCTGATATTTACATCTTTTAAACACTCGGTTATAACAAGTTTGTGGGACCATGTCGGAGACCTTTCTGCAGTCCAATCCATCCATGACTAAATTTTGTTTGCCTTATTTTCACTTCTTTAAGAAGCTCTGATCTATGTATAATTATTTGGTTTTAGCTCAGTCGCTAGAGCATCTGCAAAGAATCACAAGGCCCTAGGTTCGATATCGACCTTGCCCGCCAACTCAACACATGAGTAGAACAGTTTGGACCTGTGGGGGTAAAGTGGAGAGTTGATGGTAAGTAAGGCACACTACCTCAGACGCAAAACAGTCTCCCTGGTCTAGCGTTAGTGTAAAGGGGATGGACTCCCTCGCTGTCCGCCTGTTTAAAACAAAGACAACCTCTGAAACTTCTTTTTTAAGTATGCTTGAAATCTGTGCCATTGAATTTCTTTTTCGTGGACTACTTGTTTCTAAATCGTATCCTGAGATTAAAATTACAGTTTATTGGAACAAAATAATGTGTAACATGGAGCTAAGTTTAGAAAAAACATGGTGATTGTTGCACTCGCACAAATCCTGTTTCGCAAAAAAAAACTGCTGATAAAAAATATTGAGAATTTGTACAGCCTCACTTTATTATTTAAAGCCAAACAAATGAACAAAACACACATACAAAGAAAATTATTTCTAAAACGCAATTTACGAAAATAAAAAATAATTTATGATAATAAATCTGATAATTTACTATTATAAAGGGCCGGGGGAGCTCAGTTGGTAGAGCGTTCGGCTAGAAGCCACAAATTCTAGTACGAATATTGGCCCTCGCCAACTCAGCGCATGAGTACCAGGGATCTATGCGGTAAGGTAAGGAGCTGATGGTAGGTGTTGCGCTCCACCTCAGAATGCAAAAAGATCTCCTTAAGTCTAGCGCCAGTGAAGGGATAGACTCGCTCGCTGATTGGCTTGATACCGACTTTAGGCCACACCAACGAATTTACTTACTTATTAAGCTAATAAAGTTCAAAATGTATATAAAATGACGAGTGGGTTATATATACATAAACGCAGCACTATCATTGTGCAATTAATGTATAATAAAAAAAGATACCGTATAACCCAGTAATAAACATCTCAAACAACAGGCAACTCAACAGTAATTTTATGATAATAATCTGATATATACTTTTATATATCTTAGTTTACACTGGATAACTAACACTATTAGCTAATAAAGTTCAAATGCATATAAAATGACGAGTATGTTTATACATACATAAACACAGCACTATCCCATACATATCTCTATCATTGTGCAGTTGTGTATAAAAACAAAGGGACCTTATACCCCAGTAAACAACATCTCAACACAGGCAACCAACAGAAATGTGTCTTACCTGTGTCAAACATCAATGATCATCTCGTAATCTTTCTATTCTTTGTCTATTCCTTAACACCTTGTTCATATGTCTTTTATACCTTGTATAAACAGTTATATCTCATAACTATTGTTTACTGGAATTACTGTCTACGTAGAATGTTTATACGTTCATGAGTATTTGAACCTTTTTAGCACATTAATTTGCTGATTCAATGCCACAAAATCGTATACTTTATGATCAGTGGCATAACAGTTGAACGTGGAACGATACACACACGTGTTTTTTATGATTTACATCAGCACATACACTTACGCTTAGAATGAAATAGACGAAAAATAAACTAAAAAGAAATATCTCTTAAACTACCAGTGACACCCACGCACCCACACACCCCACACATCCACACACCCACATCCATACACACACACATTATATATATATATATATATATATATATATATATATATATTTTGACTTTCCTCTCCGACCCAAACAACTACGGGAGTGAAATGAACTCTGATGATGATTTTTTGTAATCGAAAATTGTCAGTATTCACATGATTATATTTAAATTGTTTTCTTTTAACAGCATTGTGTGCTGTTTTCATTCCCACCTTTTCTTACTCCATATATATATATAATATATATATATATATATATATATATATATATAATATATATATATAATCTACTAAACTGTGCTGGAGAAAATGTTAGCAGAGAGGAGAAACACTTATTCCCAAGGCCGAAGTATCCGGAAGAAAATTAAAAACATGGCGGCTCCATATGCTTTTATATATACTATAATATATATATATATATATATATATATATATATATATATATATATATATATAAAACTGATCTCGTTTTAGACATTGAATCCGCGAGCCGTATGCAGATTTGGGTTTCCTCCCGCTAGTGCCATAAAAGAGCGGATACAGAGGGAATAGGGTCCTTATTTTGAGTGTTCTGACGCATGACTTGAGTACACTATGAGCGATTGTATTAAAGGGGAAAAAGACGATACGAAGGTGTGGCAGGCTTTTTATTTTGACCCAGGTAGAGGGATGCTCTAAGGTAGTGTGGATATGGAGTCAAAGTTGCATGGTTACTGACAGTTTCTCGACTCTGCGATCTCAGACTAAATGATCTATCCATGATAATGGGGGACTGTTTACTTAAAATAGCACCCATATTTTCCCCCCCCCTCTCCTCTCTCTCTTCTCTCTCTCATTCTCTAATATATATATATATATATATATATATTATATTATCTATTTGGGGAAGCTTAGACAAATGTCTAATTCTCCAACGCATCTGGATGGTCGGAGAATAGCATTTTGTCTAACTCCCCGAAAATAGTGCTAAATGCAAAATCTCTAAGTCTTTTGTATTTCTTTATTATAATTTGCTCTGTTGAACTCCTAACAATAAGAGCACACATGAGCTCTCAAACTGCGACAAGTTGTTTAAAAAAACTCCTATGTCGTAAAGGAAAGATTTCTTCTCTGACTTTTGGATTAAATATATTATATATATAATAATATATTCGATGCTGTCTCTGTCTGTACCAAGATCAAATAAAATCTTTTAGGGAATAATTTACCAAGGAATCCAGTTGTGGTATTTACATTTACGCCTGATGTAATGGTTAGTGAGCTAGACACTTTGTTGTAAGTTCGATTCCTCTTCGGTATTCTATACTTTTAGCTATGGACCAAAATAAACTAAGCTTAATAAATATCTACATAATGTAGTCTAGTAATTAATTGAATTTCACGTGTCTTCTTGCATTTTGTTTGTACAAAAAAATAAATAGCGAACCATTCGCTTCTGTAATATCAATCTGTACTCTATAAATTTATTAGACTAAAAAACCTAATAAGAAAGAAAACAGTGAAATTTGACTATAAAGAGCGATTGAATATAACTCACATCTAATTAGATATGTTCGCTTCTACAGTAGAGCTTGTATCATCTTTAATAGTCTCATTATCACGACTTTGGACCTTATTAGATACTAGAAGCGGCTACCGGCGTCACCTTGGTAAGAGGGGATTTTTTAAAAGTTAGTCTCACAGTCCATTATTACTGAATTGTGAGTTGGATTTCCGCAGGATGCCCCATTAAAATCCCCACGTAAAAAAATGACCTTGCGTTGATCGAGCAACTCTAAGAAGTAAGCATTAATGTCTATTATTTACAATATCAAATGTAAAAAAAAAAAATTCCATATTGTTATTATTTACTTTATTTTTTAATTAGTTCAACAAATATAAATAAAATTCTCATTATTTTTTTTACTCAAAAAGCAAACTCTGGTGATAGTGAATGTGTACCTATATCGACCTTGTCGTTAATTGCTTTATTTTTCGGTAGTTCCCTCCGGACATACATACACACAAATTTTCTTTATATAATATAAAGATTTACCCCTAGAGTAGGGCTTGTGTCATCTTAACTAAAATTTGTAAAATATCAACATAACTGACAGTTTTGTGGCAATATATTGGTAGACGCAGTTATGCTGTAGTTCTTTCTAAAGTGTTTTTTTTCACACAGTCCTATGAAATACAAATAATTTTTAATCAAATTATTTGATCCATAGATGGGATTCCAGCAGGTACTACCACTCCAGGTCAGAATAGACCTGGATGTAGGGATGATGAACGAGTACTCTATTGTCCTCTAGAAACTGGAGCCTCAGAATCTGATGAAGCTTAGTGTCATACGCAGGACTCGCTTTTTGGGAGGTATTATCTCACCGCAGGGACACAGTCAGTGTATTCTAAGACCCTGTCGACAGACTTGAAGAGGAATGATTCTTAAATCCAATAATCGACTAAGCACAACACACATGGTCATGAAGATAGGTTATGGTGGTAACATTTTTAATAAGGTAATTTGAATTTGTTTAGATCATTTTTATTTTGACTAGCTTAAAGGCCACTCTATCGGCGGGAATTAAGCTAGATTTTGCGAAAGGGCTCTTGATTGGGTCTTTCGGTCGCAAACAATGACACTTCATACATTGATACATATAATATTTTTATTAGAACTTGAAGAATATTTTTTCAAGAATTAATGTTTTTCTCAAAACAATGCTATATATTGTCTATTTTGGAAATTATTGTAAACCCTGAAGGATGACCAGCATTTTTCTTTCTTTGTTTGTTTCTTCTCCTCTGCCTCTATCATTCTCCTCTCTGTCTCTTTCTTCTTCTTTCTGCTCTTTCTTTCTTCTTCTCTTCTGCCTCTTTCTTTCTTTTCTTCCTTCTTCTCTTCTGCCTCTTTCATTTTTTCTTTCTTTCTTCTCCTCTTGTTCTTTCTTTCTCCTCTTCTGTTTCTTTCTTTCTTCTTTCTGGCCTCTTTCTTTTTCTCTTTCTCCTCTTTCTTTCTTTTCTTCTCTTCCGCCTCTTTCATTTTTTCTTTCTTTCTTTCCTCTGCCTCTTCTTTTCTCCTCTTCTGTTTCTTTCTTTCTTCTTTTCTGCCTTTTTCTTTCTTTCTTTTTCTTTCTTTCTTTCTTCTCTTCTGCCTCTTTCATTTTTCTTTCTTTCTTCTCCTCTGCCTCTTTCTTTCTCTCTGCTGTTTCTTTCTTCTCTTTTCTGCTCTTTCTTTCTTTTTCTTTCTCCTCTTTCTTTCTTTTCTTTTCTTTCTTTCTTTCTTTCTTCTTTTCTGCCTCTTTCTTTCTTTCTTTCTTTCTTTCTTCTTTCTTTTTTTCTT
This sequence comes from Doryteuthis pealeii, assembly GCA_023376005.1. Taxonomy (NCBI): domain Eukaryota; kingdom Metazoa; phylum Mollusca; class Cephalopoda; order Myopsida; family Loliginidae; genus Doryteuthis; species Doryteuthis pealeii. The sequence continues at coordinate 76,402,896 of CM042148.1, forward strand.
CTCCTCTGCAGTACAAATAACTTGTTATCGCACAAAAAAAAAAATTCGTCCAAAAATTGCCGAATAACCAATCATTAATAACTTGGAAATCCAATATTCTCATGATTGTGGGTTCGAAATGTTTTTAATTATCTCATGGAAATCTGTTTGATTCAAAAATTGTAATATATTTTGAGCTTCTGTGAGTAAAGTTTAAAAAAAATATTCAAATATCAACTATCAAAATATCTTGTCTCTCGTCCACTCGTCGCCACAGCCAAAATGCTAACTGCAACTTTTCTCCCGGTTTGGTGAGGGCCGGTCAATAAATACACAATTACAGTGTTCATCCGGGCTCCTTACCTGACCTGCCCGTGCAGCACCGTGCGAACACTAATCAGCAACGCGTCAATCCTTCAATCCGGCGCTCTGGATAGTTTAGCATTCATGCGTCAGGCGACGACTCACGATCAGGAGAATGCGAGTTCAATCTCCCACTCGCCTCTGATCTCATTCTGCATGCCAAACACAGTCGTGCATGCTTCGAACTACTACGTTCGTGGTTTCTTCTCACCACAAACTTGAAGAATATTTTTCAAAGAATTAATAGTTCAAGTGCTATAATTGTCTATTTGAAAATAATTGTAAAACCTGAAGGATGACCAGCATTTTTAGTTCCCCATTCGGGCTCAGTACAAATAACTTGTTATCGCACAAAAAATTCGTTGAAAAAATTGCCGAAAACAATCGCAGTATTTAAAACGTGGGAATCCAAATTTCATGTTGTGGGTTCGAATGTTTTTAATTATCTCACGGAATCTGTCTGATTCAAAAATTGTAATATATTTTGAGCCTCTGTGAGTAAAGTTTAAAAAAATGTGATACACTATTTAAAAAATTGGGAATCCAACATTTCATGACTGTGGGTTCGAAATGTTTTTTAATTATCTCACGGGATCTGTCTGATTCAAAAATTGTATTATATTTTGAGCCTCTGGGAGTAAAGTTAAAAAAAATGTGACACAGTATTTAAAACTTGGGAATCCAAATTTCATGATGTGACAACTATTTAAACATAAGGGTATCCAAAATTTCATGATTGTGGGCTCGAAATGTTTTTAATTATCTCACGGAATAAGTCTAACTCAAAGATTGTATTATATTTTGAGCCTCTGCGAGTAAAGTTTTAAAAAATGTGACACAGTAGTTTAAAAATTGGGAATCCAACATTTCATGATTGTGGGTTCGAATCAGACTCGTCATGTTTTAATTTGCTACAGAATCTGTCTGATTCCAAATTGTATGATATGTTGAGCTACGGCCACTAGGAGTAAAGTTTTAAAAGTGACACACTGACGTTCGCATTTATCATTAGAGATTACAATTGTCATCTCAACGCAACTGATTCTAAATTTCCGACGTAGCCGTTGGCAGGCGTCAAGCAAGAAGATTAAAAAAAGAAAGAACGTTTCTAAATGACTACAAGCAATTTCCTACGCCCATGGCAAAATGATGATGTAAGACTTCCGGGTTAACAAAAATCATCTTTAATATCAAAGAGCTCTGTCTTGATACGCCACATACAGTTCTCTTTACAAAGTGGGAAAAGGGAAATTGTTTTTAGTTTAAAAAAAAAATACGCATATTTTGAAAACACTTTGCGTGGAGATGCGTGGTGTAACAGTTATCGTCTTAGGAAATGAACACTGGGATTCGAGTTCAAATCCTGGACGAGGCTATCGTTTCATGTTTCACTTCGTGTTAATTGTCTTGGGAAAAACACGAATCCATCTCTTCTTTTCCAACTATGCGTGGATATTTGAAAAGACTTCCCCCGCGGCCTTAGTAAGACAATCGGTCTAGGAGATGGGAAATCCTGAATTTAACCTAGTTGGACTCCACCTAAAAACTGGGAAAGGCATGAAACCAACTAACAGATTCTTATTGGATGCCCAACCCGCCTGACCTTGGAGAAAGCAAAGCAAAGCAAATAAATGGCGCATCATGTGATTTTGCATCATTTTAAAAGAAATATAAGACTTTACATTCTCCGAACTGCCCCCCACTCCACTTCATGTTTTGCTCAGTTGATAGAGCGTCCACCTAGGGACCACAAAGTTCCAGGTTCGATACCGGCACGCGCCAACTCAGAGTATGAGTTTGACAGGGAAATATGCTGTAAAGTGAGGAGCTGATGGTAGGAGTGGCGCTCCACCTCAGACCCCCCCCCAAAAAAAACAATCTCCTTGGTATAGCGCTAGTGAAAAGGATATTAGACTCTTCGCTGTCTGACTGATACCGACATTAGACCACCCCTACGACTTTATTTTACTTACAGGTTGTTAACCATGGCATTTCAACAGGTACAGATACGACAGTATCGGTCCACATTGGGGAATTGTTGAATACTAGTTGATTTATTGATGTTCTCGCTTATGTTCTAGTAGTAAGAGCTCACTAACTATTGCGACACGCCCCATTTATTCAAGGCAAACTAATAATGACAGAACCAGTTATTCTGTTGCAAATGAATATGCCAAAACACCGATATATTCTAAAACTATTAACACGACTCGGGAATTATTTACAGTCATATGGATACCGACAATAGGCCACACTGCCAACTTTACTATTTACTTACTATTTTGATGTGAGCGTAATATACTGTATTCTTTTTATTTATATAAGTAAGTAAGTAGACGGAGTGGCCTATTGTCGTACCAGCCTGATAGCGAGGGAGTCTATCCACTTTTCGTTATCGCTAGACCAGGGAGATTGTTTTTTGCGTCTGAGGTGGAGCACCTATCATCAGCTCCCACTTAACCACACAGATCCAAGCCGTGCTACTTATGCGCTGAGTTGGCGAGGGCTGGTATTGAACCCGAGACTTTGTGGTTCCTAGCCGGGTGCTCTACTGACCAAGTTAAAACGAATACACACTTTTTTCGCGATTATTGTACTGCGAATATTATGGCTTGGGATAGGTCAAGCTGGTTAAGGTGACTGTTATTCACGAAAACCTAGTTCACCAGAATGGCACCTAGAAGTCGCCAAAAATAACAACATAGATACATAATACCATAAACGTTATGTTTAGAGATTAGGCCAACGAGTTAACTTGGCTAGTACCACATATAATTGTTGCCCAATATGGCGCCTAAACGTCGCCCGAATGAGACATATCATATACGGCTATAAGAAGAGAATGTCTGTCCTTTATAATCGGACAAATAGTTTGATGTATCAACTCTGCTATGCTCACTTATTGGATCCAAGGGAATAAATTTAACGTATCTGTTCTTCGTAGGGAAAGGAGTTAGCAAGAAACCACATTGTTATGTTACAAGACGTCATTAATCGTACAATATTTAAATTTCAAAAGACGAAAAGAAAACAATTTAACGTATGATTCGTTTTACTAAATAGTTGTTCGCATTTATTTGTCTGTATTTTTATAGATGAGGCTTGATGTGAATGATTTTGATGTTTCGGACTGTTGTCCTCATCTTTATTAGGGTATATACAAACACAACGTTTAGGCCGCTGTATACTCGGACATTGTTCAGGTATTCCCTGTTTATCTAAGATCATTCATCATCAAACAATAACCCTGAGGTTAAGCGTGGTTTCGTAGCTTTAATATCGTTACCACTAATTTACGATGCCGCTAGCAGCATAAAATACCACCTGACTTATTGACAGAAATATGATTAATATATTAGCTAGATTTAAATGTATAGTAATTCTACCATATTACTAATTCGCTAATATACTATTCTTTAAGCTGGAGATGTAAAAATAGTAATATTGTTTGCTCAATTAGAAATAAAAATAAGAGCATGGTTACTAAAAAATACTAGTTGTGGTTATCAAAATTACAAACACATATGAAGACAATTTTCACACGACGAAACCATAGCTTTGTCCGGTACAGACGTTACGTCTTCAGCGAACCTGTGTCGCATTGAACATGGAATACAGTACACAGCATACTATGCTCTAATCTTATTTGCTTACCCACAAGCATGTTTGGTAATTCCATATAACTATCAACTAAGGAACTCTTCTCAGATACATATTTACAGACCCTTCCGTACGAGCAGGATGTGACACAAGGTCAATTTCTTAAGCGGACTTTTAACAGGTTTTAATTCATAGTTTTCCTTCTCCTGAACTGGCTGTCTAACCAAGCCTGTCCTACTATTCAGCCATAGCTGAAGAGATAATAGTTGGATTCATACCTTTCCCAAGGGGAATGCTGCTAAGTGAAATACAAACAGCCTTGTCCAGGATTTGAACTCGTTTCACTGTGCCCATTCCCTACGACTTTAATCATTACACTACGCGCCTCCATGCCTTTATATTAACTTCTCACATCTTCATACCTTTTTTTTATTAAATTCTCACTGCCCCGCCAAAATCTCTAACGGACACGCCTTTATTTCCTTCATTTGTATTTCAATTGTTTATGTATTTCTCTTTTCTATTTAATTTTTCTCCAGCAATAAAATATGTCGAGTTGTCATACTAATTGTTATTATCCCTTTTTACAAAGAAACAACATTTCTCTACGCAATAATATTCTCCCTACAATAATATCCCTTACACCGAACGCAGACCCTACTTATATCCAAAACTTTTAACTACCCTGGATCTCTCTCCAACACTCTCTTATGTGTTACTTAAATTAAAAATATTTCTTTACAATATTAGTTGACATTTTTCACAGAAATATCAACGTTTTAAGATGATATAAGAATATGATTGGTGAATATCTTTCATATATTCTAGGTTAATATTTTATAGTAAATCATCGTTCGAAATCGTTCTTTGATAGATTGGTTTTAAGGCATGCCAACCCGTATAGAGTTATTTTTATTCATAGAGGTTGGGGAATAGCGTTCATCGTGCAATTATTTAATTCAATTATTTTGTTTAATGGTATGTCAACAATGTGGGTTATTAAAGTTAGCCTTGTAGGAGAATACTAGTGTTACTATTCAACCATAGCTGAGAGGATGAGGGGGGAGTCATACCTTTCCAAGAGTATTAGTCCGAAAGTGAACGTAATAGTGCGTTATAGTTCGAACTCGCTTACTATGAGTCACGTTAACCATTACGCCACGGAAAACTTCACCCAAACAATAAATAATAATCATACCGTAAATGACACAATTTAAAATAGGTCAGCGACTTGAAATGACTGGTAACTCATACACCATTGTTCCCCCAGAATAGCACCTAAATGAATAAGAAGAAAACATATCGTGTATGTTATGCAATATAATGGTTTGGGCAAGACAATGGCTTGAGGCAACCTGTACCTACCAAAACACCATTCTTAAATAGAATAAAACCTTTTATATTCCTATCCATATACGTTATAGTACAAATAGTATTTTATTTATTATTGGGAGTTGGTCACCGGGTTCATGTGATTGATACTCCCACACCATTGTTTGTTAGTCGTCGTCGGTGTGGCCTAAAGTTGGTATCAGCCAATCAGCGAGGGAGTCTATCCCCTTTTCACTAGCGATAGACCAATGAGATTGTTTTTGCGTCTGAGGCAGAGCGCCAACACCTTCAATCTTTCCTCACTTTACCGCACAGATCGCTGTACTATTCATACGCTGAGTTGGCGAAGGGCCGGTATGAACTAGGAACCTTGTGGGTTCTAGCTAAACGCTCTACTGACTGCGCTAACCCGGACCTAAAGTCCACAGAATGAAGTATATAATGATAGCAGAACCTGTGGATATCCACAGTATAATAATTCAATCATTACAGCGTTTGATATGTTTAATTAACAGTTTTATTGCAAAAATACTTTAATATGTAAAAAGTATAATAATCTTCATCTCCCTTTTTTTTCCCTTCTTTCATCATGTTCGATTGAAACATATTAGCGTTATCGTCTCCACACGCTCACCCCCTCTCTCTATCTTTCCCCATACTCTTTTCTTTCTTTGTTATATTTTCTCTGTAGCATGCCCTTTTTCTTTCCTTTCTTTCTTTATAACAAAAAAGGGAATAGTCAATTATTTAGCCGAGATGATGACACTCATATGAAATAAGAATTTGGCGAATAAACAACATTAGATAATCAGGATTTACATTTTTGCATTTCATCTTGGATAATTTGGACAGTCTCTTTTTTTAATCAGAGGACGTTGCAAGATGATAACGGACGTACAATTAAGGAATAAGAATATTAATACAAAGATACGTTATAGTATGAATCTCATGGTTTAGAATGGTTATTTACTAAGTTCAGTCTAGGTATGGCACAAAACCACAAATATGGCCCACCCAATAAGAAAATAACTCACTAACAATGGTTTACTAACCCAGCTTGCTAACCATTGCATCATGTGAGGTCCCGATGGTTTACAATATGTATTAACCCAACACTTCCGCCACGGAT
>CM042148.1:76414298-76429298 GCA_023376005.1 Doryteuthis pealeii
TGCGTAAATAGCGTCCTTAGCAACTTTCTTTAGCAACAATATAGCGTCTTTATGAAGCGTAAATAGCGTCCTTAGCAACCTTCCATAACAACCGCAAATAGCGTCCTTTGCAACCGTAAATACCGACAGAAGCAAAGTTTTCTTACTCAGGATATCTCATTTTACTGTTGCAAGATGGGTATATTCCTGACTTTTGTGAGCTAGAACTGCTAATGGAAGGAGGAGGAAGAAGTAACAAAGGCTTAAAAAAATAGTGATGACCCAAAAGAGGAGAGCGATGGTTTCACCGTAGCGTAACCCCGAACGGAGAATTGACCGCGACCGGAAGTCGGGTGTTGACCGGAAGTCACGTGGTGACGTGGGGAAAAAAAGAAAGGGTTCGTCCTCTTTTTGCCTGGGGCGGTCGTAGGGCACGGACCTCATGAGAGCCCAGTAATCTAGTAGTGTTCTCTCTCTCTCTTTCTCTCTGCCTTTCCTCCCCTCTGGTAAAAGCCCACTATACGAGCACGAGAATAAAGGCTGGCAGTTGTGACGACATGTTTCTCGTGTTATGATTTTCTTATCGGCACCATTTCAGCACGGTGACTTTTGGGGTTTTAGTACCAAGAAAGAAAAAAGGACTACGGTACATGTATCGTTTTAGTGTCGTGAATATTACAACGTAACATTACTAAGAAATCCCTCTGCAGCGGATACAGTTAGTGCATTTTGCATCACCTCGCTGACAGAACGATAAATACTTCTCAGTTATTAATGAGGATGTCTTATTCTTAAGTTACTAGTTCTTATCTAAATGTAGACACATATGTTTTAATCCTTCTATATAGGCTAGTCTAAATTAATTCATTGGATGTTATCTAAATTACAATTTCAACCAACCACACATTACGAAAAAGTGATTGTTTGCCACTTACAACACCGAGTAAAAACACATATGTAGCAACCCAGATCTTTAGCAACAAGAGATGATCAGCATAAAAGTGACTCTATAAAAATAGGAAGTACCCGTGACGTAGTGGCTAACGTGTTGGACTGCGACATCGTAGTTAGCGAGTTCGAACATACTTTGCGCTAGTACGTTCACTTTCGGATAGTTACCATTGGGATAAGTATGAACCCTTTCATCCCCCAAGCTATGGGTAAAATATTACCACTAATGTTTTTCTACAAGGATGGTATTGGATATTAAATAACCTACAAAAGTTGATAAGCCATTAAAAAAGAAAACAATTAAAAACCTATTGAAAAAGACTATCCTGTGAATATAATATCAACAACTACCAGAAACGCGTGGGTTTAAAAAAAATAAGAAACGGTCATTAACCACGATACCATATATGAGAGGTGTGGCGGACATGAGCCAGGAACTATGCTATCCATATAACAGGAAAGTAATAAAATGTGGTTCCACGATACGTAGCGACCTCACCAAAGTAAAAATTCCTCTGGTTGAAAACATGACGAAGAACTATTTTTTGGTACGACATTCAATATAATTGCGGCAGAAAATATAAGGGTTAGACGTTAAAAGACTTGAGGAAGTTCCATTTCGTGGAGACACTTTAAAATCAAGTGTGGTTAACCAAGTCTGGAGGGAGTGGGAGACACACCAGCTTCTATGGAATGAAATCAAAACAATAGAGAGGGATAAACATTGGCGTAGATGAAGATCCACCCATATACTATGCTCAGAGCATTTGATCAACAGACGAGCGTAGATATTATTAATACTCGTGTGCCTTAATTGTACGACCGTTATCATCTTGTAACACCCTCTGGTTAAAAATGAGACCGTCCAACATGAAATGCAAAAATGTAAATACTGATCATCCGCCGAATTCGGTTGCCATGCTAAGGTTATATATATTTACCAACCCCTCCACGCGAGCAGGATGCGACACAAGGTCATTTTTTAAAGCGGAGTTTAACAGGTTTGAATTAAGAGTTTTCCTTCTCCTAGACTTGGTTACCTAGCCATGATTAAAGAGTCCAGTCTACCAGCACATGCACCATGTGAAATGTAAACAGCTTCGTCCATGAATTGAACTCGGGTCGACGAGTTCATTTCCCACGACTCTAACCATTAGACCACGCGCCTCCATGCTAAGGTTATAGAGCCCAGCCTGCTTTACTATTTACCTATATCTCGAGTAATAATAGTTGGATGCATACGTTTCCCGAGAGTATTAACGCAGTGTGAAATGTAAACAGCCTCGTATCGTCGTATCCATTTCCCTACGACGATAAACATTGGAAAATGTTGATAATAGTATACAACATCGTGTGTTTAAGCTTTGATTTAATATGATAACGCAAACTTCATGATATGGCTGTAGAATTTTATCTTCCTAAGTCGTAGACGAGAAGTTGTGATATCATCTCACTGGCTCCCAAAGTATTAGACTGAAAAACAAATTCCCTTGGAACCACGTTCTTCAAGTAGGGCATTTATGCACTCGTGCTGCGACGGGAAACATGCAGCCACCTTGGTGTTGATTACGAGGAAATAGTAGTTATTTACTGACATCCAACCATGTCAGTTGAACACAAGGATCATTAATGTGGGGTCCACGCACAAACCGAAGCTGTTGGATTATTCTGTATATAAGGTGTGCTGGAGCGCACCACTTAAATTTATAGACTAAGCGAGGTCCCGTGGTCTAAATCTCAGCCAATCAACAGCCCAAACCCGTGGCTGCTTTACTACTTATCACTGATACTGAGAGACGTCCATTAGCAATCATTGACGAAGGACTTGCAAGGCTGAGGAGCACCAAGGAACAACCAAAGGATTCTTTACCAAGGTTCGTGCTCTGTTTAACACAAAGGATCTCCGCTGGACAAACGATCTTGTTTGAAGCCTAAAGGATGGCTACTAAAATTGTAACATGGCCAGTGTTAAAAATTGCGTGAATCCCCTCGGAATTCTTCTTTTGAGGTACCTCTGGCACTGGGCAATAAACTCAACCATTCCCCTTTTAGACGAGGTGCTGTCTGAGAGATGGCCCACGGGTCACTCTGATATCCTCTCTACGAGGAAAATAGCATAGTAGTGCTGGTAACATATGCACAATGATCTATTTGTATAGTAACACACACGATGGATTAGTAAATGTATTGATTTTAACAGCATACCAACCCATGTATTATTATTCTATGCCTAGAGGTTTGGGAATCGTGTACAATGTACGTTTATATTTATATTTTTGTGTAGATGTTTCTTAAGAGGTTTTTGCACACAACTATATGATAGCAACTATTCCTATCTAATACAAAAAATTGCAAAAAAAGGTTATATGATTTCAAGTATTCCTATATAATCTATTAATAATGGAGATTTGGTTCCGGTTTTTGTCTGTAACAAAAATTACGTCACTGCTTACGTCACATTACCCAAAATCGTCATAACATAGAATAAATACACTCAAAATTTGAACATGCAACATTAGACAGTCATCATTGTTTTAATAAATACATGACTGGTATTATATATCTATATATAATTTGTTTTATTTTAATACATATTTAAAGTTTACATTTCAAATTGTTTTATTTTTAATCCTTTAATGAATTTGATGATTTTACTTACTTAGGTTACAAACTCGCTGACATTGAATTTTTACTCCCACCCCTCAGGCAATATGTTTCAAAAATCTATTTTTAAATCGCCCGGTGGGGGGGGTTATTTTGTACTAGTACAAATAATTCATACACAATTATATAGTTTAGAATAACTTTATCATAATTACAACAGTTTACAAACAGTTATATGGTTTCAAGTAACTAATAATAATCCTTAGTAAACAATTATTCATAATATAAATAATTTATACACAGTTATATGGTATCACGTACTGCTATATGATACTAATACTTTTCAAACAGATTTATTTTACGTATCAGGTTCTACCACTCCAGGTCAGAGTGGACCTGGGAGTAATAGCAACGAAGGTGTACTCTACATTAACCAAAGCTCAAGAACTTGAGCCTAATCACCGGATGCCGGTTAGTGTCATACACAGGAAACGATAGAATAAATTTGATTCATTTGTAAATGCTTGATGGTAATCATAACTGTATCACTTAAAAAAAATTATAATCATGTGTTTGCATACATGTGTGTGGTTTTTAAGTATTTCTCTCTGACACTGATAATTTGCAAACAGCTCTAATATTTAGTAGACGTTGATAGCTTCAAGTACCAATTCTTAATACAAATAATTTGCATACGGTTAAACTATGTAGTAGTAGTAGTAATAATAATAATAATGATAATAATAATAATAATGAAAAAAGGCAAAACCACCTTGATTCAGAAAGAATCACAAAAAAGAAACCACCCCAGCAATTATAGGCCAATAACGTGCCTACCTATAATATGGAAAATCTTAACCGCACAAATAAAAAAGAAATCTATCACTCGCTTCATTGCCGTAGATTATTTCCTGAAGAACAGAAAGGATGACGTAAGGGAACAAAAGGAACAAATTACCTGCTCTTTATAGATCAGAACATTCTTAAAGAGTCTAAAGAGAGGCGAACTAATCTAGCGATGGCATGGATTAATTACAGAAAGGCTTATGACATGGTTCCACAAACATAGATCCTTGAATGCTTAAAGATGTACAAAATATCGGACAAAGTAATTTGTTATAGCAATGATGCTCTTAACTTTATACTTAGAAAATGTACAGGCGGATACAAATTTACAAAATCAGAGGAAAAAATAAATCACCTTATGCACATGGATGACATAAACATTTTTTACCAAAAATGAAAAGAGCTAGAAACACTTGTACAAACAATTATAATATACAGTCAGAACATCGGGATGGAATTCGGCATAGACAAGTGTGCAAGGATAGTTATAAAAAAAAGGTGGAAAAAGAAATAACGGAAGGAATAGAACTACCGAATAAGGAAGAAATAAGGACACTGGGAGAAGAGGAAAATTATAAATACTTGGGAGTACTGGAAACGGGCTCCATCAAACAAGGAGAGATGAAAGAAAGAGTAAGGAAAGTGTACCCCAGGAGAACGAGAGAATTTCTTGAAACTAAACTTCTGTAGCAGAAATATTATCAAGAGCATAAACACATTGTAAGATACACTGGACAATTCTTAAAATGGACAAGAGAGGAACCCCGACAGATGGATCAAAAGACAAAGAAACTTACGATAATGCACAAACCATTACACCTTAGAGACGACACAGACAGACTATATGTATCAAGAAAACAAGGAGGAATGGGGTCTCGCCAGCATTGAAGATGGTGTTGATGCGACAATTCGAGCACTCGATGAATATACAAAAAGAGCAAAGAAAAACTAATAGCAACAGCCAGAAGAAAACAATTGCAACATATGGACGAACACAAATATAACAAAAACAAGAAAACAGAAGTGGGAAAAAAAACTATATGGACACTTCAAGCAACAAACTGGAGCGATCGCACACGGGAAAGACATGGACATTGCTAAGAAGGGAAAACATAAAGAGAGAAACTGAATCTCTTATAATCGCAGCACAAGATAATGCCATCAGGACAAATTAGATGAAAGCAAAAATAGATAAAACACAATGTAATAGAAAATGCAGAATGTGTGGGGGAAAAAGGTGAAACGGTAAATCACATTATAAGCGAATGCAGTAAACTAGCATAAAGAGAGTACAAGACTCGGCACGACTGGGTGGGAAAGGCGATTCACTAGGAATTGTGCAAGAAATTCAATTTTCACCATTCATCTAAATGGTATATGCACAAACCGGGATCTGTCCTGGAGAATGAGGCGCACAATATTCTCTGGACTTTGAGTACAGACGGATCACCTATCCCAGCCAGGAGACCAGACTTAGTGTTGATAAACAAGAAGAAGAGAACTTGTCATCTCGTGGATTTTGTCGTCCCGGCCGATCACCGAGTGTAAGTGAAACAAAGCGAAAAGATAAACAAATACTTGGACCTTGCCAGAGAACTAAGAAAACTGTGGAACATGAAGGTGAAGATCGTTCCAATTGTAATTGGTGCCCCAGGATCGGTCCCAAGGGGTCTAGAAAAGAGTCTGGAAGAACTGGAAATCAGAGTAAGAATCGAGGCACCCAGACTACAGCATTGTTGAGATCGGCTGGAATACCAGAAGAGTCCTGGAGACCTGAGAGACTTGCTGTCACCCAGCCTCCAATGAACCACCAGCTAAGGCGAGCGTGAAAAACTCTAATGGGAGCGAAAATATAAATGTTTGCACAGTTATATGGTATCAAGCATTCTATCTAATACTAATATTTTTCATGCTAATCTCTTTGACACATAGATAAGCCTCTGTTAGGTACGACCTCTCCAGGTCAGAGGTGACCTGGGAGTAATGGCAATGAAGTGGTACTCTATACTCTCCAAAGCTCCAGAAATGGACCCTCACCACCAGATGCTATTTAGTGTCACACCCAGGGCATCTCTTTTTGGTGAAGCTCTTAATTCTTTGCCGAGAATACAGTCAGCGTATTCTAAGCGGCGCCTGTAGAGTAGATTAGTAAATGTTTGTATCTTTTCGTACATCTCTCTCCCCTCTCTCTCTCTCTCTCTCTCTCTCTCTCTCTCTCTCTCGTGTCTCTCGTGTTGTGTGTGTGTGTGTGTGTGTGTGTGTGTGTACGAGGATCGGCTGAAAGTACATAGGCTGGCCAAGATATTCTCATGGACGTGACCAAATGAGTTTTATTTTTCAACAGTATCCCCCTCCCCTGCGATTCACACACCTCTTCCATCGGTGTTGCAGTGTTTGGATCCCAGTGGTAAGAACAAAAAAAATCATCAACAGCAGAGGTGACGTCATAATATGAACTTTTGAGCCTACCCTCGTGTACGTATCTATGTAGAGATTCTAGAAACAGAACAAAACAACAACAACAACAACAACAACAACAACAACAACAAAACCTGCATCAGGACGCAGCCGACTTTTTGCAACTGGCACATATGCATTTGATGCAAATATTCAGGTCAGGAAATGTTTCCTCCTCATCCAAAATTTTAACCTTAAACTCTTTGTAAAACACATGGACAAAGGAAGTTAAGTCAGCTGCTTCCTAACCAAATGGAACATTTGACTTAATTATAAGCTATTCAAAATAGTTGCTTGGTGACTTGGTGCCGCAGTCCGCGCCAACCATCAGCTGCCAGTCAGATGACTTTAATATATTTCGTAACAGTATTTTTGTTTTTTAATTAAAAATAAAGAAATAAAAATTCCTCTTTGATGTTTATGATGTTGTTTATTTTCTTTTTTTTAAAATAATTTAAGGTTAAATTATATGTGAACTAGATGCAGCTACCCGGCGTCGCCTGGGTAATGGGGGGATTTTTTTTTTTAAGTTAGTCTCGCAGGTCCATTATTACTGAATTGTGAGTTGGATCGCCGCAGAATTCCCTATTAAGATCTCTACGTAAAAAATAAACTTGCGTTAATCCGGCCATTCTGAAAAGAAAAATTAATTTCTACTATTTACAATATTAAAGTCTAAAAAATTCTATGATGTTTTTTTATTTTATTTTTGATCAAATCTTCATTGTTTTTAATCAAAAACCAAGCTCTGGTGATATTCAATGTGTATATATATTTACTTTATCGTTAATTGTTGTATTTTCGAAGTTTCCTCCGGACATACACATACACCCAACTGCCCTTTATATATATACTAGAAGCGGCTACCCGGCATCGCCTGGGTAGAGGGAGTGCAAAAAAGTTATTCTCGCAGATCCATCATTACTGAATCAGGAGTTGGATCCTCACAGGGTGCCCATTAAAATCTCTATGCATAAAAGACCTTTGTGTCAGGAAAAAAAGTGAGCAGACACTCTGAAAAGAAAGATTAATGTTCCTATTTAAAATAACAAATGCAAAAAATCAAATCATGCTGTTACTGAACGATTTGATTTTTTAACCTAAGATGATTACGGTTGTACAATTAAGGAACTAGAGTATTAATATATAGATCTCCCTGGGCAAAATGCATTTTAATAAAGCAAAACAATACAAGTTACTGTCAAGTCACTTTTAAAGTACCGGTGCTAGCCAAATTATCGGAGTTAAGCAGCGATGAGTCTATTCAGTATTTAAATAGGTGACCGTTTTGTTTGGTTTCTTTCTTTCAATGGCATACTAACCATCGTGGGTTATTTAATGCCTTAGCCATCCTTTTAGGTGAACAGTAGTCGTGCTATTTTATCCATAGTTGATGACGGGTACTATAAACAATCTGAGGTCTGTTTTCCGGACTATTCAAAACTTGGTAAACTCTAAGATGTCTCACGTAATATAATGACTGGCTAGCAGACCGCTGTTAGTGAATTCAATTCACAGTGAGCACATCATACTTCTGGCCTTGTGCCAAACTTATATAAGCTTAGTAAATGACGACAATAGTAGAAGTGTCTGGTATTAAAAATGGATCTATCAACATAGATAGTTTTCTGATGTTCTGAGATTAAACATATCTCATTTTTGTGTATATATATATATATATATATATATATATATATATATATATATATATATATATACGGTCACCCAGACACCCAATGAAAACGATTAATCTACTCACATTTCCATACGCTCTCTCTCCCCTCTCTCTCTCTCACTCTCTCTCTCAATCTCTCTCTCACACACACAACGTAAGAGAATGTTGATGTCATCTTTCAAAACTGTTTATCCCAGCGTTCATAAATTTCGAATTATTCTAAGAACACTAATTTTCCATTCAAAACATTTTTAAACAAACTGATCAACAAAAAACTATCACAATCTCCTTATTATTCTGTGATAAATTTTCCTTTTCCTTATATCAACAAAAGCCATGAAGAAGATCTACTAAACAGATTGATACACTGCAGCGTTGGCCGAATAAATATCACTCATTTTATTTGAACCTGTGTTTTTTTCAAATTTTTCACTATATTAGATACCGTCGGATTCACTTCCATTTTTCTCTTCATATATATATATATATATATATTTCAAATCGTTATCATGATTTTGTTGTTTTTAATAGGACTACAGGCCATGTTATTCTTGGTTAAGTAAATACCTACCATTCCCTCACGCATAGTCAGGGTGTGGCATAAAATCAAATTTTTAATGAGAAATTCACCCGCGTACCAGTAAGCGGAACCAAAAATAGCTTAACTCAATCGGCATTCTCCTTTTTAGGGCGCCTGAAGCATCAAATAAGAAACTTGATCCTACACCTTTAACAAAAAGAGGTCAGGTGATGTCTAAGCGTCTACATCGACTAAAATGTCAAAACTTGGACAGCAGCTAGTTTGGTTTGGGTACTTTATTTAATGACATATCAATCTTCGTGGGTTATTTGATATAAAATCCATCCTTGTAGAAGAACAGTAGTAGTACTATTAAACCCATAGCTGGGGTGAGGGGTTCATACCTTTCCCAAGGAGAGTAGTCCGAAAATTATCGTAAATAGCGCAACTTGTGTTCGAACTCGCTTACTACAATGTCGAAGTTCAATACGTTAGCCATAACCAGGGAACCCTCCCCCGGATAGCAGCTGACCATATGTGATAAAACGATGCCTAACTTCAGTGATCTAGCGAAACCATAGCTTTTTTCCTAGGTATGTGAATTGATCTACTAATTTTCAGTTGTTTAACATCCAAGGTGGATATATCTCCATCTTGTTTAAAACACATGAACTAAGTTTTATCCAAGTTCACAAAACGGAGTGCATGTGCTATGAAACAATATCATTGTGTGAAAATTATTTGTATTAAGAATAATTACTTGAAGCTATAATTGTTTACAAATGATTGTTACTTGAAATCACATGATTGCTCGAAAAAAAAAAAGGGGACTGACTTCGGCATAAATTAACCCAACAAGGGAAGTCATGCTATAAAACCAAGGAACCAATCAACTATATTCGAATTTCTCCCGCCTAAATATCAAATATTATGAAAGTCTAATTATTTGATTCTTTATTTTAGAACCTAATCGATAAACCTTGCAAAAGAAAACCACTTTGCATCGAGCCTTGATTTTTTCCCCAATAGATTGCTACGGTCGGATAAGTTTTATTGTTAACAGTAAACAAGTGTTTATTTACCACGTGTACGGGTTAGGTACAAGGCCCTATCAATGTGGGACCACCCACGAACCGAAGCTCAAAATGCATTGATACCGTCAACATCCCAATGCAAGGGGGCGCCTTAGGCACCGGGCAATAAACCCAGCCTTACCCCTTTAAATCGAGCAGGCAGGTGATGCCTAGGGGGATTCACCCTGGGATCAACGATGTTAGTTTGTAAGTTCCATGACCGAAGCCACTGGACCCCCGGCTGGGCTGAACAGTAAACAAATGTATTTAACTCTGAAGTCCTAAAACCAATGAATTTTTGAAGGCGTTTTGAGCAGCTACTTGGTCGTTGAAGAACATGGTAGTCAATCTGACTGAGTAAGTTGGGGGAGGTAGAATTTCGCATCCCGCTTTTTCCCTAATTTCTGAAGTCATATTAGTTTTTAAGATAATTTTGGTCTATTTCACACACAGATTGAACCCTAACAGGTACTACGACCCGGGTCAGAGTGGACCTGGAAGTAATGGTGATGAGGGGGCACTCCATACTCTCAGAGCTCCAAAATTAGAACATCACTACTAGATGCAGTTTAACGTCATACTCAAGACACTAAGACCCTCGGTCACTGCCTTCTAACACATATATGGTAAAAATGGTTAGGGTTTTGCCATAAGGGTAATAGGGTCGGGACAATCATATAGGTGTCAGGGTTTGACGTAACCACCTGATCGATCGATTGGAGGAGGCCTATTCGACCGCCCGTAAAGGCCAAAGTGAAGTGTTGCATGTCATGGATTTATCAGCCACCAGGAATCCGTTCTTAAGAATCACGGGTCATCACTGGCGATCAGTACAGCTGATGGCCTTGAGAGTGAGTGACAATGCTTGACCTCACTCTGACCTTGCCTTGCGGGATAAACCGTGAGAACCGGGAACCCCGATAGAAGGCCCTTCCGGTTTAAGGAGTAAGCAACTCAGTCAGTTAGAACTTAGAAGCCGAGCTAGCAAGATGTAAGGATCCTCGCGCATTGTCTGGTCTGGGGATTTATGAATAAAGTAACATCAACATAAATCGAAGTCTTGTGTTTATTACCAAAAACAAACAATGACACAGGGCTTCTGATAAGGAATGATCCCCAACAGAAACCAGGCCCGGAATCCTCAATAGAAGACCAGACGAGACCTTAGAAGATATATCAGACCAAGATAGATGATAGACGATCAGAAGCCGGCCAGAAGAATAGACGACCAGAGTAAGAAGTAAGAGAAGTATATAACATATACCTATTTAGTGCCGGTAAAGAAGGGCTATGCAACAATTAATCGGTCTTACTATGCAAAAGAAGCGCAGTGCAGAATTCATAACGGTGAATTTTGTTTTTCGTCCAGTTCGTGTGTCACCCACTTGTCGAACGGTTTTTATTTTCCAGTTTGGCGCAACAATTTAAATGGTTAAAAGTAAGTAAAAATTAAAGTCTTCGGGTTGGCCTAAAGTCGGTATCAGCCAGACAGCGAGGGAGTATATCCCCTTTCACTAGCGCTAGACCAAGAAGATTGTTTTGGCATCTGAGGTGGAGCGCCACACCTACAATCAGCTCCTTACTTTACCGCATTAATCCCTGTGCTACTAATACGCTAAGTTGGTGAGGACCGGTATCGGACCAGGAACCTTGTGGTTCCCAGGCACACGCTCTACCGACTGAGCTGAAACTTCTTGAGTTGCTTTGGGTTGGTCCACTTCAATAATGGAACCATAACTGATTTTTTTAAATCGTACAAGGATATACGAAACCCAATCGTCTTCAACACTCTTGTCTCTATTACGAAATTTTTGAAGCTAATGTTGACCTGTACGTTCATTGACGGTCTCCTAGCGAAACGAATGGCTAATATTATCAGCAATATCCGCTACTTTACCTCCCATTTTAAACCCATAAAGTAAAATCGCTCGAATTTGCTGTTTTCATCTTTGACAGCCTAAAATGAAAAAAGAATAAACAGTGTAAACAAAACCACTAAAATATATGGGTAGAACACAATTCTTTAAAATAATATATTACATCAGCTTAGAAAGAAAGAAAGAAAGAAAAAACCTATTTATTCATTGTAAAAATGAAATATAAAATTCAAACACTTAAAGAGGAACGTGGTCTTATTTTAAAAGGTTCTCTTCCGCCCAACTCCTCAAGAAATGAGAAATATAAAAATAAATAAGAAACCAACAAAATGATACTAAAGCAATAAACTTGAGTATATAGTATAGTGTTACTAAATAATAGCTTTAGCATTTAAAACTAACCTACTAAATTATTGGACTTCATCAGGAAAGATAAAAAGAAAAATTGAGGAACAGGGAAAAGAAAAAGAAATCCTGCTAATAGTTTATTCTAAGATACACATCAAAGTTTATAATAACAATTCAATTATTTTCACAACAATCGATATATATATATATATATATATATATATATATAAGTAAAGTCGGCGGGGCG
Source organism: Doryteuthis pealeii (assembly GCA_023376005.1). Classification (NCBI taxonomy): domain Eukaryota; kingdom Metazoa; phylum Mollusca; class Cephalopoda; order Myopsida; family Loliginidae; genus Doryteuthis; species Doryteuthis pealeii. Next base: position 76,426,876 of record CM042148.1, read on the forward strand.
GTCTAATGTCGGTACCAGCCAATCAGTGATGGAGTCTATCCCTTTTCACTAGCAATAGATTAAGAAGATTGTTTTTGCGTCTGAGGTGAGGCGCCACACCTACCAATAAGCTCCTTACTTTACCGCACAGATCCCTGTGTTACTCATACGCTGATTTGGCGAGGGCCGGTATCGAACCAGGCTACTAATTACTATATATATATATATATATATATATATACTAACCCCACTCCCCCGAACGAGCAGGATGTGAAACAAGATCAATTTCTTAAGCGAAGTTTAACAGGTTTGAATTCAGAGTTTTCCATCTCCTAGACGGGTTGCCTAACCAAAAATTAAAGAGCCTAGTCTGCCCTACTATTTACCCATAGCTGGAGAGAGAGAGAGAGAGAGAGAGAGAGAGAGAGAGAGAGAGAGAGAGAGAGAGAGAGAGAGAGAGAGTAGTTGGATGCTTACATTTCACAAGTGTATTAGAAATACAAACAGCCTCGTCCAAGACTCGACTCGGGTCGACGTGTCCATTTCCTACAACTCTAGCCATGACATGACGCGCCTCCATAAACAGATGTGTACGTACATATTTACCCAAACGCGTCCCGTTGTGGTGTAATATTTAGCAAGCTAAGCTTGCAGATTCATTACTACAGAAAAAGTGATTTCGATCCTCCCTGGATGTTCCATACTTGTAACTGTGTCACATCCAGTGAACGGGCTAGGTAAGTAATTATATATATTTACCCAACTCATTCGCACGAGCAAGATGTGACACAAGGTCAATTTTCAAGCGGGGTAGCTACATCATTATCATGTTGTGTTGTCAGCACGGATTCCCATGATTCTCTCGCCTCCTCTCCCTATCTGTCATCGCTCCTGACAGGTCTTCCGCACATATGTATATGTATTTACCAAACTCCTCTGCTACAAGAAGAATTTGACTCAAGATCAATTTTTAAAGCGAAGAACAACTGGTTTGAATTCAGATATTTTTTCTCCTAGACTAGTTGCCTAACTAAGAACAAATAAACCAGTCTGCTCTCGTATTTAGTTAAACGCAAATTAACTCGTCTAGGATGTTGCGTAAGGGCTAAGTCGGGTTGTAGTAACCGTCGTTAGTTCAGAGTAACAACATACAAAAGTCGTATAGTCAAAAAGTGGATGTTTATTTATTTCTATGCTCGTGGGTTCTTTTTCAGAGAGAAGGATAGTGAGAGAGTAAGGTCAAGCTGTTTTATCGTAAATCACGTTCATGCGCGCTGTTCGTTGCTAGCCTAGACATATCACGACATAACCTCAACAATCACGTCCGACCCTTCTCGGGTCCAGCGAAAAAGCAAGCTAATTTTCTTTACTTCCGTTTGTGGTCCCGGGGGTGGGGGTCACATCCACTTCCGCTCCTCCGCAGAAACTAAGACTTCTGATTTTATTCTTAAATCTAGTTCCGGAGTCATTGGTCGGTCAATGGCTGGCACCCATTGAGTGTTTACCCTTCCAAACTTTAACCTCTTTTTATTCTTATTTCTTTTTCTTCTCTTTCTCCAGAAATCCGATTACTCTTTTCTTTTTCGTTTACTACGACGATAACCGTTACGCTAAGTGTGAGAAAGTTTTACAATAATATACTAGAATTGTATTTGACCATTTTAACAGTTTCTGTTTTTTTTATTTATTTTTATTTATTGATTATCCTCTTTCATAATACAGGGATATCTTTACTTACAAGTTTCCCGAGTTACGAGCTGTCATTTGTTGAATTTTATTGCTTTGTGTTGCGTGCTAAACTTTGAGATACGAGTGGACTTCAGATTTGTATATTTCAATAATTTCACAAAAAACATTTAAGTTTTCAAATTTATTACGTCAAAGAAAAATATTATTTGTAAAAAAATAATCATTAAAACATATTACAACATATAATTCATTACGTTCTATGGGCTGGAATGGAATAATAGCATTTTCGGTTTATTTCAATAGGGAAACTTGATTTGAAATACGAGGAAATATGGAGGCGCGTGGTATAATGATTATCTTCGTAGGAAACAAACACGGCGAGATGACTCCGGAACGAGGCTGTTTGCATTTCATATAGCGCTAATACACTTGGGAAAGGTATGCATTTAACTATTCTCCTCCAGCTATGGGTAGCTAGTCGATCAGAATGGGCTCTTTAATCTTGGTTAAACAACCAGCCTAGGAAGAGGAAAACTCTGAATTCAAACCTGTTAAACTCCGCTTAGAAGATTGACCTTGTGTTGCATCTTACTCATACGAAGGGGTTGGTATACGAGGAAATTGATTTACGAGCGGAACAAATTAAACACTTAAGTCAAGGTATAATTCTTTCTTTCTTGTAATAACTTATGTACACTTCTTCACTTTTTACTATCTCTTTCTTCTTCTTCTTTTTCCCTCCCACATTCCAAGCC
>CM042148.1:76434298-76446798 GCA_023376005.1 Doryteuthis pealeii
AAGGGAGTCTATCCCCTTTTCACTTGCGCTAGACGAAGGAGATTATTTAGCGTCTGAGGTTGAGCGCCACACCTACCGTCAGCTCCTTACTTTACCACACATATCCCTGTGCTACTCATATATATATATATATATATATATATATATATATATATATGGTGTCCCATAATGATGTGACACAAATCCAAGATATTTGCATTTAAAATTAGTTCTGTCATTACGGGACACCCTATATATATATATATATATATATATATATATATATGATAAGTTGTAAACACGGTGTGTTTGGAATGGCTTTTTGCCGACAATTTTTGGGAGAATAAGTGCTCAATTGGAGTCGTACCTAATTTTGAAAATTAATTAATTAATAATTCCCGCCTAATTCATTATTAATTAATTAATTTTCAAAATTAGGTACGACTCCAATTGAGCACTTATTCTCCCCAAAATATATATATATATATATATATATATATATATATATATACTAATAATAATATAGTTATGTGGTTACAGTAACTAGGCCTACTAGTTTGAATTCTAATGAAGCATAGAGGAGGGAAGTGATAAGCAAATAGCTACTTAAAAGGCTGTCTTCTATCTTCTTATTTATTTTTGTTTTCTCTTTGTTTTTACTTTCATCACGTTTTTACTTGTGCATTCTTTACTCGCTGCTAATACTTCTTCCCGTCCTGTCGGTGGGACTGTAGAATACACTGACTGTACATCTGCAGAGGGGTGAAATCCCCCAATAGGGACACCTGTTGACCGATGGTGGCGACCCGTGTTGCTTAAGGATGGAATTCTGGTGGCCAAGCAGTCCATGACCTGCAACACTCCACTTTGGCCCTTACTTAGACTAGATAGACAGTCGGAAAAGCCCTCTCCGATCAATCGGCTGATCACGTAAAGCCCTTGCACCTATATGATTGTCCCAACCCTATTGCTCTTATGGCAACTCCTCAACCCTTTTTATCCTATATGTGCTAGAGGGCGGTGGCTGCGGGTCTTAGTATTCTGGGTATGACGTTAAACTGCATCTAATAGTGAAATTCCAATTCTGAAGCTCTGGGGAGTGTGGAGTACCCCTTCATCGCCATTAATCCGAGGTCCACTGACCTGGAGTGGTAATACCTATCAAGGTTCCAACTATGGGTTAAATAGAAAAAATGAGTTAAAAAACTTTTGAGTATCCATCAAATATAAATAAAACAAAAACGTCTTCGGCATGAAATAACCAACAAGGGTTGACATGCCATAAAATCCAACCAACCAGCCCTTCATACATTTGCACATTCATACCAGATGCCTAGTGGTTATTGCCTACATTTTTTCCAGTGTCTTTGCAGACCCTAGGACTGGCATGATCTGGGTTGTTGGTTGGTTCTTTTACGCCGTGTAAACCCATTTCTGATCATTTAATACAGAATCAAGTTCAGACAACAGAATTAGTAACATCATCATGTTATCATACTCCTTGTATCAGTTGTAGTTTGAATGAAAATAAATTAGAAACATTACATTTGATGCAACCCTCGTAGTTAAATACTGATACAAGAAACGCTGAATTATTAGACTGGTGGACCGAAGGGTCGACTTGTTCAAATCCCCCGAACATCTAGGTAGCCCTTCCAGCATTATTCGTGGGTATCGAGAATAAAAGAGTAGTACTATGAGTAGTTAAAATTTGCTAACTTTTGTAGTCCTTTGAATATTATTCGTTGGTATCATTAATAATAGAGTAATATTATGTGGTTATAGTAGTGTAGTATAGGGTTGTAATTTGCATATTTTTGGATAGCTCTTCCAAAATTATTCGAGGGTTTGTGAATAATAAAGTAGTACTATAAATGGGGTCGGGTTAGCTCAGTCGGTAGAGCGTTCGGCTAGAAACCACAAGGTTCCTAGTTCGATACCGGCCCTCGTCAACTCAGCGTATGAGAAGCACAGGGATCTGTGCAGTAAAGTAAGAAGCTGAAGGTAGGTGTGGCACTCTACAGACGCAAAAATAAGAAGGAGGGTGTGGTGCTACACCTCAGATGCAAAAACAATCTTCTTGGTCTAGCGCTAGTGAAAAGGGGATTGACTCCCTCGCTGATTGGTTGATACCGACTTTAGGCCAACCCGACAACTTTATGAATGGTTGTAATTTGCATATTTTTAGATAGCTCTTCCAATATTATTCGTGGGTATTATGAATAATAAAGTAGTACTATGAGTGGTTGGTCTTTCTGCTAGATGGGAGCTGCACAAGAATACTGCGTGCAGTCTTGAACAAACTATCCGAGTGAGACAGACAAGGCATGCAGGACACTGCTGGAGAAGCAAGGACGAACTCATAAGCGACGTTCTCCTGTGGAAGCCAATACATGGACATGCAAGTGTGGGGAGCCCAGCAAGGACCTACATTGACCAGCTATGCGAAGATGCTGGCTGTTCCGCAGAGGAGCTCCCAGGTGCAATGAATGATAGGGAAGGTTGGCGAGAGATTGTCATGGATACCCGTGCTGCATGTGCGACATGATGACGATGATGATGATGATGATGATGATGATGAGTGGTTGTAATTTGCACACTTTGCCCATTTTTTAAAATATAGTTTTATTAGGCTGATTCGTAACGGATATTAGTGATTAAATATTGGAAATAGTACATAAGATATACAACTGACTCTGGCGGCAAAAAAAAAAAAACTTGCATATACCGCTTAACTAAAACGCTGACAAGTGAAGAGAAAAAGGAAAGAAAAATGGAAAGGTATCACTCCTTAAAACACGTTAAAGCTTGTCAGACAAAATATATGAATAATAAACGAGTGAGTGTGTACATAACAAGACACTAATGAACATGGCCAATGCGCATGTCAAGACTCATTAGCCGAACTAGTTATGGTGCTCAGTAATGGTCTATAACGGATTGAGGCTTTACAGCCGTTTCACAGGCACAGTTAAGCGCATGCGCATATGCTCATCAGATTATAGTCAGTGATTTGTCAGGCAGCATTTATTGAAAGCAGACTCCATAGACGTAAGAAGAACTTAGGAGAAATAGAAAGGAAATAAGCTGCGCTATCGAAAAGCAGCTGTTCTTTTATGTCGGCATCTAGAAAAGAAGTTGTTTCACAGCTAAATTAACCCTTTTTAAAAGTCTGCTTTATGAAGCAATAAAACGGCGATTATAATTATGAAGGCTTTACAAATGCTCAATGGTTGATTAAAGAATGATAGGCAGCACAAATGCCATACAATTTTTTTGTAGTATATTACTGTAACTCTTATGATATGCCGTTTTTGATAAGATACACGCGCGCGCACGTGTGTGTGTGTGTGAATGGTCGGTGCCGTTATAGTATGTGGCCTACCTTTTTGATTCTGTTATAGTATGTGGCCTACCCAGTTTGAATGTGTCCTACCTCAGTAAGAGTATATTATAGATATAAGTAGTAGGCAATTTATTGAAACTAATTATTTTTCACATATATTCAATTTCAAGTAATGCAATTCAGTCATAAGTTGTATATAGTAATTAAGAATAATTAAAAAAGAATTCATCCATAATTTACATGAATCAAAGATCTATTTATTTCTAAAATATTCTTAAATTCTGAAATAGGCTAGGGTTAGGGTTAGCAGTTATTATTATAACCTTATGATATGCTTTTTATGGTAGGCTACATACTATAAAAGAGACATGATTTCGTAGGCCACATTCAAAATGTAGGCTACATACTATAATGGTACCGAATAGTCACTTGAAGCTATGATTATTTAAAAAGGATTATTATGTATTTGAAACCATATAATAGCCTGAGAAAACTGACTTCTGTATTAAATAGCTCAACAAAGATCAACATGCCGTAAAACCATCCAACATTATATATACACATACACATTATAGTCATTACGGCCAAGTTACACAGAAAACATCAGTTCCTGCTAGATCACCAAAGTTAAACTGCGATGAGCCTGTTAAATACTAAATTGGGTGATGCCTTAAGCAATATTGTAAGCAACCCGAGTCCTTTGTTTATCAAAATGACTTGATTCAACATTAAATGGCCCGAAAGAGGTTTGATATGGTAAAACAAAACAACGCCCCAGAAGAACTTTAATTATATCTTATTATAATGGAGATTGTGTGTTTTTCTGTCTGTAACCGAAACTATATTCCTACTCAAGTCACAATTCTCTTAGTTATTGGCATCACATTCTCCATGATTTTATTTTTATCTAAATCTCAATTATTAATAAGATTGTCTTAAATTATTAATACTGTTAATTATGTCTACATACTGACAACATGCAATTATATTTATATATACAACAAAATAACGGTTTACAGTGTGAATGGGAAGGCTAATTTAAATATTAATATTAAAAAATCGAATTTAATAAATATGTGCTTAGTATTATTGATTTCTAACTGTTTGGTTTTATTTTAATGCATATAAGCAAAAATCTCTTCAATGAATCTCAAATGAAATCCATTAACAAGAAAAAATAACTGTCATTTTATTCTTTACTTCCTCTTATAACTAAATACTTAAATTAGAAAAAATAACAATGAAAGACGAGAGTGATGGAAGAGTAAGTTTCAGTTGTTCCATTTTTTATTATACTCCCTCTGTTTCAAATCTTTTATTATACTCCCTCTGTTTCAAATCTTTTTATCTGTATTCTTATTTAGATTCATTAGCCTTTATAATTTAATACAATATTTCATTACATTAAAACTTAAATACTTGCACCCGGAGGGTGCATATATTTGCTAGTATAAACAATGATCCGATTTTTGTTTTGTTTGTTTATTTTTCTAACGGCATATCAAGCTGAGTATTGTACTTTTTTTAAAGAAAGGAATACACTCTTAAGATGCCCCTGACCCCATTAGGCGTTTCGGGTCTTTCAATATCATACGCCTTCACCTTGGTGATCCACCTAGTGTTGATCAGCCACTAGCTTGTATATTACTTGTAATACAGAGATATGTCACATTGTATGAGATTTTGTTTGTACAATACCTTAATTGTTTTTAGAGAATAAAATGACTACCGCGCTCACTCTGATCATTGTAATTTCGGTCTAGCTCTAGGGAAAATGGGATAGACTTCCTCGCTGTGTTGCTGATACCGACTTTAGGCCACCCCGATGACTTTACTTACTTTGTAGATATATCTTTAGAATGAATTTAGGCGTCACTCAATTACACAAGGATAAGTAATTTGCCGAAGTGGCCTATTGTTGGTATCAGCCCGAAAGCGAGGGAGTCTATCCACTTTTCGCCAGCAGTAGACCAGGGAGATTGTTTTTGCTGAGGTAGAGTGTCACACCTATCGTCAACTCCCCACTTTACCGCACAGATCAGATTACCCAATCTGTGCTACTCATGCGCTGTGTTGGCGGGACTGCTATCGAACCCGGAACCTTGCGATTCCTATGCGGTGTTCTACCGACTCGGCAACTTGACAAACCTCTTTGTTTATGTTCTGCACAGACACATAAATCTTTAAGACAATAGAATCAATCATAACGAAATAATATCGACTTTATAGGTTTGTGCCAGCAATCCATCAAAATTATTTGTCAAGGTTATTCTAAAGTTTTGATCCAACTTATAAAAATAGAAACCATTCGTTACAAAATACAGCGTAGCAATTGGCTGGTTGGTTCTTGGCTAGTTTTATGGCTTGTTGGGTTATTTGACGCCGTTTCTTTTTTTTTTTTAGCAATTATATGGTTTTAAGTAACTAATAATAGCCATTTTAAAACAATTATAGCATCAATGAACTATTCTTACTACAAATAATTTGCAATCAGTAATATGGTTTCAAGTATTCCTATCTAATACTAATCATTTTCAGACATATATTTGACCCATAAATGCGACTTAACAGGACTACCACTCCGGTAAAGAGTGAACCTGGGAGTAATGGTAATGAAGGGGTACTCCAAACACTTCAGATACAGTTTAGTGTCCTACTTAGGACATCCCATTTTTTGGCGGGGAGGGGTCTTAACTCACTACACGGAATACAGGCAACATATTCCAAACCCGCCGAGAGGAGAGGTTGGTTGGGTTTACGGCATGTTAATACTTGTGTCATTCGATGCCGAATTCAGTCCTTTTTGCGGGTTTCAAATATGGTTTCAAATAACTAATGATATTTTTTGTAAACAATTATAGCTTCAAGAAACTATTCTTAATATAACTAATTTACGAATTTACGCACAGTTATACAGATTCAAGTAGCTCTTCATAATAATAACAATAATCTATTAATAATGGAGATTCGCTTCCGGTTTTTGTCTGTAACAAAAACTACGTCACTGCTTACGTCACATTACCCCAAATCGTCATAACATAGAATAAATACACTCAAAATTTGAACATGTAACATTAGACAGTCCTCATTGTTTTTTAAAACAAGTTTTAATAAATACATGACTGGTATTATATATCTATATATAGTTTGTTTTATTTTAATACATATTCAAAGTTTACATTTCAAATTGTTTTAATTTTAATCCTTTAATGAATTTGATGATTTTACTTACTTAGGATACAAACTCGCTGACATTGAATTTTTAACTTCCACCCCTCAGGCAATATGTTTCAAAAATCTATTTTACATCGCCCGGAGGGTTTTTTATTTTGATAATAATAATAATAATAATAATAATTTAATAATGTGTATTTGTGTAAAACTAAGAACTTACATACAGTATAACAAACAATTATATGGATTCAAGTAACAAATTAACAATCCTTTGTAAACAATTATAGATTCAAGTAACTATTCTTAATACAAATAATTTGCATAGTTATACAGTCTTAAATATTCTTAATATAATAGTGTTCATTTTCAAACCGATCTATTTGACCTATAAATAGGATACTAATACTCGATCAAAGCACACCTGAGAGTAATGGCAATTAATGGTGACCACACATTCTCAAGAGCTTTAGAACTAGAGCCTCACGTCCGGATGCAGTTCATACTTCGGACACAGATCGAACTGGTTGCACTAAAACTATCAACATATAAATATCTATCTTTATATATATATATCTATCTACGGCAGACACGTCGGAATATCCATTAGGACACAGATATAAGTAGATGATATCAAGTGTTACTTTGATAGGATTCAACCAAAATTATATAATATATATATATATATATATATATATATATATATATATATATATATATAGAGAGAGAGAGAGAGAGAGAGAGAGAGAGAGAGACGTCCCAGTATCATTGACAAGTTAATTTCACAGACATTTCTCGGTGCTGTATCGGTGGCTGAGGCAGTATTGTTTCTGACTATCCTGCTGAAGTCCCGGTTTCGATTTCTGTCGGAGGGAGATCGTTAGTATACATCGCTGATGAGACTTAATAAAGTCGAAACAGCTGCTGTACGATGTTCTACACTCCGAGTAATTCTTTGCGAGATTCACTTGTCAGTATTATTTATCTATTATAATTTTATGCGATATGCGCATTGTAATTGCCTTCAAGCAATATATATATATATATATATAGACAAAGCATAGCCTGTTTTGGGTAGATTATTGTGACCAGGGAAAAGTGTATTTGCAAAGCGAATTAGAATTGAAAAAATAATTACGGTCGGAGAATTAAAAAAATCAACATTTAAATCATTTCGTAAGATTTCTAAGAAAGGGGATGTTTAACCAATTTAGATTTAAATGGACTTGATCCTTGGAATTCTATTAAGAACTGGCTACTGATGAAAAGTAACATACAAATAAATTTGAAAGTTCACTCCGTATCACACTCTCCAATCTTTTTCTTGTCTCTCTAAAGAGAAACTACAATACACATGAGGGGGGGGAATGAAAAACAGAATGCGAAGTAAGAGACGGGTTAGATTTTACTTAATTGCAACTTACGATTAATTAGAACCAATTAAAATGGATTTTTTTAAACATAACTCAATCCTAGAAATAAGGAATATTTTAGTATGGATTTTGTGTCATTAAACTAAACAGGAAAAAGCCTTCATGAAACAATCATTGGTTCATTCATCTTTAGTATAATAATAGATATATATATGTGTGTTCGTGTGTGTTCGTCCTGCAACAGTGATGACGACCATTAACTAAGCCAAAGATTAGGAAACCAAACAACATTACCATTAACACAGAGCGTCCTAGATTTTGTTGTTTACCATCACGTTGTGAGAATGGCAGATGAGAACAGCATCGTCAAGTAATCATGTTTCATTCATTGATTTCAAGTCGTAGACAACAATTTATTTGAGAATGCTATTTGTAAATTCGTGCAATTATTATGGCATAAATTTCGTGTAATTCTAACGGCTACAGCTTTATATATATATATATATATATATATATATATATATATATATATATATATATATATATATGAGGAAGAACGAATAAAGAAAAGAAAGAACAGACTGGATAATAAAAGATGAATTTAATCAATTATTTATTATCTTTCTTTTCTTTATTCATTCTTCTTCATATTGTCGGATTCATTTCCAATTCCATTTTTACACACACACACACACACACACATATATATACATATATATATACAGAGAAGAGAGAGAGAGAGAGAGAGAGAGAGAGAGAGAGAGAGAGAGAGAGAGAGAGAGTAACTAAAATGTATAGTTGATGCATAAACTTATTGTAATGAAACGATATAAACATGGTGAAAATTTAATTACTTTTAATACTGGCCATCACATTAATTCATCAAACGTTTTTTAAAATATGGGTTATTCTCATCTGTGTACTATATATTTATAAAGCCTGAAGAAGATACCAGAAGATCTGAAACACGTGTTGCACATGTAAAACAAAAAGAATAAAAAAAATTTTTTCTGAGAACAAAATACATTTTGCGGACCTTCCTTTTTTATAAAATATTGAATTCTCTCCCGTTGGAACCAGAACAACACTTTATATATATATATATATATATATATATATATATATATATATTGGAATAATCATGATAAGCAAATTCGGCGAGTACCGTGTGCGACGTGAGGAACACCGTACAGCTGTTCCGACCTAGTTTGGTTTCATTAGCAGTGTAGACCAAACTAGGTCGAAACAGCTGTACAGTGTTTCTCACGTCACACACGGTACTAGACGAATTAGCTTGTCATGATTATTCCAATTATATAAATAAAATTTCTCTCTATAAAATAACATTTTCTCTCTCTCTCTCTCTCTCTCTCTCTCACTATATATATATATATATATATATATATATATATTATCATAGAGGTACACGGTAATAACCTACTTGAGTTTCACCATAAGAATCTTCATATACATATATATATATAATTATCATCCACAGACACCGTGTTTCGACATTTCCCGTCTCTTCAGTGTGGTTAGACTTAGCAACTACTTCAAGCCGTGAACGAATATATATATGTATATATACTTCCAAACGAATAAAACTACCACCATACAAACAAACAATCACTATAACCAATAATCCCATTGAAGACGAGACCAGTGAAATGGTTAAGAGCGTTTGAATAAAAAATATTGGACATCTTCTCAACCATCTGGATCCCGATATACGAAAAACAAGAAAATCTGAACGTCTACACTTGAAAGTTATAAAGAAGAATTATTCCGTGGTCTTTAATTCCTGTTTAGATTATATATACGTCCCAATTAACTAAAGAGGCATAAAGATAATTTTCAAACTTTTAATTTTAAAACAATTACCAAAAATCAGGGATTTCCCAATTTTAAAGAAATTTTCAGCGCTTTATTCATTAAAGAATTAATTTTATAATCAATACCTTACTTTATTAAAACAAAATTGAAAAAATGAAAACAGAAAAAATGTTTTTTAATCAATTAAGATTGTAGGAGGAGTAAACCTTTGGACATTTGAATAAGAAAAAAAAATTCAGTCCCTAATTTTTACATTTCTAGAACGATCAAAAAGAGAAGACCACATTAAAAATAGAATTAAAAAATATCAACACTCGGAAAAAGTTACTTGAAAATTTCAAAGTTATTTTTTTAAATCTCAAAACTCATTTTTATTGCGGGTTTCTCCTTCCAAAGTTTTGAAGACAATATTTTTCTTTGAATTGATGCAAAATGTCTTTTCTCTGATTCAATTGACCTATTTTTATTCACTTAAAAATTTAATAGGGAATTTTAAACGTCTGGAAGGTAGGATGTTGTAAACAATATGTTTTGTCATGAACAAAGATTTATTTAATCTATCTAAACACGTATGGTTTAAAATGCGCAATTTTGAGCAACATATTTTTTCGAAATTTTTATATATTTAAAAATTATTACTAACGATCGTTCTTTTTATTTACGGTAGACTACAGTTACTTAAAAACGGCTTTTGCCTTTTTTACTTCAAAATGCACGGATTTGCTAATCTATTTCAGCAACAACTGTTTTAGTAAGCATGTCTTTGTAGTGTTGTTATTTTTTCTTACGCTTTTGGGCTACACAATGTAAATGCACTGTATGAAATTTACACGTATAGACTCCCATAATTTTTCTCAATTCCCACTGTTTCAAAGTCTGAAAACACAATTTCATCTCGTGAGTTTGGACATTATATATATATATATATATATATATATATATATATATATATATATATATGTTGGTATCATTAGTTTTTTAAAACCCATTTGTTACCATGTTGGCTACTATTGTATGTATACGTTTGTGTGTGTTTGTGTGTGTGTGTGTGTGTGTGTGCATGTGTGTGTGTGTATGCATGTGCGCGTGCGTTTCCCAGTGCGCTGGACAATACATTAAACTGTAAACAACAAATTGGGAAAAGAACATGAAAAAAGAAATATATATGTTTCTATATACATTGTAATGCATCAGCGACGTGGCAAGTAAGTCCGTTAGAGCCAGATAATCCGTGGCCTCATAGAGCAAATACACTCATAAGAAGATACATATACCACAGGGTATAGACATGCTTTACTTGACAAGTTATCACAGATGAAAAAAAATATATATAAATCGAAAGATAGACATACTTAGGATAACAAAGTCCCGTTTTATGTATAATGAGCTTGCATTGCAAGTAATACGAGTTTTAAACTTCATACTTATTTATTCTTCTTGCCTGATCCGAGAAGCAAGTTGCAGCTCCCGTAATAAGACAAGCAATCTTGATTTTACGTGATAACGATACTTGGTAGAATAATATTGCTTATACAGTGAAAGTGTTTTAGCGGGAGGTAAAGTGAATTAACTCGCGAGGCTACAGATTGAACTCATAACCACCAGGTTGTGAGTGCTGACTCCTGGTAAGTGTTCTGTCAGTTGTTAGTTCTGTCTGTGTTAGAGTGGTTCGGCCGGTTAGGAGGCATAAATACCGAGGCAGTTTCTCTGGGGCGAATTACTGTTTTTAGCTGGGAGAACCGGTTGTCTGTGGCTGTCTTACCGGTGACGTTTGTGTGAGAACAGAAGACCAGACAAATTTGTTTTAAATTACTCGGATCAGGCGTCCCATCGTGGTGTAATGGTTAGCAAGCTAATATCGGAGATCCATTAATACTGAATAACGAGTTCGATCTTCGCTGGATGTCTCATACTTGCAACCTTGTTGCCAACGGGTTGGCTAAATACCTACTGTCCCATCGTGGTATAATAGCTAGCAAGCTAGTCTCGCAAATCCGTTATTACTTAATATCGAGTTCGATTGTCACTAGATACCTCTTACTTGCAATCTTGTGTCACGTCCTACCCGTGACCAACGGGTGTGATAAATACCTACTTCCCTATCATTCCCAAAATTCATTTTAGGATAAAAACTTATGCTTGTATAGTTCAGTCGGTAGAGCTATACCCGGTCAGGAATCACAAGGTTCCTGGTTCGATGCCGGCCCCCGCCAACTCAGCGCATGAGTAGCACAGATTTGGTAATCTGATCTATGCGGTAAAGTGGGGAACTGACAGTAGGTGTGGTACTCCACCTCAGCAAAAACAATCTTGGTCTAGCGCTAGCGAATATGGGATAGACTCCCTTGCAGTTAGGCCACCCCGCCAACTTTACTTACTATCAATTCACGTTGAAAGCACCGGTTTCCGCGAGATCTCCGAAGTTGAGTAGCGATGAGCTTGTTCAATACTTAGATGGGTGTGTTACATAATCTATGCGGTTGCATAAGATTATTGTCAATCCCCTGTATTTCTGAAGGGATGGCCCTTTTCATATCACGGGCGGGACATTTCATGGAATATTACAGAAATCCCTCGAAATACGTGAAGTCACGTGGGACCTGGTTGGGTATTCATTTTCAGCTTGGACGTCAGGCAGATAAGATGCCTTAGCTGGGACTCACTGCACACGCTCGCTGTGTTAGTTAGATGAAGATGTTAGTTAAGTAAATAAAGGTTTAAATAAATAATATGGTTTTGTGGTTGATGAATGTCTTGGCAACAAGACTGACCTAGAAGAAGAAATGAATCAAGGACGA
>CM042148.1:76449298-76451798 GCA_023376005.1 Doryteuthis pealeii
TAAAAAGGCTATTTTATCCATGGTCTGTATCTTACTTTTTATTAGTTTTTGTTTAATGGCATATCAACTATTGTGGTCTATCTAATGCCAAATCTTATTTTTCTTTGTATATATGATTTATAAGCGCATAGTTTATTGGTAAATAGTTTTATTACCAAATGAATTTTTAGAGCACGAGACAAAAATTAGTCGATAATTTTCATTGGTTAGTTATTTTGTTTAATAGCATATCAAATCGTGTGGGCTATTTAATGCCAAATCTTGTTCTTTTTTTATATGATTTGTTATCGAATTGGCTGCAGTTAAATGTTTTGGTTTGATTTGGTTTGGTTTTATAAACTGGTAGAAATATTTTTTATTTGAAATAATTAACTTCATGTTTATTAATAAATGAGTTTAGCTATTTTTTTAATGACATATCAATCTCTATGGGTCACTTAATGCCAAATCTAGTTTTTTTTTATATATAATTTCATATGTATTAATAAACTGTTATAAATAATTTTCATTAACTTCATATATATTAATAACTTGATAGAAATATTTTCATGATGTATTTTTCATTAACTTCATGTATATCAAGAAATTGGCAGAAACTATTTTCATTAACTTTATGTGTATTAGTAAATTGTTGGTTAACCCTCAGCCACCGCCTTCTAGTACCTTTAATATAAAAATGGTTGGGGGGGTTGCCATAAGAGCAATTTGTAAAATACGTTTGTTACTTAATTGCATAGGTACTTTGACTTGACATCGAATTGGACCTCTCCGGTCACCCGTCTAGCCCAAGTAAATGACGAAGTAGAGTGTTGCAGGTCAAATTACCACGGTTTATAGATCTCTCAGCCACCAGGATCTCGTCCTCAAGCATTACGAGTCGCCACTACAGTCAACAGATGACCCCTGGGAGAAGTGCGGTCGGCGTATTCCACATCCCCCGCCGACTGGTCGGGTTTTGATAACTCTATCCAGATATTAGACACTGTAGAAAGAAATTGAATTCCAGTAATTTAATCTCCGCTTTCAAAAAAAAAAAAAAACAAAAAGAAACTGACTTCGTGTTGCATCCTGCTCGTGCGGAGGGGTTGGGTAAATAAGTAGTTAAGTGGTTTCCGAGACAATGTTGCTCACCACTGTGCTCACGACAGGTGCTCTGATCAGTCACTTGGAATAAACACAGAAACACAACGGACAAGTTACGGAGCGGTGGAAAATGCTAATTTTCCGTGTAATTTGATTTTAAGAATGTCCCAAAATCGTTTCACCAGCTGTTAAAGACGATAAGATAATGGCTTGGGGGATTTTTTGCATGAATTCCTTTGTGGTCGTCTAAGAATTCCATATATCTTCATTGCTTTTTTTAATAAGAGGTGAGAGCTATCGAGAAATAAATAATATTAATATTCGTGTTCCTTAATTGTACGTCCGTTATCATCTTCCCTCTGCAAAAATGCAAAACCTGATTATCTGGTGTTGCTTATCTGCAGGATTCTTTTATCAGTGCCGTTAAAATAAAATAAGCTATTGTTGGCATCATCATCATCATCATCATCATCATCATCATCATGTCGTGCTATTATTACGGATATCCATGATAATCGTTCTCCGGACGTCCCTATCACTCATTGTTCACGGAGTTCCTCTACGCCAGTATCCATACAGAACTGGTCAATGTACATCTTTGCTGGCCGGCCCGCACTGGTGTGCCCATGTGCTGGCTTCCACAGAAGGATGTCACTTATGATTTCGTCCTTGCTTGTCCTGCGTGTTTTGTCCGTCTTACTCGGATGGCTTGGGTGATATGGGGCAGGTGGACGTACAGCTGTTTTCTCCTGGGGTGCTGTTTCCACGTTTTGTTCATGATCACACGCAGAATTCTTGTGCAGTTCCCGTCTAGTTTATTCTCTAGGTGAATCGTTAGGGTCAAAGTTGTGCAGCCGCACAGCAGCACTGACACGACAACGGCTCGGAAGAATTGTCTTTTTTAACTTGTCTGTGAGTCTGGATTTCCATATGACTGATAATTTATTTATAGCGGACCATGCCTTTCGTGTCGACGAGTTCATTTCCTACGACTAGCCATTACACCACGCGCCTCCATTTGATCTGTATATAGATATTATATTAACTAGCAAATATATGCACCCTTCGGGTGCAAGTATTTAGGTTTTGATGTAATAAAATATCATATCAAATTAGAAACTATTTAGAAAATGATAAACTGAGGGGGTATAATCGAAAAATAGAACAGCTTTAAATCTAACTCTTCCATCATTTTCCCTCACTCCCGTCTTTCATTTTTCCTAATTTATCTATTTAGTTAGATTATGAAGTATTTAATAAAATTACAGTTCTTTCATCTTGTTTATAGATTTCTTTTAAGATTTATCCCCGAGATTTTTGCTCAGATTCGTTAAGAGAAAACCAAACAATTAGAAATCAATAATACTAAGCATATATGTATTAAAATCAAATTCTTGATATCAATATGCAAATTAGC
>CM042148.1:76456798-76485395 GCA_023376005.1 Doryteuthis pealeii
CGCAAATCTAGGTTATTCAGTGAGGATTAAAATCATTACAGTTGTAAATACACCGTTATATTTCTAATGAATGTTCCATAGCTAGGCACACGACTTAATTTTGTTAGGCACAAGGTCAAAATGATGTGTAACAGTTTAGATGAAATAAAATTTCATGACTCATATTTTCTGGCGAATCAGAAAAGAGAAAAAATTCCTGACCAATCAACATGCAGTTCATCTAAACTCATTTTTGGAGTTTATTGTGAATTATGAATAATCAGTTTTCTTTTCATGAATGGAAATCGACTTATCGCATCTTATGATATTGAAGACACTTTAATTTACATTTAATATAATATTATGAAAGGCCATGTACAAGTAATAAAAGTCTATAGCATCTGAATCCATACCTTTCCCAAAAGTATTAATTTCAAAAGTGAACGTTATAGCGCGATTGGAGTTCGAACTCGCTTACTATGATGTTACAATCCATTACGTGAGCCGGGGACATCTCCAGCAAATTTTCTAACTCTGCATCAAACATTTTTACCGCCTATCGAAGACAGATTCACAAATCTTTTCCTAAGTTATTATCGCATTAACCAACCATATGTACATAAGCCAAGGTCTGCGTTGGCAAAACTCTATTTAAAAGCCATTTGTTCCGTTAGCGTTGGATAAACGGGTAGCGCATTAGGGTTTGATCATCTTTAATGGGGTCTAACTGGCGAGGGGGTATTATATTGAAAGACCCGAAACCCCCCAATGAACCAGTTAATAATAACATAACTGATGACGCTACCCAGCGCTGTTTAGTAACACAGGCGTATCTCAATATAGATTCTTAATAGGAGTAAATTCTTTTTTTCTTATTTTTCATGTTGGTAGCATTAAAATTTCATGCACAGAATTAGGCTTGTGTCAGATCCATTCAAAATGAAAATTTCTGGTATCCCCTCTCAAAAACAAAAACAAAAAAAAAGAAATTTGTATGTAATAATTGAAATGTATTTGCCGAAATGAAACGGGTTTTAATGGTGTTTGTCTGTATCTCTGAGATATTGGTACAGAAGCGGCTGATATTGACCCGTGGCAATGTTTTTGACGGGACATTTAAAAAATTAATGTCACAGTTCACAATGTTATTGCACAGAATTGTGTTCGACAGAGTTGCTTATTTCAGAAACTTCTGTGTCAAAAGAAAATTTCACTCTAAATATTACTTATTCAATATTACAGCAAAATATTTGACTAAAAGATTAACTAATTATTTTTAATGCATCATTGTTTTATAGTATAAATAACTTTTTCAGTGTTTCAAAATTTGCCCAATTGTATTAAATCTCAACTCAAAAATTCAGACAAATACTATCAAATCAGTTACGGACACGATATATTGCAATAAAAAGACAAATATGAAAAAGTTATTTAACACCATGTTTGTTTAACAGTCAAACTATACTTGGGCGGACAAGGTACACCTGAAGAAGGCCGGAGGGTACAAAAATTCAGACAAATGGGACGCAAGTTCAAATCCTGGACGAGGCTGTTTGCGTTTCACATAGCGCTAATACTCTTGGAAAAGGTACGAATCCAGTTATAGACTGGGTTGTTTAACCTTGATTAGGCAACCAGTCTAGGAGAAGAAAAAACTGAATTGAAGCCTGTAGGGCCGGTTTAGCTCAGTCAGTAGAGTGATCAACTAGGAACCTCAAGGTTCCTGGTTCGATACCGGCCCTCGCCAACTCAGCATATGAATAGCACAGGGATCTATGCGGTAAAGCAAGGAGCTGATAGTAGGTGTGGCGCTCCACCTCATAGGCCAAAACAACCTCCTTGGTCTAGTGCTAATGAAAAGGGGATAGAACCCCTCGCTGGTTGGGTGATAACGACTTTAGGCCACCCCGACGACTACTTATTAAACTCCGCTGGAGAAATTGACCCTTTGTCACATCCTACTTGTGCGGGTGGGTTGGCAAATATCTTATTATAATGGAGATTGTGTGTTTTTCTGTCTGTAACCGAAACTATATTACTACTCAAGTCACAATTCCCTTAATTATTTACGTCAAATACTCCATGATTTCATTCTTTTAAACCTTCAGTTATTAATAAAAATTGTTTTACATTATTAATACTGTTGACCATATCTACGTACTAATAACATGCAATTGTATTTATATATACAACAAAATAGCGGTTTACAGTTTGAACGAGAAGGCTAATTTGCATATTGATATTTAAAATTTTATTTTAATAAATATGTACTTGGTATTATTGATTTCTAATTGTTTGGTTTTATCTTAATGAATATAAACAAAAATCTTGTGGATAAATCTTAAAAGAAATTTATTTACAAGAAGAAATAACTGTAATATTATCCTTTACTTCCTATTTTAACTAAATAGTTAAATTAGGAAAATTTACCAATGAAAGAGGGGAGTAATGGAAAATAATGGAATAGTTAGTTTCGAAGTTCATTTTTTCGATTATACCCCCTCTGTTGCAGATCTTTTTATCTGCATTCTTAGTCAGTTTCATTAGCCTTTCTAATTTAATATGATATTTTATTATATCAAAACTTAAATACTTGCACCCGGAGGGTGCATATATTTGCTAGTGTATATAATCATTTTACTTCAGTGTGATAGAAATAATCTATTAACAACTACTGGTGGGTAGTTTATTCCGAATAAAGGAATTGTGATAATCTATAACTTAATGGAATCATAAATGTACAGTATTTTGCCGGTGGATAATACACACCTTAAAATGATCATAATATTACATTCCGTCCTGTTATTTTTACTGTAAGGCCTAGCACGAATGTTACGAACAAGCTAATTCTTTACTTCAGTTTGGCCTGTCCGAGAGATAAGATTTCCCTCCCCTTAAAAAAGTGGGTATCTAGGGTATATCTAAACTGCATCTGATGGCGAGGCTCTAGTCCTGGATCTCTTAGAAGTGTGAAGTGACCTTTCATTGCCATTAATCCCAGGTCCACTCTCACCCGGAATGATATTACCTGTTAGGGTTCCATTTGTGGGTCAAATACGAGGTTCTTTCAAAAAGTCATTAGCCTCACCCAGGTACTTTATGACTCGGGTCTCTGTTTTGTTCATTTTTCGATTAGTCGCACATCTCTCACCTGTACAGAGATTAAGATAAGAATATGAATTAGTTTATCTAGTTTTATAAGAAGCGAGTATTTTTAGAAAATGCTGAGAACTTCTTGAACGACCAACGTATATATGTTTAAAAATTGTTCTTATGTGATAGGAATACTTGAAATTATAGAATTGTGTGAAAATTATTAATATTAGATAGGAATATATATACTGAATATAACTGAACAAACTCTTAAGAAACCACTGCACAAAAAATGTAAATATGAATATACAAAGAACGTAATTTTCTAACATCTAGGCATAAAATAACCCTAGACAGGTTGGTTAGTTGGTTGGATTTTACGGCATGTCAACCTTGTTGGTTTATTTTATGCTGAATATGTTCTGTTTCAATCATTCTTGAATGGTATTCAATGTTTTTTAAATCTCACTTTTTTTTCTATTTAACCCAAGGATGGGGTCATAACAGGTACTACCATTCCGGGTTAGAGAAAACCTGGGAGTAATGAGGATGGAGTATTCTACACTCCCCAAAGATCCAGAATTGGAACTTCATCATGAGATGCAGTTTAACATCATACCCAGGACACCTCGACAGGTTGACATACCATTAAAATCAACACTCAATCATTTTTTATGATATGAACCCACACATAATAAATCAGGGATTGGAAGAATGTTTTGTATGCCAATCCTCCGAGCGAAGAATACTCAACTGCCTGCCTTGAAAATCAGCATTGGTAACCATAGCTCTTTGTTTTCCCTAAGGACGAACACCGATCCCTGTCAAATTCCCACCTTCCCCAACCGCAAGTAAAACTAGTGGAATTATATTTGTTTTTTGTTTTTTATTCGCTGGTTTCCGGGCCTGCGGGATTGGATGCCAATAACAATTAGCTGAATCTTGGTGTCCGGAGACCAGTCTCACAGGCAGCATATACTCATTAGAGTAGGAGGAGTAGCATCACGCGATCTTTGAGTTACCGAATGGCGGGTGGGTACTCTACAACCCCCCCCCCAAAAAAAAAAAACGTGTGTCGTATTCGTTCTCATGGGTGAAAAATGAACCCTATTATATTTCTTTCAGAAAACAATGCACTGAAAGTAGAAAACTAAAGCTTATATATATATATATATATATATATATATATATATATATACTCAATGAAAACAGAATGAAAAAAATCCCGGTTCTATAGTTTGTAATTACACAATACAAACTTCCGCCCAGAGGAAGTAGAGAATTATCCTGATGATCCGTCGGGAGAAACCTAGGTAGATATTACCTGACTCATAAGGCTTACTTTATTGTTTATATGAGTGGGGTGTCCCTATGGCGTAGTTGCTAAAGTACTGGACTGCGAAATCGTAGTGAGTAAATTTGAACACTAGTCGTGCTATTACGTTCATTTTCGAACTAATAACTAATAAATCACTCAAGACCCAGATATAAGTTAAATAGTACCACTACTGTTCTTCTACGAGGATGAATTTGGCATTAAATCGCTCACGAAGGTTGATATGCCATTAAACAAGGGAACAATGAGTTCTAAAAAATGTGTTTAAAAAAAATTGAGTACCCATCATAAATGAATAAAACAAAACGTCGTCGGCATAAAATGACCCAATGGGTTGACATGCCGTTAAATCACACCAACTAACCAGCCAATCCAGTGAGATGATATCCAAACTTCTCGTGGGGGATTTTACGGACCATCGACTTTTCGAAGATCAAGTTCCACGGTAAGATTAAGAAATTTTCAACGCCTGTAATCATGTCATCTGTTATTAACAAAATTTTACGCGATAAAGCATTGGATTTAAGATGGTAGACGGCACCCACATCGTGGGGGAAGATTTACTCATTAGCCAAGAAGTATGTTGTTAGAAGTTCCCTCTTGAAGGGAGGCGCTCTTGTAGATGCCAATTTTATTAGCTTTCTAAACGAATTAGAGCTTCCTAGTCAATGTTCAGGGGAGCGCGGAAGTGATCTTGGAGTTCATAGGGAGGAGGGAGAGAGAAAGATGGTGGAAAGAAAGATAGGGGAATGGAAAGAGTAAGAGAGAAGAGAGGGGAAAGAGAGAAGGAGGGAAAGAGTAAGAAAGGAGAAGAGGGAAAGAATAAGAGAAGGAGAAAGAGAAGGGGAAAGAGAGAGGTGAAAGAAAAAGTAAGAATGGGAAAGAAAGAGTAAGAGTGAGAGAGAGAAAGAGAGAGAGAGGGGAAAGAGAGTAAGAGAGAAGGAAGAAAGAGAAGAAGGAGAAGAGAGGAGTAAGAGAGAGAGAGGAAGGAAGAGAAAGAGTAAGAGAGAAGGGGAAAGAGAGGAGGGGAAAGAAAGAGTAAGAGAGAGGGGGAAAGAGAAGGGAAGAGAGAAAGAGGGAAAGAAAGAGTAAGAGGGAAGAAAGAAAGAGTAAGAGAGAGAGGGAGAAAGAGAAGAGAGAGGGAGAGGGGAGGAGTAAGCGAGAGAGGGGAGAAAGAGTAAGAGATATATTGAATGAGGAAGGTATAATATATCATATTTCACGTATGGCTCACAATACCAAACATTTACTATTCAATAAAATAAACATTTCTACATTTTTATACAAGTCTATGTGACTTTAAGGTAGTCAGAAGTATGGCGTCAAGAGTGGTTGTAGTCAAAGGCAAATAATCAAACTATCCAATCCTTTACTTCTGTATATAGAGGTATGACACCCCTCGTCCCCCAGACACGGGTTAAAATAGTACCACTAATGTCCTTCTACAAAGATGTCTTTGGCATTAGATAACCCTCGAAGTTTGATAAGTCATTAAACAAACAAACCAAACCAAACCAAACCCTTCCCCCGTCCCCAGTTATCTGATATAAAGTCATCAAATGAACTTTTCAGCCCCCCACCTCTTAAGCTAAGCCAAGCTTTGTAAAATATATATGCCTAAGTGCTAATGGTCAATATTTCAAACCCGGTAAAAGAACTTCGAATACTGATTTTCAAGGTGAACAAGAGGACAATACTTCTAAAATTGACGTAACACCATCTTCCCACTTCAAATTCCTCGCATCTGGTCGTGTTTCGGACTAAATAATGATTGGAGGCATGAACTGCATCGTAGTTCAAATAGAAGCCATGATATTGATCTAAAAGCAGGTTGGTTGTATGTGTTGTTGTACAGCATATCAACCCATTTTTTATCATTTAATGCAGAAGGTGCCGGTTTAGCTCAGTTGGTAGAGCACCCGCCGAGTAAACGCAAGGTTCCTCGTTCGACACCGGTCCCCGCTAACTCAGCGTATGAGTAGCACAGATTGGGTAATCTGATTGTGCGGTAAAGTGGGAAGCTGAGGGTAAGTGTGGCACTCCATCTCAGCAAAAACAATCCCCTGGTCTAGCGCTAGCGAAAAGGGTATAGACTCCTTCGCTATCCGGGTGAAACCGACAATAGGTCACTCCGCCAATTTTACTTAATGTCGAATCATGTTATTTTGGTATCAGGTTGTATCATGACTGAATTATCAAATACATTGAAAATTCAGTAAATGTTTATTACTTTTTGTACAGGAATATAAATAGAGTCAACGCGCAGCTCTCCAACAGTATGAATGGCTACTCGACTAGTAGTGACACGATTACAAATACTACCACGTAACTCGACTACGAATAACCTCGCGTATTCGTATCTTAAATGTGTTCCGTCGGACGAGTCCAAGTATCTTGTAGGGGGAAATATCTTCCCTTGCAACAGTTTGCTTACAGTGCCTGCTGTTGCTTAAGTGGTCACCCCTATAAGTATTGAACAGGCTTATTGCTGCTTAACTTCGGTGAACTTTCAAGATGGGCGCAATACAATCTTCCTAATCCTAATTTCTCCTTATTTAGCTTCTTTTTTTTTTTACCAGTGTGAATAGTAAATATTTACAAAATTACTGGAACGAATGCCAACCGCGAAATAAGTGTTTTTCCGTTCACTGTGCTGGTAGCCTGGTTCCCTGTTACGATGCTTTTCATGTAAAGGTTTACCTTTTGCCACTGAACTATACTAGACAAACATCGCATATTCACAGTAGTTTTATGGAGGCGTTATAATTTACTGTTTTAATCATTGCCAAGTAGATAATGATAAGTAGCCAATATTTATCAGATTAATAATTGCTTTTTTAATGCTAACCTTCCTTCATTTTTTTTACTCCGCATATATATATATATATATATATATATATATATATATGTGTGTGTGTGTGTGTGTGTGTGTGTGTGTATGTGTGTACTAAGTTTAAAGTAAATAGACTTAAATAATGTGGATAGAGCATTTATATCTACTAGTAGGACCTACCAGAGTATGATAATTTAATTATTACAAGGTTTGATATGTTCAATTAAGAGCTATTGCAAAAATTTCAATATGTAAAAAAAAAAAAAACAATCTCTCTCTCTCTCTCTCTCTCTCTCTCTCTCTCTCTCTCTCTCTCTCTCTCTCTCTCTCTCTCTCCATTATGTTGGATTGAAACAGATTAGCGTTATCACCACCTCTATCTTTTCTACATTATTTCTTTCTTTTTATTATATTTTTCTGTGTAATTTTTCTTCATTTTCTTTATAATAAAAACGAAATGGTTCATTATTTAGCTGAGGTAACAACCCTCATAAGAAATAAGAATTCGGTGGATAAGCAATACTAGATAATAGGATCAATATTAAGAAACATATCAATATGTAGATGTTAGGATAGCATGGACATGATTTTCAAACCTGGTTTGAAAATCGCATTGGCGAGAAACTATCAGTTTCAAAGCGCTGTTGAGTTCATGTCCACGCTCTCCAAACTTTTCTTTATATATATATATATATATATATATATATATATATATAATTAGAATTACAATTTAAAGTTAAAATCTTTTTTAATCCTAAAAATCTTTACAGAGCTCAATGCACGAAAATGCAGAGAAATATCACAATACATTTCAAGTATAAACAATACGAGATAGCAACTCAGACTTTGACGTAACCGGTCCTCAGGTGAGCTATTATTCAAAACGTCTTATTTTTTTCACATTCAACTAAACAAATATGTAATCTTTTTTTGAGTCACGTGACTTTCACTTAGGTGACATACTAAGTCTCGTTGCTCAATCAGGCACCAAATTACAAAGTAGGAATTTACTTTAATGCCGGCACTTTGCTTATATATATATATATATATATATATATATATATATATATATATACATTCTACAGGCACACACACACAACACATATATATATATAACATTCTACACACACACACACACACACACACATATATAACATTCTACACACACACACACACACACACACACTTATATATATATATATACATCCTACACGCACGCACGCACCCACATATATATATATATCATTCTACACGCACACACATATATACATATATAACATTTTACACGCAAGCACACACGCATATATGTGTCTGTGTGTGTGCGTGTAGAATGTTATATATATATATATGTGTGTGTGTGCGTGTAGAATGTTATATATGTGTGTATGTTTGCCTGTAGAATGTTATATATATATATATATATATAACATTCTACCCGCACACATATATATATGTCTGTGTGTGTGCGCGTGTGTGTTTGCGCAACACGGCAAAGCGTTGAATGTTTGATATATATATATATATATATATATATATATAATATATATATCATTCTACACGCACACACATTTATATTACATTCAACACTTTGACGAACGATAGGCACAAGTATATTAATATATAGATTGCTTTAAAAAAGTATCAATCCGGAGGTTTTTGTCTGGTTGGTTTTACGACATTTCAAACCTTGTTGGGTAATTTTATGTCGACATCAGTTTAACAATTATAATCTTCAATCATATAAGGTAAAAAAGAGCTATCTTCACAATCATTTCAACTCTCCATATTAAGTTGCGATGTTTCAAGAGCCAATGTAGGTATTTATCCAACACGGGTATGATGTTACACATGACCGCAAGTATGGGGCATCCAGCGAGGATCAAACTTGCTATTCAGTAGTAATTGATCTGCGAGACTAGATTGTCAATCATTGATTGGCACCAATGTATGATGCGCAAAATTATTCTAAACATTATCTCAGAGAAGATATATTTAACCCATAGATGGGACCCTTACAGGTATTACCACTCCTGGTCTGATGTCCTGTGTATGATACTAAATTGCATCTAGTTCGCAGGTCCACTCTGACCCGTAATGGTAGTACGTGTTGGGGTTGTATCTATGGATTAAATAGATAAAAAATGAGTTTTTTTTAAAAACTGATTACCAAACAAGAATGAATAAAACAAACGCTTTCGGCATAAAATAACCCATCAAGGGTTGACCTATCGTAGAATTCAACCAACCAACCTAGTCAGATTGAACATGCAACTGATTTAATACTTCCATGAGGTACATAAGTAGAACCTCACCACTAGATGAATTTTATATAATCAAAATAATATCTAGTAATGTCTATTCGTTTTGTGCCAATTTGTTGCATTCGCGTAGGTTATTAATTGTTTCATCGCTGTCACCACATAACCTACACTTGCTATTATTCCATACAAGAAGTGGCTACCCTGTGTTGCCTGAGTAGAAGGGTATAAAAAAGTTAATCTCGCAGATCCATTGATTGTTTTGGTCTTACATAATTGATTTATTTATGCCTTAATCACAAATGTCACCAATGACTTTCCCTTCTCTTACTATTATACAAATACTAATTTGTATATATCTCCCGATATATATATATAAAATCTTCATTATTTTTGCACAAAATTCATGTTCTGGTAGTAGTGAATGTGTATATATATTTACTTTGTCATCAATTGTTTTATTGTGGTAGTTTCCTCCGGACATACATACACACCAACTTTCCTTTATATATGTATAGGTAGCAAATATTGCTTCGACATATTTAGTTCTTATGGAAATATTTTCTACTGCTATCTGCGATTTTTCAGAACCGTCGTAAATTTTTTTTACACCAAGTTGGATGATCTCATAGGTGAGACATTCACATTTATCAATCACTGTTAACTATATATATATATATAACGAAGTTTTCCGCTAAACAGAAGAACTTTCCACCTCTAATACATTTCTATGTCCAGATTATAGTAGCTCGTTAAACACTAAAAAGATTTTAAACTTTCTAAAAATAATTTCCTTCACAAGAAATTTTCCCCTGGTGATGACCTAAGGCCGAAACTAATTGAGAAAAACAAACAACTTAAAAGAAATATTCCTGTTTGTCTTATCCATTTTTGTTCATAATCAATATATATATATATATATATATATATATATATATATATATATATATATATATATATATATATAATGAATTTGATCATTTGCTTTTGAAGCATTGTTAAGTAAAGTATTTATATTTTTGAAGGCAATTACAATGCGTATATCGTTTATAGAATTCGATAATTATTGAAAATAATCATGTAAAGCAAACTTAGCGAGTAACGTGCGCGACGTGGAACACCGTACAGCTGTTTCAACTTTATTAAGTCTCATCAGCGGAGTATACCTACGATCTCCCTCCGACAGACATAGAAATCGAGAACCCAGCACGCAGAATCAGAGACTCTTACCGCTGGGCTACCGGCCCGTCGCACACGAAACATGCTAAATCAACCTGTCAATGACAAACACGCCACTATTATACATAGTACAGTGAGCATTGAGAGGATCGCAAATCAGGCCTTTGCTCAGGCGTAAGGTAATGGAATTTGATAATTTGCTTTTGAAGCATTGTTAAGTAGAGTATATTATTATTTATATTTTTGAAGGCAATATACACCGCTAATGAAACTTAATAAAGTTGAAACAGCTGTACGGTGTTCCACATTACTCGCCGAGTTTGCTTGTCATGATTATTTTCAATAATTATCAAATTTTATATACGATATACGCCTTGTAATTAACTTCAAAAATATAATATATATATATATATATATATATATATATATTATATATATATGTGTGTGTGTGTGTGTATGTGTGTGTGTGTGTGTCAATTTGGTGAAATAATATTTAAGACAATCATGTGTAATGAAAAATTAATTAAAAGGAAAAGTGGACAAAAAATAATGACTCAAACAAGTAGAAGTAGGAGAGAAATATTTTGTTCCACTTTACGCGAAGATTTGGTTGATCAGAGGATATCTATCATGTAAAGTGGAGGGGGGAACCAAATCTTTACTAACTTTCCCTTTCCCTGAATTTCATCACCAACTCACTTTCTCTTCTATAAATACAAATGTACGTACCTTGTTTTGAATAAATTTAGACTGATGAAGTTCCTCGCGTAAAGCGGAACGAAATATTCCCTCCTACTTCTACTTGTTTGAGTCATTATTTTTGTCCAATTTTCCGTTTCCTTACCTCTCTCTCTCTCTCTCTTCTCTCTCTCTATATATATATATATATATATAATATATATATATATATATATATATATATATATATATATATATATCTGTGTGTGTGTATGTGTGTGTGAGTGTGTGTATATCATTTGGTGAAATAATATTTAAGACAATCATGTGTAATGAAAAATTAATTTATTCCATTTTGATATCAGTTTTTATTATCAATTATCATATTGTGAAAAGCAAACCAATTAACCTAGAACTGGTTATGCAACTTGTAATTTCCTTTATGTCTTCAGGCAGATGATTCCCAAGAGAATGTTGACAACCACGATTTTCATTTTGTTTAAATACGTAAAAAGACATATTCTCTTTATTATATACTCGCTTACAAGGCGCCTACGGTGGTCATTAATGTCAGTATCGTGTCACATCCTGTTTATTGAATTCATGATTAATTCATGAGGGAATAAAAAGGAATAAGGAGAAATACTCTATGATCAGGTATCAATTATCTATGAAAATTATACTGATCGAGTCGAGCGCAAGTCGTTCACTGAATTGGAAATTGGTATTTAACAATTTTAGGGACCGGGTTATCTCAGTCGGTAGAGCGTTCGGCTAGAAAGCACAAGGTTCCTAGTTCGATAACGGTCCTCGCCAACTCAGCGTATGAGTAGCACAGGGATCTGTGCGGTAAAGTAAGGAGTTGATGGTAGGTGTTGCGCTCCACCTCAGACGCCAAAACAATCTCCTTGGTCTAGCGCTATTGAAAAGGGGATAGACTCCCTCGCTGACTGGCCGATACCGACTTTAGGCCACCCCGGCGGCTTTTTTTTTATTTAACAATATTGCACAAATAAAAATCTTTCCACAATGTGCAATGTTTGCTGTTACAATATATATATATATATATATATATATATATATATATATATATATATATCATTAGAATGTAAACAATCTTTAAAGTACTATTATATAGATGGTTTATGTAGCCGTGTCAGTGCTACTGTATGGCAGCACCACAGGGACTCTAATAAAACGATAAGAGAAAAAGCTAGATTGTAACTGCATAAAGATGCTGCCTACTGTTATGAACACATTTTGGAAGCAGCAACCCACAAAAAAGCCTCTGTACAGCCACTTACCTCCTATCACACAAACCATCCAAGTAAGACGAACAAGAAAAGCAGGACACAGTTGTAGAAGAAAGGACGAACTCATAAAAGACGTTTTCATCAGACCAGTAAAAACTTATGTACAACATCTCTGTACGGACACTGGGTGCTATGCTGAAGACTTGGCAAGAGCGATGACCGATTGGGAAGGGTGACGTATTCTGTAGGCATTCAGCACAGCTTGATGTTTTGTTTTTTTATTCTTAATACATTTCTATTGTAAAACAATTTGTAATGCATTTCTACAAAAATCCGATGAGCAATCAATTTCTATAGAATTTTACAATGTATTTACTAACTTATTTATTCACAATAAATCATTTGCATTTTACATACTAGCAAAAATATGCACCACCGGACGCAATTATTTGAGTTTTAATATATATTATTCATTAAAACTGGGTGAATTAGAAAGACTCACGAAACAAAAACGCATATAAAAAATATAAAACTTATTTTAATTGATTTCTCTATGAAATTATACATTGGATATGATTCAATATGTCTGAGAATAAAACAACAATATTAGAAATCAATAACACCAACTAATTGTTTATTAAAATTGATTTTGTTAAAAGCAGTATGGAAATTATCCACACCATATACATATGTAAACCTTTATTTCTTAGAGATAAATAAGATACATTGTACGATTTTAAATGCATTAATAACACGGGCCTTTTGGGGCCTGTGTTTGTTAATGTAAATTAACAGCGTTGATCCCAGGGGGCTATCCCCCCAGACAATACTTGCCCCCTTGATTTAAAGGGGCGGCGCTGGGTTTATTGTCCAGTGCCTGAGGCGCCCCCTTGAGGGGGAATGCTGACGGGATCAATGCATTTTTGCACCTATCACCATTGAGTCTCGTCTCGTGGGTGGCCCCACATAAAAATGTCCTTGTGTCACGCCCTCATAAGTGGGATGAGATGCAAATACCTTAATAACATGGGTTTTTTTAGGCAAAGTTGGCCCAGCAAGACCTACATAGACACGTCGTGAATAGATAATCTGCTAATTATTATTAACTAATGATAATGATGGTTTGATAATCATTGATGACATAACAAATAACTAAGGGAATTGTGACGTTGGTGGTGACGTAGTTCCAGTTACAGACAGAAATATAGATAATAATCCCAATTTTAATAACATACCAAATTAACTATTCATCGAATGCTACCATTTCTAAAAAAAAATATCTTGAATCAATGCTTTTAAATTCAAAACCAATTTTGATGAGAGAACGATCGAAACGAAGGCAGATAAACCTTCGATTTTTGCTGTTTACGTTCTTGTAACTCCAGAAGAAAATTTCAGATCTTTCAATCATCTTCATATAAAAATGGATGAAAGAAATTAAGTGATATCATAAGTCAGGTATCCCTTGGTAAAAAGTTGATGGCTAAATATACAAAGCGACCATGAAACGTATTCAGTAAGGAAAGTATCTAAACTTGTTTTTCACATAAGTCAGTAATGTTTTAGTCATTTTCGCCAGACCGCCATAGCTTTAGTTTTCACTTCCATTCCACCTGCAAAACGCATCACCTCTGCCTTTCAAAGATGTTTATATATAAAAAGTACTATTTTAAACGGTAAACAAGTTCAAAATGCAGGCGAAAGAGGAAGAGTTCTCAAAGTAGTTTTGACTAACGAGAAGAGAGCCCTTTCGGTTTGAATTCAGAGTTTTCATTCTCCTAAACAAGTTGCGATACCAATGTTAAAGAACATAGTCTGCCCAACTATCTATCCATAACTGTAGGGAGAATAGTTGGATTCGCACCTTTACCAATGGTATTAATGCTATGTGAAATGCAAATACCTGCGCCCACTCGTCTCGCCGTGTCCATTTCTTACGATCGGAACCATTGATTTATAGCAAAGATTATTCTAATCTCATAAAATGTGTATTTTTGTTCCCGAGTCCGAATAGAAAGTTCCCGATTCCGACAAGAAATACCCGAATAAGACCGGGGGCACATCGGCCGAAACGTTGTACAGATAACGATGATGATGAGACAATAGTCCGAATAATCCAAATAATACTATGTATTTTGAGGTTATTCAAAATTGCGGCAAATCAAAAAGAGTGCTCCAGGTTTGAAGCGAGATCTGTCATCAAAGTTTTGTTGGTTTAGAAGTGCAAACCATTTTCAAAATCTACAGAAGAATGTGTTATGTGTACAGAGAAGCATGTTTTCGCCCAAAAATATTTACATATGGGCTAAACACGGGTTTTTCACTACGAGCCTGAGTTGAAAAGACAGTCCGGTAAAGAAAAAGTTCCGACCACAGCGGTTAGTAAAGAAGGTCAACTTGACAGTCTTCTGGGTCATGAAAAGATCCATCTCTATTGATTTCTTTGACAAAGGTGCAATTTAAAACAATGTTTCTTATTGCTTATTCCTTAGGAAAAATTCACTTTGTTTATTGAATGATCCTCGTAAATATGTGTACGTGTGTTATTGTCGCGTAAGATGCTGCGAATATGCATTAAGGCTGTATAAAAATGACTGTTTAAAACGTTTTTAATTGTAACTTTAATCATTATATATATATATATATATATATATATATATATATATATATATATATAAAGATTTTTTATCCCCCCCACACACCCGCCTTCTTTCTCTTCTCTTACTATAAAAAAATAAACATTTCATTTGACGCGTAAATGCCATCTCCCCCTACCTCTTACATATCAAACGCACACAGCAACTCAAAAGTTAAAAGAATATTCTCTTGCCACCTGAAATATACATCGTTTCTCAATGGTAAATATGCTCACACCCACACACACCAACACATACACACACACACACACAACCTTGAGGTTTGTTTCGCTGTCGTTTATCGCAAAAGATTTATACACACACGCGCAACCACACACCTAAAAAATGCACAATGCTTTCTTTTCGATACACATACTTACACAGTCCCATACTCACACCGTAAAAGAGAATATTTGACGTCATATTCAAACCGTCCCCTTCTTTCAAACTTCAAATTTTAAACAGAGTGATAAACAAGGACTATCACTCGCTTTTCTCGTTATTCTGTGATAAAAATTTCTTATTACCTTCCATATACCAACAAATGCCCTGAAGATGATCTAATTAATAGATCGAAACACTGCAGCGTCGGCCAATAAACTCACCACTTAACTCATTTAAACCTGGTTTTTTTTCAATCTTTCTTAATATACTACATACCGTCGGATTCACTTCCTTTTCTTCGTATATATATATATATATATATATATATATATATATATATATATATAGTTAAGAATTATGGAAAAAATGAATGAATGAATGAAATAAAAAATGAATGGAATAAATGAAAAAAATTTTTCCAAAGGACCTCTCTCAAAAGTAAAAAAATTATAAATTATATATATATATATATATATATATATATATATATATATATATATAGGTTTGGCTGAATACCCTAGAATATTTCTTAATGGTTTTCAATTGCTTACGTTCATACCTTAATGGGTAATGTTTCTTATATCGCAGCTTAAGTGGCAATGAAGCTACCTCATGTTTTTTTTTCCTAGCGCTTTCGATCACGTCTATAATTGTCTTCAGGGGAATTATTCGTTGTATTCGTTATTTAAATTTTTATGGTGCGAGGTTCATTCAGTATCTGAGTGTGTCCAAAGAAAATCTTATTTGGTTAGTTTTTTTTAAAGGTCACTTTGTTGTGTTATTGATAATCCGAGTTACCGAATTTACTAGTGAGTAGGTTTCATTATCAATTATTACCTTTCGTAAATAATAAACATTTCTCATCGCAGAAGTCAGTATTGTCCTATTATTACAGGCTGGAGACATTATTGACATTGTCGACTAATGACGGTGTAGTGTAGTGTAACGGTTATTGGCCGATTGTGTAGTTCAATTACCAATAATGCAATTTGGGTAAGACCTGAATCCACATGATTGTACTAACTCTATTACCCTTATGGCTAACCCCCAACACTTTTTATCATATATGTGCTAGAAGGCAGTGGCTGAGAGTCTTCGTGACTTGGGTATGACGTTAAACTGCATCTAATAGTGATGTTCTTGGTCTGGAGCTCTGGGAAGTATGGAATATCCCTTTAACTCCATTACTCCCAAGTCTACTCTG
Source organism: Doryteuthis pealeii (assembly GCA_023376005.1). Classification (NCBI taxonomy): domain Eukaryota; kingdom Metazoa; phylum Mollusca; class Cephalopoda; order Myopsida; family Loliginidae; genus Doryteuthis; species Doryteuthis pealeii. The sequence continues at coordinate 76,473,632 of CM042148.1, forward strand.
ACCCGAGGTGGTAGTATCTGTTAGGGTCCCATCTATGGCTTAAATAGAAAAAATGAGTTAAAAATGTGTTAAAAATTGAGTTTTTAAAAAGAATTGTATACCTATCAAGCATAAATAAAACTAAACGTCTTTGGCAAAAAATGATCTAACAAGGGTTGTCATGCCGTAAAATCCAACAAAGAAAACCAAATTTGAATCCACTTTTCCCTGTGTGTTTGTGCGAGTCCAAGAGAAGGTTGGAAAGAAAGGAATTTGTGAGGAAGTATCGGTTAAAGGTGTGGCAAATGGAATTGAATTCCAACTGAAGCTGTTTATAATCACTTTATTCTAATGCATTTAAGAAAATGTATGAATCTATGTTATTTGCCATCGACGAATGGTTTGATAAAATATATTTCCCTTGACATTCTCTCATATATGATTAAAGACTAGTATTATTTGGATCATTTGGACTATTGTCCTCATCTTCATTGTTATCTGTACAACGTTTCGGCCAATGTGCCCTCCAGCCTTCTTCAGGTATTTCTTTCCGAACTCTGGAACATTCTTGTAATTGGGAGCCATCACAGAACTTCGATTACGACAAGAAGGTTCCCGAGTTCGAAAAGAAGCAGCCCGAGTTCGAAAAGAAGCAGCACGAGTTCGAGAAGATTCCCGAATCCAACAAGAAATACCTGAAGAAGTCCGGAGGTCACATCAGCCGAAACATTGTACAGATAACAATGAAGATGAGGACAATAGTCCGAATAATCCAAATAATACTAATTATCAAACCTCATCTCAAAAATTCAGAGAAATAGTATGATTAAAGACACTAGCGGTTGAAACCCGATCGCTAGTGAACGAGAATCGCAACCCCCATACAATATAAATAGAAGTTCCGTGCGGTTAGAGCAGAACTTCGGCCATTGCTTGGCCGGTACACTCTTGGTTAAAAGCGTTCTGTTATTGTTCTAGACAAGACTAGTGTTACGGATGGTAACAATCTTTTTCGCTGTGTTATTTTCTATTAATGTAAAATTCGGCTCAATGAAACATATGCTTATTTTTAAGTTGTCGCTCTTTCTTTATTGGGGTATATTCGCGGAGTTCCGTCCCGGCCTCCTGCCTCAAAAACCGCTAGACGGTGGCTACTGAAAAAAAAACCCAGCTACGATTGAAGTCCATAGCCGAAGCGGTGTCACTTGAAAAAAAACTAGGGTTAGGGTTTAGGGTTGAGGTTGGGGTTGGGGTTTAGGATTAGTTTAATGGGAAAATAAATAAATAATTTGGGCTCTGTTTTTTCTGGGTCACCCTATATACAGGGAGGCACAGAAAAAACAGAACCCACAAATTTTGTAATAAAACTTAATTTTAACTAGGGGGTAGGGTTAGGGTTGGGGTTGGGTTTTCGGGAAAAACGCCCTAAGTTGGTTGGGGTTTGTTTTTTTGTTTTTTTTTCAAGTGACACCACTTCGGCTACGGACTTAAATCGTAGTTGGTGTTTTTTTTCAGCAGCCACCGGCTAGCGGTTTTTGAGCCAGGAGGCCGGGACGGAATTCCGCGAAGAGTACCCTTTATTGTCCGTCTGAGTGTTATAAAACACACCACAATCCTTCTGCATGAAAGAATGGTTGGCCCTATATCCAACCCTAACCGGGTTCAGTCATACCTTACCTAATAAGAATAAAAATCCGAATATCGACAGACATCTCCCAGTGTCAAAGGGTATACGAACAGGGTTTGTTTAGAAAATAACGATACTGATTTTTATCTTATTTTTCAGGTTGGCGACCCTAATTGAGAATCAGCTGATCAATTTTGACCGTAAACAAGTAGGAAAACAGCCTTGCTTGTTTCACAGAATTAACGTAGAGTAATCTTAGATTATACCAAGTATGTTTTGTTAAGTGTGAGATGAAAATGGTTGGTTGATTATTTTGATCAATGGCCAATCAACACGTGTGAACTATTCAATGCTAATTTTGTTTTGTATATACATATTTACTAACCCCTCCGCATGAGTAGGATGTGACACAAGGTTAATATCTTAAGCGAAGTTAGATTTTACCTTCCCCTAAACTGGTTGCCTAACCAAGGTTGAAGAGCCCTGTCTACCCTACTAATTACCCATAGCTGGAGGAAAGAATAGTTTGATTAAAACGTTTCCCCAAAATGTTAGCACTATGTGAAATTCAAACAGCTTCGTCTAGGATTTGAACTCGTCTCGCCGTGTCCATTTACTACAACGGTAACAATTACACCACGCATCTCCATGTTTTTTTTTTCTTTGGGGCGGTATATATATTATTTGTAAGCGAATACTTTGTAGGTATTTTTTGCATGGTTTTGTATTATAAACTAGTAGAAATCATTTTCATTCATGCAATATTATCAGTACTAGTACAAAATTAAAAAAACATCCTCCGGGTGATGTAAAAATAGATTTTTGAAACATATTGCCTGAGGGGTGGGAGTTAAAAATTCAATGTCAGCGAGTTTGTACCCTAAGTAAGTAAAATCATCAAATTCATTAAAGGGTTAAAAATAAAACAATTTGAAATGTAAACTTTAGATATGTATTAAAATAAAACAAACTATATATAGATATATAATACCAGTCATGTATTTATTAAAACTTGTTTTAAAAAACAATGAGGACTGTCTAATGTTGCATGTTCACATTTTGAGTGTATTTATTCTATGTTATGACGATTTTGGGTAATGCGACGTAAGCAATGACGTAATTTTTATTACAGACAAAAACCGGAAGCGAATCTCCATTATTAATAGATATTGGTAGAAATAATTTTTATGTTAGATTTTTTTAATCAACTTCAGATGTATGAAAATAGAAATAACGTCATGTGTAGTAATAAACTGGTGATTATGTTAGATGTCTTCATTAACTTTATGTGCTTAACTTCTAGTATATCAATTAGCAGAAATAATTCTAATCAACTTGCAAACAGATCTATTTGACCCGTAGACGGGGCTCAATTACATAATACCACTTTGGTTGATTGGTTGGCTGAATTTTATAGCATGTCAACCCTTGTTGGGTTATTTTATTGTATTTACCGCGTACCCCACTTGTACGGGTCAGGCACAAAGTCCCTATTAACGTGGGACCACCCACAAGCCGAAGCTCATGGAATGGCAGGTGCAAAAATTGCGTCGATCCCGTCGGCATTCCCCTCAAGGGGGCGCCTCAGGCACTGGGCAATAAACCCAGCCCTGCCCCTTTAAATCGAGGAGGCAGGTGTTGCCTGGGGGGATGGTCCCCTGGGATCGACGCTATTATTATAAACCAACCGGTCCAGCGGCCGAAGCTCGCCGGACCCCCAGTCGAAACCGGGCGGGGGGTTTTATGCCGAAGATGTTTTGTTTTATATTTAATATATTTTTAGAACTCATGTTTTCTATTTAACCCATAGATGGGAACCTAACAGGTACTACCACTCCGGTTCAGTGCGGACACTGGTGTAATGGCAATGAAGGGTCACTCCACACTACCCAGAGTTCCAAAAATTGGAATTTCACCAGTAGATTCAGTCTAGCGTTATAACCAGGACATGACGTAGATGGAATACATGATTAAATTTTGTGTTAAAATTCAGAAAAATGTGACAGGAACAGTTAAAGTTTACTTCTTGTTTTGGAGATCGATTTCTATCGCAGGTTCACACTCTTAAGTGATACAAGATGGCTGAGAAGCCGTAGAAAATAAAACCCTGTTCATTATTTAGGCCAGCTGCATTCTTGTATCTGTTTAAAAGTAAAGAGTTTCGAATAAACCATTTATTTTAAGGAGGGATTCTCTGTGGCTGAACAGTCCATGACATGCAACACTTCACTTTAGCCCTCACTTAGGCTAGACGGGCGGTCGGAGAGGCACCCTCTGATCAATAGGCTGGTCATGTCAAGCCTAATCACCTATATGATTGTCCCAACTCCTCGGCCCTCATGACAAACCCCGACCTTTTTTAAAACATATGTGCTAGAAGTCGGTGGCTGAAGGTCTTAGTGTCATGGGTATGACGTTAAACTACATTAATAATGAAGTTATAATTTTGGGGATTGGGGAAGTGTGGAGTACTACATCCCCGCTATTACTATCAGGTCCACTCAAACCCGGAGTGGTAGTACCTGTCAGGGTCACATAGAAAAATGAGTTATAAAAATACTTTCTTTCTTTCTTCCCTTTTTGTAGCCTGCTTTCACCAAAATACCTCGACCACTCAATGTCTCTATTCTACTTAAAAGTTGAAGTTTTATTTACAATGAATGAAGATAGTTTTTGATGGGTGGGAAAAATAAAAGAGATGAACTCTGCTCTAATCGACCGGTTAATTGACGAACCGAAGGAAATGCTTCAAAAAATGAAAACTTTTGTCGGATCTAATTGACGTTTGACGGTGAAAATAATCGGTGATGAATTTAAATTAAGCAGCTGATTTTCAGTCAGATTTCTCAAAATGGAAAAAAATCTGTACACATTATAAACATTTTTGTGGCTTACTGAAAAAAAAAAGAAAGAAAAGTCCATTCTAGACACACGATGAAAAAGTTTTGAATTACAGAAAAAAAAACTTTCTAGACACACGATGAAAAAGTTTTGAATTACAATAAAAAATTAAAAAAACCTTTCTAGACAACGATGAAAAATTTTTGCATTACAATAAAAAAAATTCCTTTTCTAGACACGTTGAAAAAGTTTTAGATTACAGAAAAAACCTTTCTAGACATACTATGAAAAAGTTTTGGCTATCTGAAAAGAAAAATCCTTTCTAGACATACTATTAAAATTTTTTTGATTTTTCGGACTGTTGTCCTCATCTTTGTGTTTTTATATACCCTAATAAAAATGAGGACAACAGTTGAAAAATCAAAATTATACATATCAAGCTTCATCTAAAAATTCACACAAATAATACCAAATCGGTACGGATCCTATACATTACAACAATGGAGACATGGAACAACCGAGGGGGGGGGCGGAGGATACACTGGCCGAAACGTTGTGTTTTTACATACCACAATAAAAGATGAGGGCAATAGTTCGAAAAATCAAAATAATACTGAAAAAGTTTTTGCACTGGAATCTGTTCAATTAACAACAGTAATCCCTTTCCTGCAACAATCTGTTTGCTACCACAGTAAACTCTTTCCTCTGACCATCCTTCTCTCACAACAAACACAGAAGTCGTCCGAATTTCACCACTTTCGCAGTCACTTGCTTCGTTCCTCCTTCCAGTGTCAGCGACCGTCTACCTCTCATGCAAATTACGTCTCGTCCCATCCGGGTCTCTCGTGCACGGTACAAGCGATTCTTTGCTGCTTACGTTGGGGATATCGGCTATGCCCATTACAAATATATAGTAAGATTTATTCAGCAAATGATATCAAATCGGTACGGACCCGACATATTACAACAATTGAGACAGATAGAAAAACTCAATCTATCTGTTCAAAATGATTTCTCCAATTTGAATAATCCCTATGCTCGGATAGACAAGTAACACCCGAAAAAGGCCGGAGGTTAGAACGGCTGAAAAATTATGTTTTTATGTACCACAAAGATGATGACAACAGTCAGAAAAATCAAAGTTATACAAGCATGCAATGAGTCTAAAATCTTAATAGAGCGGGCTTGTATTTGACAATGAAAAAACAAAAAAACAAAACAAAACAATTGCACAGTTAATGAATTTAACATAGTCGGTGGGATTCCTATCAAGGAAGTTGTGCGTACCAAAAACTGTGGTTATGACGAAACTAACAATTAAAATGAAGCGTCGTCTCTGCGAATCATAAAAAGAGGAAGAAAATACCAGCCCGTAGCTGAGACGCTCCTTTGAAGAAGTATTAAAAGTGACGACCAGATGGATTCGTTTACGAAAGAGGAACTATGAGTTACTGGTTAATCCGAAAACATTATATCTTAATCTGAAAGCACTTCTTCCTGTTCCGCTGAGGAAATCCGGCGCAGTCAGGCATCCTTAAAGGAGCATATCAAATTTCACTAATTCAATAATATAAAAAAATTCTTTCCATTTAGAACTGTTGTTTCTTGTTGTTATTAGGAACGTCTTCTGTGGGTTTTTACTCATTAAACCTTAATCCAAATAATATCATAACGATAGTACGCGGATGTTATTACAGTGTTTCGTTACAAAATAATGAAAGCATCATATCGCAAGTTGGTTATTATTAGGTAATGGAACGTTGTAAATGATCGTCTCTCTTGTAGTAAAAGTTTGAGGAACCTATTTTCATCATCATTATTATTATTGTTCACTCCTTTTGAGTTTTCTCCACCAGCGTTAGCTGATGGCCTTTCACTGGAGTCTGAGTAACAAGTCTCCTCAGGTCTCCAGGACTCTTCTGAGTCTCTGGCAGATTGCAGCAGTGCAGTGTTCTGAATGGTATCAATCCTTCCTTTGATTTCCAAACTTTCCAAACCCTTTTCCAATCTTTTTGGGACCGTTCCAAGTGCACCAACTACACTTGGTATAACTTCGACTTTCATATTCCATAACTTTTTCAGTTCTCTGGCAAGGTCCAGGTATTTGTCCATTTTTTTCATTTTCCTTCAGCTTCACTCTGTGATCTGCTGGAACTGTAAAATCCAGCAGTTGACAAGTTTTTTTTCTTTTTTGTTAATCAACACTAGGTCTCGTCTTCTTGCTGGGATAAGGTGATCCGTTTTTATAAGTCACAGAGAATTTTATGCGTTTTTATTATTATTATTATTATTATTATTATTATTATTATTATTTACTTAAAAGGTCGATTTTAGAGGCCATTAAGTTCGATGTAGAGTTACATCTTATGTTATTATTAGGTAATCTAAAAGTAAGTAAAGTCGTCGGGGAGGCCTAAAGTTGGTAGCAGCCATACAGCGAGGAAGTCTATCCTCTTGCTAGACCGAGGAGATTGTTTTGCCGTCTCAGCTGGAGCGCCACACCTACCATCAGCTCCTCACGTTACCGCACAGATCCCTGTGCTGCTCATACGCTGAGTTGGCGAGGGCCGGTATCAAACTAGGAACCATGGTGTTCCTAGTCGAACGCTCTACCGACTAAACTAAACCGAACATTATTAAGTTATGTAACGTAGTAAATACTTGCTTCTCCTAGACTAAAAGTTTGGGGAATCTACCTTCATCCTTATTATCATTATTTACTTAAAGGCCGCTTTTGGCGACCTTTAATTTCGATGTAGGGTTACATCTTATTCATATAATATATTCTAAAGTAGTCACTTCGAACAAGAGCAAAAGTATGTGGAACTTGGTGATAATCAAATGCTGAACGTTAGCTTTTTAGTAGTTCTTTTTAGTTATATTTTATAATAATAATAATAATAATAATAATAATAATAATAATAATATAATATAATATATATAATAATAATAATATAATATAATAATAATAATATAATATAATATAATAATAATAATAATAATAATAATAATAATAATAATAATAATAATAATAATATAAAGGTCGTACTAATTGTAATTAGTACACAGAGAGCGGTCCCCATAGGGTTGAAAAAAGACTAGAAAAATTGAAAATCAGAGGAAGAGTCGCAACTAGTCTAGGAGAAGGAAAACTCTGAATACAAACCTGTTCAGCTATACTTAAGAAATGTATCATGTGTCACATTATACCCATGCGGAATTGTTGATTAACATTTATATTTTTAAACCACCGTACACTATAAACAGTAATGAAGAAAATCGGAATGAGGGTTAACATTATTTGGATTATTCGGACTATTGTCCTCATCTTCATTGTTATCTGTACAACGTTTCAGCCGATGTGCCCTCCGGTCTTCATCAGGTATTTCTTGTCGAACTCAGGGAACCTTCTATTCGAACTCGGGGACCTTCTATTCGTAAACGAGAACCTATTTGTCATAATCGGGAGCCATCATGGAACACTGAACCTAACCCTTTATTCAGTTCACAGGGGTATCCTATTTTCATTCCGTTAACTGAAGAAGGTCGAAGGACACATCGGTCGAAACGTTGTATAGATAATCATGAAGATTGGGACAATAGTCCGAATAATCCAAATAATACTAATTATCAAACCTCATCTAAAAAAAAAAAAATTCCAAGAAAGAGGGTTAACATTTAGTGATATCAGTCTTCACAAACGTGAAGGGGCTACTTGCCGGTTAAAAAAAATCTGCATACAAAATTCTTTCTATGACGTGAACTCAAATATCAAATAGTAGTACTCGTGTGAAATACGTAACTACCCTCACCGGGAGGCCATACCATATAGAATTTAACAAGTTTAATTTAGTCCAGTACAAAAACCAACTAAACAAGTTTCATACTGAGAAGTGTCTTCTTGCCAGATTTGAAAAAAAAAAAAAAGTCAGCATTTGAATTCCTTCGAACATCAGTGGTGGAAATAAGCGAAGTTATCAGCTACAAAACAGGCCACTTTGTCATGAAATATGATGTTAGAAATATTGCATTTGTGTGTCAGAGTTGATTACGTTCACTCGTTCAAGGTGTTCTTGTTTTTTTTTAAAAGCAATGTCTTTTGTTTTTTGTTTTTCGGCTTCTCAAATACTGAGAAACGTGACATTCTTTGAGCCAAATACACTAATCTTCAAACAAAAGCATTGACATGACACTGGGCAAATCCTAAACACCTGACATTTGTCAAGAACACTAATGAAATCGGTCAAAAGAGAGAAGAAAATTACAACAACCACTAATAAAAAAAGAGAAAGACTTCTCTTTTATTTCCTTCCTAGGCATCTTTGTCATATAATAAACAGTTGGATGGTTTGGATCTTACGGCATGTAAAGCCATGCTGGATTATTTTACGCTGATGATGGTTTGTTTTATTAATGCTTGATGGGCGCTCAATTTATCTTAGGCTCAATTTAAAAAAAATATATTTTGTTCTATTTAACCCATAGATAGGACCCTAACAGGTACTACCACTCCGGGTGAGAGTGAAGCTTGGAGTAATAGTGATGAAGGGGTACTCCACATTCCCCAGACCTTCAGAACTGGAACTTCAGCATCAGTTTAACATGATTAGCACAGCATGTATTTTTGAGGTAAATTGGGGAGCTGATGGTATGGGTAGTGCCCCACCTCGGACGCAAAATTAATCTCCCTGGTCTAGCACTAGTGGAAAGGGAATATACTTCCTCGGTGTCCGGCTGATACCAACAATAGGCCACTTCGCCTACTTTACTTTTATACATGTAATATTTAGTATTTTATAGATATATAGATAGATGGATGGATAGATAGATATGAATAGACTGCAATAGATAGATGGATATAAACAGAATAGATAGATAGATATGAACAGACTGAAATAGATAGATATGAACGGACTAAGATAGATAGATAGATAGATAGATATAAACAGAATAGATAGATATATATGAACAGAGACAGATAGATAGATATGAACGGACTGAAATAGATAGATATGAACGGACTAAGATATATATATATATATAGATAGATAGATAGATAGATATAAACAGACCCAAATAGATAGACGATTATGAACAGAGATAGCAATGAACAGACTGACATGGATAGCTATGAACAAACATAGACAGACAGACAGACAGACAGACAGACAGATAGATAGATAGATAGATAGATAGAAACAGACTGAAAGAGATAGATAGATAGATAGATTGATGGATGGATAGATAGATAGATATGAATAGACTGCAATAGATAGATGGATATAAACAGAATAGATAGATAGATATGAACAGACTGAAATAGATAGATATGAACGGACTAAGATAGATAAATAGATATAAACAGAATAGATAGATATGAACAGAGATAGATAGATAGAGAAAAAAGATTAACGAAAAGTGCTTCCAATCCTGTAAAATATTTACAGTGTTTAAGACATAAGAACAAAGGTACAACTATGAGATAACTATAACTATGATATAGGCATTGAGTTAATACAGTTCTTAATGACAATCATCTACAAATCAAAACACTCTGCTCCCATGATGACCTTATGTTTGCAGGCTTAATTTTGTGTTTTCCATTATTAATATTTTAAATGAAAGAATTCATAATGTAAATTTGAATTCAAGAAGTAATCAATCCTCTGTTTAAAGGTCTTACTACCTCAAAGTCACCCAGAGTCAAGACGGAGATTTAAAAACAATTTCTTTCCTTGTATGCATAGCGTAACAGTTATCGTCGTAAGAAATAGAATCGGAAATCCGAGTTCAAATCCAGGACGGGGCTGTGTTCATTATGAAATACTTGAGGGTATGCAAATTAACCAAACCCTATATTATGTAAACTTTTATTTCTTAGTGATATAGAAGATAGATTGCAGGATTTTAAAAGATTTATTCTATGTATTAATTTGACTATAAATTATATACTGAATGATAAACTTACGCAATTCCTGGGGGTATTAATGACGTAGGCAGTGACGTAGTTTTTTGTTACAGACACCGAATCTCCATTATAATAAGATGTGAGCAATTGACGATACCAAATTGTTTCATAAGAAATGTAATACCCTTGTCATGATCCAGATATGCTTCGCTAATGATGGCTAAGATATCTATTAAATATATATATATATATATATATATATAATATATATATATATAAAGGGAATGACTTATCGTAAAAATATTGGGTTGGTGTCAATATTTGGTTGGTATAAGTATTACTCGGGTTAACTCAGCGTTATAACAAATATAAAATGCTCAATTACATAAGGAGGGCGAATAATTACAACATGAATTCCCGCAATTAACTGTAATTAATCAAATATCTTGATTAATTCAGTAGATTTAACCCTGAAGATTCTTATGAAACTCGAGTAGGTTATTTCTGTACACACTATAAATTATATATATATATATATATATATATATATATATAGTAATATATATATATTACAGATTAGAAATATAAATCTGGAAAGTTATTGTGCAAAATAAAAGAATACAATATTTTTCAATTGAAAAAACAAATATATTTCCTTGTTTTGGGTGTGGTTAGGTTTCTAAACCTTTAGAAGAGACAATCTTCAACAGGTCGTCCGCATAAAAACACAGTGTTAAGTTATAATGTGGGTCAGAGATAAATGTTTTTAGCATAAAATGTTGAAATAAGAAAGAACAACTTCAGAGTATTTATGACTTAGTGTCTTCAAAAAGAAAAGAAAGAAAAAAATCTTGTTAAAATATGATTTACATATTTAACCTTTCAAATGAATTTCAACCCGACATAAAATAACTATTTATGACTTTCATTACTTTTTGTCACTTGTAAAACAAAACTTGGTTGACAAATAATTCTCTATTGAAAATGCTTTTTGGTGCATTTTTCTTTTCTTTTTATCCAGAAATGACAACGGTTCTTCTCGTAATTTTCATATATTACCATCTCGTGAAAACAGCACCCCACAAGGAAGCAGCTGTACGTCTATCTGTCCCCCTATCTCACAAACCATCCGAATGAGACGGATAAGGCATGCTGGACACTGCTGGATGGAGCAAGGACGAACTCATAAGCGACGTTCTTCCGTGGAAGCCAACACATGGACATGCTAATGTGGGCCACCCACCAAGGACCTACATTGACCAACTTTGCGAGGATACTGGATGCTGCGCAGAGGTCTCCCTGGGACAATGAATGATAGAGAAGGTTGGCGAGATATTGTCATGGATATCTGTGCTAATTGGACGACATGATGATGATGATGATGATGATGACCAATACGATCTGTAAAT
>CM042148.1:76485495-76512075 GCA_023376005.1 Doryteuthis pealeii
AAACCTCCAATTATTAAAAATGTTTTACATCATATTAGACTGTTGACATATCTACATACTAATAACATGCAATTGTATTATATATACAACAAAATAGCGGTTTACAGTGTGAATGGAAGGCTAATTTGCATATTGATATTAGAAATTTGATTTTTTAAATATTGCCTTAGTATATTGATTTCTAATTGTTAGTGTTTTATATTAATGAATATGAGCAAAACTCTCGTGGATAAATCTTCTAAAAGAAATCCATTAACAAGAAGAAAATAACTGTAATATTATTTCTTTACTTCCTATTTAACTAAATAGTTAAATTTAGGAAAATTTAAATGAAAGACGGCAGAGTAATGCGAAAATGATGAAAGAGCTAGTTTCAAAATTGTTCTATTTTTCAATCATACCCTCTCTGTTCCAAATAACATTATATACCATTATTAATTCAGTTTCATTCCGCCTTTCTAATTTAATATGACGTTCTTGTAACTCCGAGAGAAAATTTCAGATCTTTCAATCATCTTCATATAAAAATGGCATATGAAAGAAATTAAGTGATACATAAGTCAGGTATCTCCTTGGTAAAAAGTTGATGGCTAAATATACAAGCGACATGCAAACGTATTTCAGTAAGGAAAGCCTATCTAAAACTTGTTTTTCACATTATGTCAGTAATAGATTTTAGTAATTTTCGCCAGACCGCCATAACTTTTAGTCTTCACTGCCATTCACCTGCAAACGCAATCACCTCTGCCTTTCAAAGATGTTATATATAAAAAGTACTATTTTAAACGGTAAACAGTTCAAAATGCAGGCGAAAGAGGAAGAGTTCTCAAAGTAGCTTTTGACTATCGAGAAGAGAGACCATTCGTTAATCAGAGTTTTCATTCTCCTAAACAGGTTGTGATACCAATATTAAAGAACATAGTCTGCCCAACTATCTATCCATAACTGTAGGCAGAATAGTTGGATTCGCACCTTTACCAACGCGATTAATGCTATGTGAAATGCAAATACCTGCCGCCCACTCGTCTCGCCGTGTCCAATTCTTACGATCGCCGAACCATTGCAAAGCAAGATTATTCTAATCTCAAAAATATAGTATTTTCGTTCCCGCCAAGTCCGAAATAGAAAGTTCCCGATTGCCGACAAGAAATACCCTGCATAATGACCGGCGGGCCACATCGGCCGAAACGTTGTACAGATAACAATATGATGAGGACAATAGTCCGATAATCCAAATATCATACTATGTATTTGAGGTTATTCAAAATTGCGGCAAATCAAAAGAGTGCCTCCAGCGTTTGAAGCGAGATCTGTCATCAAATTTTTTGTTGCGCTTAGAAATGCAAACCATTTTCAAATCTACAGAAGAAGTGCTTATGTGTACAAGAAGCATGTCTTCGTCCAAAAATATTTTAAATATGGCGCTAAACACGCGCGGGTTTCACTACGAGCTTGGTTGAAAAGACAGTCAGCGTAAAAGAAAAAGTTCCGACCACACGCGTTAGTAAAGAAGGTCAACTTGACAGTCTTCTGCGTCATGAAAAGATCCATCTCTATGATTTCTTGACAAAGGTGCAATTAAAACAATGTTTCTTATTTCTTATTCCTTAGGAAAATTTCACTTGTCTATTGAATGATCCTCGCCGTAAATATGTGTAAGTGTGTTATTGTCGCGTTTAAAGCATCTGCGAATATGCATAAGGCTGTATAAAATGACGTTTAAAACGTTTTTAATTGTAACTTTAATCATTATAATATATATATATATATATATATTATATATATATATAATATATATATATATATATAAAGATTGTTATCCCCCACACACACCCGCCCTTCTTTACTCTTCTTACTATAAAAAAATAAAAATTTCATATCAAACGCTCACAGCACTCAAAAGTTAAAGAATATTCTCTATGCCACCTGAAATATACATCGTTTCTCAATGGTAAACATGCTCCACACACACCACACACACACACACACACACAGCAACACACACAACCTATGATTTGTTTCGCTGTTCGTTTATCGCCAAAGATTTATACACACACGCGCAACCACACACCTAAAAAATGCACAAGGCTTTCTTTTCGATACCCACACTTACACAGTCCCATACTCACACCGTAAAGAGAATATATACGTCATATTTCAAACCTTCCCTTTTTCAAACTTCAAATTTAACAGAGTGATAAAACAAGGACTATCACTCGCTTTTCTCGTTATTCTGTATGATAAAATTTCTTAATTACCTTCCATATACAACAAATGCCCTGAAGATGATCTAATTAATAGATCGAAACACTGCAGCGTCGCGCCAAATAAAACTCACACTTAAACTCATTTAAACTGTTTTTTTTTTCAATCTTTCTTAATATAACTACATACCGTCGGATTCACTTCCTTTCTTCGTATATATATATATTATATATATATATATATAATATATTATATATATATAGTTAAGAATTATGGAAAAAATGAAGAATGAATGAAATAAAAATGAATGAATAAATAAAAAAATATTTTCCAAAGGACCTCCTCAAAAGTAAAAAAATTAATAAAATTATATAATATATATATAATATATATATATCTATATATATAGTATAAATATATAAATAATATAAGGCTTTGGCTGAATACCTAGAAATATTCTTAATGGCTTTTCAATTGCCTTACGTTCATACCTTAATGGGTAATGCTTTCTTATATCGCAGCTTAAGTGGCAATGAAGCTACCTCATGTTTTTTTTCCTAGCGCTTTCATCACGTCTATAATTGTCTTCAGGGGAATTATTCGTTGTATTCGTTATTTAAATTTTTATGGTGCGAGGTTCATTCAGTATCTGAGTGTGTCCAAAGAAAATCTTATTTGGTTAGTTTTTTTTAAAGGTCACTTTGTGTGTTTATTGATAATCCGAGTTTACCGAATTTACTAGTGAGTAGCGTTCATTTTCAATTATTACCTTTCGTAAATAATAAACATTTCTCATCGCAGAAGTTCAGTATTGTCCTATATTACACGCAGCTGGAGACATTATTGTACATTGTCGACTTAATTAGGTATAGTGTAGTGTAACGGTTATTGCCGATTGTGTTGTTCAATTACAATAATGCAATTTGGTAAGACCTGAATCCACATGATTGCACTAACTCTATTAACCTTATGGCAACCCCAAACACTTTTATCATATATAGTGCCTAGAAGGCAGTGGCTGAGAGTCTTCGTGACTTGGGTTATGACGTTAAACTGCAATCTAATAGTGATGTTCTTGGTCTGGAGCTCTGCGGAAGTATGGAGTATCCCTTCAACTCCATTACTCCCAAGTCTACTCTGCCACCGAGGTGGTAGTACCGGCTTAGGGTCCAATCAATGGTTATAATAGAAGAAATGAGTTAAAAACTGTGTTAAAAATTGAGTTTTAAAAAGAATTGTATACCTATCAAAGCATAAATAAAACTAAATGCTCTCGGCACAAAATGATCTAACAAGAGTTGACATGCCGTAAAATCCAAACAAAGAAACAAATTGAATCCACTTTTCCCTGTGTGTTTGTGGGCAGTCCAAGAGAAGGTTGGAAAGAAAGGAATTTGTGAGGAAGTATCGGTTAAAGCGTGTGGAAAATGCCGAATTAATTCCAACTGAAGCTGTTTATAATTCACTTTATTCTCAATGCATTTAAGAAAATGTATGAATCTATGTTATTGCCCATCGACAATGCGTTTATAAAAATACTTTTCCCTTGACATTCTGTCATATATTATGATTAAAGACTAGTATTATTTGGCATCATTTTGACTATTGTCCTCATCTTCATTATTATCTGTACAACGTTTCGGCCAATGTGCCCTCCAGCCTTCTTCAGGTATTCTTTCCGAACTCTGAACATTCTGTTAATTGGGAGCCATCACAGAACTTACGATTTCGACAAGAAGGTTCTCCACGAGTTCGCAAACAGCAGCCCGAGGTTCGAGAAGATTCCCGAATCGACAAGAAATACCTGAAGAAGGCCGGAGTCACATCAGCGAAACATTGTACAGATAACAATGAAGATGAGGACAATAGTCGAATAATCCAAATAATACTAAATTATCAAACCTCATCTTCAAAAATTCAGAGAAAAATAGTATAGATTAAAGACACTAGCGACGTTGAAACCGATCGCTAGTGAACGAGAATCGCAACCACCATACAATATAAATAGAAGTTCCGTGCGCCTTAGAGCAGAACTTCGGCCATTGCCCTGGCCGGTACACTCTGCGTTAAAGCGTTCTGTTATTGTTCTCAGACAGACTAGTGTTACGGATGGTAACAATCACTTTTCGTCATTATGTGTTATTTTCTATTAAATGTAAAATTCGGCTCAATGAAACATATGCCCTTATTTTAAGTTGTCGCACTCTTTCTTTATTGCGCGTTCATATTCGCCGGAGTTCCGTCCCGGTCTCCTGCCTTCAAAAACCGCCCTAGACGGTGGCTATGAAAAAAACAGCTTACATTGAAGTCCATAGCCCGCAAGCGCGTGTCACTTGAAAAAAAACTAGGTTAGGTTTTAGCGTTGAGGTTGGGGTTGGGTTTAGGTTAGTTTAATGGAAAATAAATAAATAATTTGGGGTTTACTGTTTTTCTGGGTCACCCTATAATACAGGGAGGCACAGAAAAAACAGAACCCACAAATATTTGTAATAAAAATTAATTTTCTAATAGGGGTACGGTTAGGGTTGGGGTTGGGTCTTCGAAAAACGCCCTAAGTTGGTTGGGGTTTGTTTTTTTTTGTTTTTTCAAGCTGACACCACTTCGGCTACGACTTAACTCGTAGCGGTGTTTATTTCAGCAGCCACTGGCTAGTGGTTTTTGAGCAGGAGGCGCGGAACGGAACTCCGCGAAGAGTACCCTTTATTGTCCGTATGAGTGTTATAAAACACACCACAATCCTTCCGCATGAAAGAATGGTTTGCCCTATATCCAACCCTAACCGGGTGCAGTCATACCTTACCTAATAAGAATAAAAATCCGAATATCGACAGACATCTCCCAGTGTCAAAGGGTATACGAACAGGGTTTGTCTAGAAAATAACGATACTGATTTTTATCTTATTTTTCAGGTTGGCGACCCTAATTAAAAATCAGCTGATCAAATTTGGCCATGAACAAGTAGGAAAACATCCTTGCTTGTTTCACAGAATTAACGTAGTAGAGTAATCTTAGATTATACCAAGTATGTTTTGTTAAGTGTGAGATGAAAATGGTTGGTTGATTATTTTGATCAATGGCCTATCAACACGTGTGAACTATTCAATGCTAATTTTGTTTTGTATATACTATTTACTAACCCCTCCGCATGAGTAGGATGTGACACAAGGTTAATATCTTAAGCGAAGTTAGATTTTACCTCCCCTAAAACTGGTTGCCTAACCAAGGTTGAAGAGCCCTGTCTAACCTACTAATTACCCATAGCTGGGGGAAGAATAGTTTGATTTTAAAACGTTTCCCCAAAAATGTTATCACTATGTGAAATGCAAACAGCTTCGTCTAGGATTTGAAACTCGTCTCGCCGTGTCCATTTACTACAACGGTAACAATTACACCACGCATCTCCATGTTTTTTTTTTCTTTGGGGCGGTATATATATTATTTGTAAGCGAATACTTTGTAGGTATTTTTTGCTTGGTTTTGTATTATAAACTAGTAGAAATAATTTTCATTCATGCAATATTATCAGTACTCCGGGCGATGTAAAAATAGATTTTTGAAACATATTGCCTGAGGGGTGGGAGTAAAAAATTCAATGTCAGCGAGTTTGTACCCTAAGTAAGTAAAATCATCAAATTCATTAAAGGGTTAAAAAATAGAATAATTTGAAATGTAAACTTTAAATATGTATTAAAATAAAACAAACTATATATAGATATATAATACCAGTCATATATTTATTAAAACTTGTTTTAAAAAACAATGAGAACTCTCTAATGTTGCATGTTCGAATTTTGAGTGTATTTATTCTATGTTATGACGATTTTTGGTAATGTGACTTAAGCAGTGACGTAGTTTTTGTTACAGACAAAAACCGGAAGCGAATCTCCATTATTAATAGATATTGGTAGAAATAATTTTTATGTTAGATTTTTTTAATCAACTTCAGATGTATGAAAATAGAAATAACGTCATGTGTAGTAATAAACTGGTGATTATGTTAGATGTCTTCATTAACTTTATGTGCTTAACTTCTAGTATATCAATTAGCAGAAATAATTCTAATCAACTTGCAAACAGATCTATTTGACCCGTAGACGGGGCTCAAAACATAATACCACTTTGGTTGATTTGGTTGGCTGAATTTTATAGCATGTCAACCCTTGTTGGGTTATTTTATGCCGAAGATGTTTTGTTTTATATTTAATATATTTTTAGAACTCATGTTTTCTATTTAACCCCATAGATGGGACCCCTAACAGGTACTACCACTCCGTTCAGTGCGGACACTGGGTAATGGCAATGAAGGGTCACTCCACACTCCCCAGAGTTCCAAAAATTAGAATTTCACCAGTAGATTCAGTCTAGCGTTATAACCAGGACATGACGTAGATGAAATACATGATTAAATTTTTGTGTTAAACTTCAGAAAATGTTGACAGAAAACAGTTAAAGTTTAACTTCTTGTTTTGGCGATCGATTTCTATCGCAGGTTCACACTCTTAAGTGATACAAGATGGCCGAGAAGCCGTAGAAAATAAAACCCTGTCATTATTTAGGCCAGCTGCATTCTTGTATCTGTTTAAAAAGTAAAGAGTTTCGAATAAAACCATTTATTTCAAGGACGGATTCTCTGTGGCTGAACGTCCATGACATGCAACACTTCACTTTAGCCCTCACTTAGGCTAGACGGGCGGTCGGAGAGGCACCCTCTGATCAATCGGCTGGTCATGTCAAGCCTAATCACCTATATGATTGTCCCAACTCCTCGGCCCTCATGACAAACCCCGACCTTTTTAAAACATATGTGCTAGAAGTCGGTGGCTGAAGGTCTTAGTGTCATGGGTATGACGTTAAACTGCATTAATAATAAAGTTATAATTTTGGGGATTGGGGAAGTGTGGAGTACTACATCCCCGCTATTAATATCAGGTCCACTCAAACCCGGAGTGTAGTACCTGTCAGGGTCAACATAGAAAAATGAGTTATAAAAAATACTTTTTTCTTTCTTCCTTTTTGTAGCCTGCTTTCACCAAAAATCCCTCGACCACTCAATGTCTCTATTCTACTTAAAAAGTTGAAGTTTTATTTACAATGAATGAAGATAGTTTTTGATGGGTGGGAAAAATACGATAAAAGATCCTAAATAAAAGAGATGAACTCTGCTCTAATCGACCGGTTAATTGACGAACCGAAGGAAATGCTTCAAAAAATGAAAACTTTTGTCGGATCTAATTGACGTTTGACGGTGAAAATAATCGGTGATGAATTTAAATTAAGCAGCTGATTTTCAGTCAGATTTCTCAAAATGGAAAAAAATCTGTACACATTATGAACATTTTTGTGGCTTACTGAAAAAAAAAGAAAAAAAAGAAAAGTCCATTCTAGACACACGATGAAAAAGTTTTGAATTACAGAAAAAAAAACTTTCTAGACACACGATGAAAAAGTTTTGAATTACAATAAAAAATTAAAAAAACCTTTCTAGACAAACGATGAAAAATTTTTGCATTACAATAAAAAAAATTCCTTTTCTAGACACGTTGAAAAAGTTTTAGATTACAGAAAAAACCTTTCTAGACATACTATGAAAAAGTTTTGGCTATCTGAAAGGAAAAATCCTTTCTAGACACACTATTAAAATTTTTTTGATTTTTCGGACTGTTGTCCTCATCTTTGTGTTTTTATATACCCTAATAAAAATGAGGACAACAGTTCGAAAAATCAGAATTATACATATCAAGCTTCATCTAAAAATTCACACAAATAATACCAAATCGGTACGGATCCTATACATTACAACAATGGAGACATGGAACAACCGAGGGGTGGGGCGGAGGATACACTGGCCGAAACGTTGTGTTTTTACATACCACAATAAAAGATGAGGGCAATAGTTCAAAAAAATCAAAATAATACTGAAAAAGTTTTTGCACTTTCCTGTAACAATCTGTTTGCTACCACAGTAAACTTTTTCCTCTGACCATCCTTCTCTCGCAACAAACACAGTAGTCGTCCGAATTTCACCACTTTCGCAGTCACTTGCTTCGTTCCTCCTTCCAGTGTCAGCGACCGTCTACCTCTCATGCAAATTACGTCTCGTCCCATCCGGGTCTCTCGTGCACGGTACAAGCGATTCTTTGCTGCTTACGTTGGGGATATCGGCTATGCCCATTACAAATATATAGTAAGATTTATTCAGCAAATGATATCAAATCGGTACGGACCCGACATATTACAACAATTGAGACAGATAGAAAAACTCAATCTATCTGTTCAAAATGATTTCTCCAATTTGAATAATCCCTATGCTCGGATAGACAAGTAACACCCGAAAAAGGCCGGAGGGTAGAACGGCTGAAAAGTTATGTTTTTATGTACCACAAAGATGATGACAACAGTCAGAAAAATTAAAGTTATACAAGCATGCAATGAGTCTAAAAACTTAATAGAGCGGGCTTGTATTTGACAATGAAAAAACAAAAAACAAAACAATTGCACAGTTAATGAATTTAACATAGTCGGTGGGATTCCTATCAAGGAAGTTGTGCGTACCAAAAACTGTGGTTATGACGAAACTAACAATTAAAACGAAGCGTCGTCTCTGCGAATCATAAAAAGAGGAAGAAAATACCAGCCCGTAGCTGAGACGCTCCTTTGAAGAAGTATTAAAAGTGACGACCAGATGGATTCGTTTACGAAAGAGGAACTATGAGTTACTGGTTAATCCGAAAACATTATATCTTAATCTGAAAGCACTTCTTCCTGTTCCGCTGAGGAAATCCGGCGCAGTCAGGCATCCTTAAAGGAGCATATCAAATTTCACTAATTCAATAATATAAAAAAATTGTTTCCATTTAGAACTGTTGTTTCTTGTTGTTATTAGGAACGTCTTCTGTGGGTTTTTACTCATTAAACCTTAATCCAAATAATATCATAACGATAGTGCGCGGATGTTATTACAGTGTTTCATTACAAAATAATGAATGTATTATATCGCAAGTTGGTTATTATTAGGTAATGGAACGTTGTAAATGATCGTCTCTCCTGTAGTAAAAGCTTGAGGAATCTATTTTCATCAGCATTATTATTATTGTTCACTCCTTTTGAGTTTTCTCCACCAGCGTTAGCTGATGGCCTTTCACTGGAGTCTGAGTAACAAGTCTCCTCAGGTCTCCAGGACTCTTCTGAGTCTTCTGGCAGATTGCAGCAGTGCAGTGTTCTGAATGGTATCAATCCTTCCTCTGATTTCCAAACTTTCCAAACCCTTTTCCAATCTTTTTGGGACCGTTCCAAGTGCACCAACTACAATTGGTATCACTTCGACTTTCATATTCCATAACTTTTTCAGTTCTCTGGCAAGGTCCAGGTATTTGTCCTTTTTTTCATTTTCCTTCAGCTTCACCCTGTGATTTGCTGGAACTGTAAAATCCACCAGTTGACAAGTTTTTTTCTTTGTTGATCAACATTAGTTCTGGTCTTCTTGCTGGGATAAGGTGATCCGCTTTTATAAGTCCCAGAGAATTTTATGCGTTTTTATTATTATTATTATTATTATTATTATTATTATTATTATTATTATTTACTTAAAAGGTCGATTTTAGAGGCCATTAAGTTCGATGTAGAGTTACATCTTATGTTATTATTAGGTAATGTAAAAGTAAGTAAAGTCGTCGGGGAGGCCTAAAGTTGGTAGCAGCCATACAGCGAGGAAGTATATCCTCTTTTCACTAGCGCTAGACCGAGGAGATTGTTTTGGCGTCTGAGATGGAGCGCCACACCTACCATCAGCTCCTCATGTTACCGCACAGATCCCTGTGCTACTCATACGCTGAGTTGGCGAGGGCCGGTATCGAACTAGGAACCATGGTGTTCCTAGTCGAACGCTCTACCGACTAAACTAAACCGACCCTTATTAAGTTATGTAATGTAGTAAATACTTGTTTCTCCTAGACTAAAAGTTTGGGGAATCTACTTTCATCCTTATTATCATTATTTACTTAAAGGCCGCTTTAATTTCGATGTAGGGTTACATCGTATTCATATAATATATTCTAAAGTAGTCACTTCGAACAAGAGCAAAAGTATGTGGAACTTGGTGATAATCAAATGCTGAACGTTAGTTTTTTAGTAGTTCTTTTTAGTTATATTTTATAATAATAATAATAATAATAATAATAATATAATATAATATATATGATAATAATAATATATAATAATAATAATGATAATAATAATGATAATAATATAATATAAATAATAATATATAATATATATATAATAATATAAATAATAATATAATAATAATATAATATATATATAATAATATATAATAATAATAATAATAATAATATATAATATATAATAATAATAATAAATATAATATAATAATAATAATAATAATATAATATATATAAAATAATATAATAATAATAATAATAATAATAATATATAATAATAATAATATAAGGTCGTACTAATTGTAATTAGTACCCAGAGAGCGGTCCCCATAGAGTTGCAAAACAGACTGGAAAAATTGAAAATCAGAGGAAGAGTCGCAACTAGTCTAGGAGAAGGAAAACTCTGAATACAAACCTGTTCAGCTACGCTTAAGAAATGTATCATGTGTCACATTATACTCATGCGGAATTGTTGATTTTGTATTTTTAAACCACCGTATTAAACAGTAATGAAGAAAATCAGAATGATGGTTAACATTATTTGGATTATTCGGACTATTGTTCTCATCTTCATTGTTATCTGTACAACGTTTCAGCCGATGTGCCCTCCGGCCTTCTTCAGGTATTTCTTGTCGAACTCAGGGAATCTTCTATTCGAACTCGGGGACCTTCTATTCGTAAACGAAAACCTACTTGTCATAATCGGGAGCCATCATGGAACATTGAACCTAACCCTTTATTCAGTCCACGGGGGTATCCTGTTCTCATTCCGCTAACTGAAGAAGGTCGAAGGGCACATCGGTCGAAACGTTGTATAGATAACCATGAAGATTGGGACAATAGTCCGAATAATCCAAATAATACTAATTATCAAGCCTCGTCTAAAAAAAGAATTCCAAGAAAGAGGGTTAACATTTAGTGATACCAGTCTTCACAAACGTGGAGGGGCTACTTGCCGGCTAAAAAAAATCTGCATACAAAATTCTTTCTATGACGTGAACTCAAATATCAAATAGTAGTACTCGTGTGAAATACGTAACTACCCTCACCGGGAGGCCATACCATATAGAATTTAACAAGTTTAATTTAGTCCAGTACAAAAACCAACTAAACAAGTTTTCATACTGAGAAGTGTCTTCTTGCCAGATTTGAAAAAAAAAAAAAGTCAGCATTTGAATTCCTTTCGAACATCAGTGGTGGAAATAAGCGAAGTTATCAGCTACAAAACAGGCCACTTTGTCATGAAATATGATGTTAGAAATATTGCATTTGTGTGTCAGAGTTGATTACGTTCACTCGTTCAAGGTGTTCTTGTTTTTTTTTTAAAGCAATGTCTTTTGTTTTTTGTTTTTCGGCTTCTCAAATACTGAGAAACGTGACATTCTTTGAGCCAAATACACTAATCTTCAAACAAAAGCATTGACATGACACTGGGCAAATCCTAAACACCTGACATTTGTCAAGAACAC
Source organism: Doryteuthis pealeii (assembly GCA_023376005.1). Taxonomy (NCBI): domain Eukaryota; kingdom Metazoa; phylum Mollusca; class Cephalopoda; order Myopsida; family Loliginidae; genus Doryteuthis; species Doryteuthis pealeii. Next base: position 76,497,347 of record CM042148.1, read on the forward strand.
TAATGAAATCGGTCAAAAGAGAGAAGAAAATTACAACAACCACCAATAAAAAAGAAGAGAAAGACTTCCTTTTATTTCCTTCCTAGGCATCTTTGTCATATAATAAACAGTTGGATGGTTTGGATCTTACGGCATGTAAAGCCATGCTGGATTATTTTACGCCGATGATGGTTTGTTTTATTAATGCTTAATGGTCACTCAATTTATCTTAGGCTCAATTTAAAAAAATATATATTTTGTTCTATTTAACCCATAGATAGGACCCTAACAGGTACTACCACTCCGGGTGAGAGTGAAGCTTGGAGTAATAGTGATGAAGGGGTACTCCACATTCCCCAGACCTTCAGAACTGGAACTTCACCATCAGTTTAACATGATTTGCGCAGCATGTATTTTTGCGGTAAACTGTGGAGCTGATGGTATGAGTAGCGCCCCACCTCAGACGCAAAAATAATCTCCCTGGTCTAGCACTAGTGGAAAGGGAATATACTTCCTCGGTGTCCGGCTGATACTAATAATAGGCCACTCCGCCTACTTTACTTTTATATATATATTTACCAACCCCTCCGCACGAGCAGGATACGACACAAGGTCAATTTCTTAAACGGAGTTCAACAGGTTTGAATTCAGAGTTTTCCTTCTCCTAGACTGGTTACCTAACCAAGGTTAAAGAACCCAGTCTGCCCTGCTATTTGCCCATAGCTGAAGGGAGAGTAGGATTCATACCTTTCCCAAGGGTATTAGCGCTAAGTACTTTTATATATGGTTATGATAAAAAAAATTACCGAAAAGTGCTTCCAATCCTGTAAAATATTTACAGTGTTTAAGACATAAGAACAAAGGTACAACTATGAGATAACTATAACTATGATATAGGCATTGAGTTTATACAGTTCTTAATGACAATCATCTACAAATCAAAACACTCTGATCTGATGAATACTTTAAGTTTGCAGGCTTAATTTTGTGTTTTCTATCATTAATATTTTAAATGAAAGAAGTCATAATGTAAATTTGAATTCAAGAAGTAATCAATCATCTGTTTAAAGGTTTCACTACCTCAAAGTCACCCAGAGTCAAGACGGAGATTTAAAAGAACAATTTCTTTCCTTGTACGCATAGCGTAACAGTTATCGTCGTAGGAAATGGGATCGGAAATCCGAGTTCAAATCCAGGACGTGGCAGTGTTTATTATGAAATACTTGTATGCAAATTAACCACACCATATATTATGTAAACCTTTATTTCTTAGTGATATAAAAGATAGATTGCGGGATTTATTCTATGTATTAATTTTGACTATAAATTATATACTGAATGATAAACTTACGCAATTCCTGGGGGTATTATGACGTAAGCAGTGACGTAGTTTTTGTTACAGACACCGAATCTCCATTATAATAAGATGTGAGCAATTGACGATACCAAATTCTTTCATAATATATGTAATACTCTTATGATCCAGATATGCTTTGCTAATAAGGGCTAAGATATCTATTAAAACACACACACACACACACATATATATATATAAAGGGAATGACTTACCGGTAAAAAATATCGGGTGGTGTCAATATTTGGTTGGTATAAGTGTTACTCGGTTAAGTCAGCATTATAACAAATATAAATGCTCAATACATAAGTAGAGCTAATAATTACAACATGAACTCCCGCAATTAACTGTAATTAATCAATATCTTGATTAATTCAGTGGATTTAACCTTGAAGATTCTTATGATGAAACTCGAGTAGGTTATTTCTGTACACACACACTATATATATATATATATATATATATATATATATTACAGATTAAGATATAAATCTGGAAAGTTATTGTGCAAAATAAAAGAATACAATATTTTTCAATTGAAAAACAAATATATTTTCCTTGTTTTGGGGGTGGTTAGGTTTCTAAACCTTTACAAGAGACAATCTTCAACAGGTCGTCCGCATAAAACACAGTGTTAAGTATATGTGGGTCAGAGATAAATATTTTTAGCATAAAATGTTGAAATAAGAAAGAACAACTTCAGAGTATTTATGACTTATGTCTTCAAAAAGAAAAGAAAAGAAAAAAATCTTGTTAAAATATGATTTACATATTTAACCTTTCAAATGAATTTCAACCTGACATAAAATAACTATTTTATGACTTTCATTACTTTTTGTCACTTGTAAAACAAAACTTGGTTGACAAAATAATTCTCTATTGAAAATGCTTTTGGTGCATTTTTCTTTTCTTTTTTATCCAGAAATGACAACGGTTCTTCTCGGTAATTTTCATATATTACCATCTCGTGAAAACAGCACCCCACAAGGAAGCAGCTGTACGTCTATCTGTCCCCTATCTCACAAACCATCCGAATGAGACGGATAAGGCATGCTGGACACTGCTGGGTGGAGCAAGGACGAACTCATAAGCGACGTTCTCCTGTGGAAGCCAACACATGGACATGCTAATGTGGGCCGCCCACCAAGGACCTACATTGACCAACTTTGCGAGGATACTGGATGCTGCGCAGAGGTCCTCCCTGGGACAATGAATGATAGAGAAGGTTGGCGAGATATTGTCATGGATATCTGTGCTAATTGGACGACATGATGATGATGATGATGATGATGACCATACGATCTGTAAATCCGTTGGATTCTCGTTGTAACAATGGTCCGTGATGATTTATATAATTTATTTTGAATACATTTAAAACGATTTTTTAGGTCAATTTCGAACAAGATGGCCGCCTTTTTTGCTTAAAATCGTGTTTAAAAAACAATTGCAACATTCGCGATTGCAAAAAAAAAAAAAATTGCCCAAAAATCAAGGAATTATCCGATTTTAATGAAATTAAGGGCCGGTTTAGCTCAGTCGGTAGAGTGTTCGGCTAGGAATCACAAGGTTCTTGGTTCGATACCGGCCCTCGCCAACTCAGCGAATGAGTAGCACAGGGATCTGTGCGGTAAAGTGAGGAGCTGATGGTAGGTGTAGCGCTCCACCTCAGATGCCAAAATAATCTCCTTCGCCTAGCGCTAGTGATAAGAGGATAGACTCCCCCGCTGTCCGACCCATACCGACATTAGGCCGCCTCGACGACTTTACTATAATGCATTAGTTATTTTATTTCAAAACGTTAATTAAGTATTTCTACTATTATAAATTAATGTATAAAATTCATTTAAAATATTAATAATGGAAAACACAAAATTAAACCTGCAAACATAAGGTCATCATGAGAGCAGAGTGTTTTGATTTGTAGATGATTGTCATTAAGAACTGTATAAACTCAATGTCTATATCATAGTTATAGTTATCTCTGTCATAATCTTAAACTCCTCCGCCCAGTTCCTCATTCATTCAACTATATGATCATCACAACCGTATTCTTCAAATTGCTCTTATGGCAAATACCGAACCCTTTTCATCATGTAGGTGCTAGAAGGCGGTGGCCGAGGGTCAACCACCTGTATTCATTAATAAACATGAAATTAAACAAATCATACATAAATGTATTTTATTATGTATGAGTTTAAAAACGAACGAGAAATCTGGAAAAAAACAGCTAGTGCAATGGTTAGAATCCCCAACTGTCAGCCTGGCAGTTAGGGTTCGAATCACACACAAAGAAGCTTCTTGTGTATAACTCTGCTGATGAGGCATAATAGGCCGAAATATGCATACAGAGATCGACTTTTTCTCGATTTGTTTACGCCTTACATTTGAACAGATATATTCGCCTAATTCATTAATTATCAACTAATTAATTTTCAAATTAGGTATGACTTCAATTAAGCACAATATTCCCCCCCCCCAAATTAATTATGTATGTAAACAAGATTTGGCATTAAATAACCCGCAAGGGTTAATATACCGTTAACTCTTAACCTACTTTAACCCGATGACAGCAGCACCCTCACCAATGCGGTCCTACTGTAAACCACTGACAGCGGCTTTCGCACTCGTCTACACTAAAAAATTGAGCAAAAAGACTCAGTTTAGAGAAATACTTTATTTGAATGGTCGTCGGGGTGGCCTAAAGTCGGTATCAGCCAATCAGCGAGGGAGTCTATTCCCTTTTCACTAGCGCTAGACCAAGAAGATTGTTTTTGCCTCTGAGGTGGAGCGCCACACCTACCATTAGTTCCTTACTTTACCGCACAGATCCCTGTGCTACTCATGCGCTGAGTTGTCGAGGGCCGGTATCGAACTAGGAAACTTGTGGTTTCTAGCTGAACTGTCTACCGACTGTGCTAATATGTTAATAGATAGTAAACTTTGAAATATCTCATCATCTATTAATAATGGAGATTCGCTTCCGGTTTTTGTCTGTAACAAAAATTACGTCACTGTTTACGTCACATTATTCAAAATCGTCATAACAGAATAAATACACTCAAAATTTGAACATGCAACATTAGACAGCCCTCATTGTTTTTTAAAACAAGTCTTAATAAATACATGACTGGTAATATATATCTATATATAGTTTGTTTTATTTTAATACATATTTAAAGTTTACATTTCAAATTGTTTTATTTTTTAATCCTTTAAAGAATTTGATGATCTTACTTACTTAGGGTACAAACTCGCTGACATTGAATTTTTTACTCCCACCCCTCAGGCAATATGTTTCAAAAATCTATTTTTACATCGCCCAGAGGCCGTTTTTTATTTTGTACTAGTACAGATAAAAAAATAAGAGAATTTAGTACAGTCGCGGGAAAAATTTGGTAGGCAAAGAGTTAAATACCAACAAACCAATTCACTCGTATTTGCTACACTATAAGCAGTAGCCCAGTCGGTAGAGTGTTCGGCTAGGAATCACAAGGTTCCTGGATCGATACCGACCCTCACCAACTCAGCGTATGAGTAGCACAGTGACCTGTATGGTAAAGTGTGGTGCTGATGGTAGATGTGGCGCTCCACCTCAGATGCTAAAATAATCTCCTTGGTCTAGCGCTAGTGAAAAGGAGATATACTCCCTCGTTGTTTGGCTGATACCGTCATTAGGCCGCCCCGACGACTTTACTTTATATATATATTACCAACCCCTCCACATGAGCAGGATGTAACTCAAGGTCAATTTCTTAAGTGTAGCTTAGCAGGTTTGAATTCATAGTTTTCCCGCTCCTAGATTGGTTACCAAGCCACGGTGAAAGAGCCTAGTGCACTCAACTAGTTATCCATAGCTGGAGGGAGAATAGATGGATGCATACCTTTCCCAAGGGTATTAGCGCTTTATAAGCAGTTATAGCGTAGTATAGTACTAGGCCAAATGGGAACGAGGGTTAAGATTTAGTGATGCCAGTCTTAACAACGAAAAGAGACTACTTGTCGGTTAAAAAAAAACTGCATTCTAAATTCTTTCTATGACATGGACTCAAATATCAAATAATAGTACTCGTGGGAAATACGTAACTACCCTTGCCACTGTAAAGTAAACTATTGGGATTAGCATGTCAAAGTCATCTCTATTATCTATACTAGCAAATATATGCACCCTCCGGGTGCAAGTATTTCAGTTTTAATGTAATAAAATATTATATTAAATTTGAAAGGCTAATGAAACTAAATAAGAATGCAGATAAAAATATTTTGAAACAGAGGGGGCGGATACTCGAAAAATAGAACAACTGAAACTTACTCTTCCATAACTCCCGTCTTTTATTGCTGAATTTTCCTAATTTAACTATTTAGCTAAATTAGGAAGACAAGAATAAAATTACAGTTATTTCTTCTTGTTAATTTTTTTCTTTTAAGATTTATCCGCAAGAATTTTGCTCATATTTATCAAGATAAAACCAAACAATTAGAAATCACTAATACCAAGCACATATTTATCAAAATCAAATTTCTAATATCAATATGCAAATTAGCGTTTCTGTTCACACTGTAAACTGGTATTTTTTTTGTATATATAAAAACAATTGCATGTTATTGGTATGTAGATATAGTCAACAGTATTAATAATGTTAATCAATTTTGTTAATTGAGGTTTAAACAAAAATAAAATCATGAAAATGTGACGTAAATAATTAAAGGAATTGTGACTTGAGTAGTAATATAGTTTCAGTTATAGACAGACAAACACACAATTTCTGTTATAAAAAGATATTAATACTAGTGTTCCTTAATTATACGACCGTTATCATGTTAAAAATGAGAGCGTGCGAATCGCCCAAGATGAAATCCTGATTATCTGATGTCGCTTATCAACCGAATTCTTATTTCTTATGAGTGTCGTCATCTCAGCTAAATAATGGGCCATTCCGTTTTTATTACAATGGAAGAAAGGAAAGAAAAAGGATACGCTATACAGAAAAAATTTAGAAAGAAAGAAACTGGGTCGGGGAAAGATGGAAATAGCTTCACTATCTTTCCCCTACTCTTTCTTTCTTATTGTATTTTTGCTGTGTAGCATGTCCTTTTTCTTCCCTTTCTTTATAATATAAACGGAATGGTCCCTTATTTAACTGAGAGGACGGCACTTTCATCTTGGACGATTTGGACGGACTCATTTTTAAACAGACGGTGTAACGGTTATATTTTTTTAGGAACCCCAGTATTATTATATAGATAAATAATGAAGTATCCATTGACTTAGAGTGCGCTGATAAACAACGACATAATAAGATGGAGTACAAACAGTAACTAAATAATAATTTATGTTGACGTTTTCTTAATATCATAACCAAAAGAATTTTGAAAAACAAAACATTTTTTTAGCTCGACTTGCGCCCTAGAACATACTGCAGACAGCATTTCAGCCTTGTACATTTTGCTTAATAGCGTCAAAGTCATGCTGCGATTGTAAAGGCTGTGTGTGTCGGCTGTCTCAGACGAGGGACCAGTCCATTTCGACGCCGCGTCGAAACGGTACCCTCAATTTTCTAAATACATTCGCGGTCTCGTCGGCTGCATTCCTTTTGCTGGTGTTGTGATTTTGTGAGTTATGAATGAAGAGAAAAATAACATAAAAGCTCACAGTAATTGCATTGCAGTATGACCAATACCGAAATTCGTGCACGCCATTGCTTTGCAATCAACATGATGCAAAGCCAATAAAAAGGAGATATATAGGCTGATTATGCATAGCAATGTCAGTTTCGGCCCACCTCTCGTAAATTAATCATTTCACAAGAGGCTTCTTTCACCATAACAACATACCTGTAATTTTTTTTTTTTTTTTTGGCGGTTCACCAAATAAATTTGACTGTATGAAAACCTACTGTTGTGAAGGAGTTAAGCGAGTTAGAAAGGCTTGTGTCTGGTATAGATATAAATAACGTGATGATGCCACTTCCGTGGATCGAACTCCTAACTTCTGACTTACAAATAAATGTTTGGAGTCTGTCACTGTAATCGGACTGATTTGCAAGGAGTGATGCTGGTTGAGTTAGCCAATGGTCGTTGTACGTTTCTGGAGCGAGAGGCGAGCGAGAGCCGTAAAAGTACCGGGATTTCTGTCATACGACGTGAAGAAACAAAAGCAAGACTGCGAACGAAGAATATACAAAGAGAAAGCAGAGCCACTGTTGCAGGCTGGCACGTTTGTCACTACGCCACGGGACCCTGGTTTCGGTTTCTTATTTATAGCACATCAACCTTTTTGGGTTATTTAATCCTTTTAAAAGAACGGTAGTGGTACTACTATCCATAGTTAATGTCAGTTTCGGCCCACCTCTCGTAAATTAATTATTTCACAAGAAACTTCATTCACCATGACAACATACCTGTAATTTTTTCATAGCTGGTGTGGATGAGGTTTATACCTTTCCCAAGGGTATTAGTCCGAAAGTGAAACTAACAGTGGGGATAGAGTTCGAACTAGTTTAAATACGATGTTGCAGTCCAATGGAAAATTTTAAAATATTTTACTATACGTATACAGCTTCAAATGACAATCTTAACCAAAGTTAAATAATAATACGATAAAAGATACAAATAAATTGACAATTAGTTCGAGATGGTTCCCTAGTCCGATATGGTTCCCCGAGTCCGACAAGAATACTGAAGAAAGGCCGGAGGGCACATCGGTCGAAACGTTGAACAGATAACAATGAAGATGAAGACAATAGTTGGAATAAAATACAAATAAACTAAATTGACAACTATTCCTTTCCTGAGGATTTTAGTCGGAAAGTGAGTTCAAATTTTGCTTTCTACGATGTTACAACTCCCACTAATCTTAAGTCCGCGGGAACTCACCCAACCCTCGTGCATTTAAGAGAAAAAGAGGAGCATGTACATTGTATTTACTTCGTACCCCACAATATACGGGTTAGGCACAAGGCCCTATTAACGTGGGACCACCCACAAACCGAAGCTCATGGTGGTGGGTGAAAAATTGCGTCGATCCCGTCGGCATTCCCCTCAAGAGGGCGCCTCAGTCGCTGGGCAATAAACCCAGCCCTGCCCCTTTAAATCAAGGGGGCAGGTATTGGCTGGTAGGATAGCCCCCTGGGATCGACGCTATTAAACTTGTAAAGATCCGGGACCGAAGCCACTGGACCCCCACCACGATGGGCGCATGTACACGCATCATAACACAAAAAGTCGCTAAGAATCATCAAGTCAATATTTTCATTAATAAGTAAGTAAAGTCGTTGGGGTGGCCTAAAGTCGGTATCAGCCATCGCGAGAAGAGTCATCCCCTTTACCAGCGCTAAGACATAGGTGATTGTTTTTAGCGTTCTGAGTGGAGCGCAACACCTAAAAAACTAAAAATAAAACACAAAAACAAATAAAAGAAAAAAAAAACAAAATAAAAACTAAAAAACACCAAAAAAAAACAAAACAAAAAAAAAAAAAAAAATAATCAAAAATAAAGATAACAATAAAAAAAAAACTAAAAAAAAACCAAAACTATAATACCAAAAAAGAAAACAAAAAATAAACCCCACAAAAAAACTAAACTAAATACCCAACAAAAAAAAATAAAGAAAAAAAAAAAAAAAAAAAAAAATAAAAAACCAAAAAAAAAAAAAAACAAAAACAAAAAAAAAACTAACCAAAAAAAAAAAAAAAACTACAGAAAATAAAGATAAAAATATAAATTCTAAAAAAAAAAAGTAAAAAAAAGTAAAAAACCAAAAAAAAAAAATACTAAAAAACATTAACAATTTTTATAAGAACTAATAACAACTAAAAATAAAAAAAAAAAAAAAAAATGTACCAAAAAAATAACAAAAGCTAAAGAAAAATGAAAAAAAATAAAATAAAAAAAATAAAAAAAAATCAAAAACAAAAACAAAGACCATAAAGATAAACTAAATATTAAAAAAAAAACAAATAAAAAAAAAAAAAACTAAAAAAAAAAAACATTAAACAGAAACAACTAAATAAAAACCAAAAAAAAAAGCCTAAAACCATAAAAAAACAAGTAAACTAAAAAACTACAAAAAAAAAACAAACCAATCAGCTCCTTACTTTACCGCACATCATTCCTGTGCTACTCATACTTTGAGTGGCGAGGCCGGTATCGAATAAGAACCTTGTGGTTTTCTAGCCGAACGCTCTACCGACTGAGCTAACCGACCCTTAATAACTTATCCCTTGATTAATTGTAAAAAATCAATATATTAATACTTGTGTCCTTAATTTACGACCGTTATTATCTCGATACCCCTGGTTAAAATGAGACCGTCCAAATCGTCCAAGAGAATACAAAAAGTAAATCCTGATTTCCTTATGGCTTTTCTGACAAATTCTTATTGCATATGGAGTGCCGTCACTCAACTAAAATAATGAAACCATTCCGTTTTTCTATAAAGAAATAAAAGAAAAGGGGCTATGCTACCACAGAAAAAATAATAAAGAAAGAGGGAGTATTTGTCTCATACCCCACTTGGATGGACTGGGCACAAGGCCTCGTTTTAATGTGGGCCCACCCACAAGCCGAAGCTCATGTGTGGGAAAGAACAAAATTGCGTCGATCCCCTCGGCATTCGCCCTCAAGGGGGCGCCTCAGGCGCTGGACAATAAACCCAGTCCTGCCCCCAAGGGGGCAGTATTGCCTGGGGATAGCCCCCTGGATCGACACTGTTAATTCACACACCGGTCCAGTGGCCTGAAGCACACCGGACCCCCGAAGGGTGGGCTGGTAGTGCAGCGAAAGAGGGTAGGGGAAAGATAAGAGAGGGGCGATGGCGTAGAAGCGAAACGCTAATATGTTTCAATCGAACATAATAAAAAATGAAAAGAGGGAGAGAGGAGAGAAAGTTAGTTAAATCAAGGTTATTATACTTTTTACATACTGAAGTATTTGCGAATAGCTTCTTAAGTAAATATATTAAACGTTGTAATAATTAAAATTATCATACTGTAGTATATTCAACAGTTCTGATAGTTACAAATAATGTACAACAGTTTAAATTGTATTTTTATAAGCCCAAATGGGAAAAATCTCTTTAAAAGACATTTTTTTAATTTACATACAACGTACGCCAATGTAATTTTTGTTGCTTTTTAAAGTTCGACACAGTCAGAAAAGGTTTTCGGAACAACTGCATTAGCGTTAACATCTTACAATAGTTACTTCTTTGTCAGTGAATTGTATTCTTATCAAAATCTTAACATTTCCAGATTTAAAGCAGAATTGGGTGAGAGTGGATTATTTAGTCCGGCGTTGACGATTTCCACACAGTGTTGAGAAAATAGGCCCCCAAAAGCGCAAGTAATTCGGAATAAAAAGGGAATGCTGGATATATGTCAAGAGTACGATAAAAGAATTAGGGTACAAAGATAACGCTGGGTACCTTACCAATTTGGGCAATGGTTAGTTAGGCTAGTCTAAAAGATAACTCTGTGTAATCATTTCGATCTAAACAGAGAGCACTTTGCAGAACTAATCGGTACCATTATAGTATGGGTGGCCTACCTTTAGAATGGGCTTACGAAATCATGTCTACTTATAGTATGTGGGCTACTATAAAAAGCATATATGGTTATAATAATAACTGCTAACCCTAACCCTATTTCAGAATTTTAGAATATTTTAGAGTTAGATGATCTGATTCATGTAAATTATGGATAAATTCTTTTTTAATTATTCTAATTACTATATTAGCTTATGACTGATTTCATTTCTGAAATTGAATATATGTGAAAAAATAATTAGTTTCAATAAAAAAATTGCCTACTACTTATTCTAATAATATACTCTTACTGAGTAGGATACTCAAACCTAGTAAGCTTACATACTATAACAGAACAAAAAGGAAGGCCACATAACTATAATGGCACCGACTAATCTACATTCAGTAATATTTAATTCCAACTAGTTTACATGGGTAGCATAGGGCTTTAAGCAAGGAATCGAACTCGTTATTAGAGTAGGTAATTTGCCTCATACCCCACTTGTAATGGCTGGACACAAAGTCTCATTTTTATGTGGGCTAGACAAAAATTCGCGTTGATCCCGTCGGCATTCCCCTCAAAGGGCCGCCTCAGGCCTGGCAATAAACCAGCCCCTCCCCAAGGGGGCAGGTATTGCCTGGGGGAAAAGCACCCCGGGATCGGAACGCATTATTTTGTACTTTACCGGTCCAGTGGCCGAAGCACACTGGACCGCCGAGGGGAAGGGAAGTATTTAGTAAAGTAATGGTCTGAGAGACGGTTGATACCATGAAGGGGACGCGTTTTCCCAACCCATTCACCATAACCGACTTAACGGAATTAAAGAGCCAAACAAAAGTTGAGCCGTTCCCACGATTTCTTCAAAGATCAGCACGTGCAGCATTCTTGTGGCAACTCCCATCAGCTTATTCTATAGGCGCTTCACTTAGGTACAATGGTGCAGTTTATACAGTAGCACAGAAATCTATTACTTTGAAGTATTGTCGCTTTACGAGATCAATTTTTCAATATGATAAATTTATTTTAAGAACTAATGAATACTAAAAAATGATTATTTGCAGTTGTCATCGTGTGTTTTTATGGGAAATATTTGGAAGTGTGTGCGAAAAAAAAGAAACTCAAATAATTGAACGTGGGGTATATTTTTCTTATTTCTATTTTTATCTATAAGCTAAAGAGCGAAATAAATTTTTATTTAAAAAAAAAAAAAGAAAGAAATTGAAAAAAATTGGTAGAGCCAAAATATTTACTCACACTCTCGTCAAGCCAACTGTGTCCTCTTCTTCCTTCCTCTCTTCGTTTTCTTTTCTTTTATCTCTTTTTGAATAATATAATAGATTAAATGCCTCTCTCGTCTCTCTCCTCTCTCATCTCTCTCTCTTCTCTCTCTCTCTCTCTCTTCTCTCTCATTTATATATCACTAATTTCACTAAAAACATTGTCAATGTTGAAAAAGATTTTCCGGGATAGTTTTTCAGGAATATGAAGATTTTACTGGTTTTTGTCCGGCCATAAATCATTGTCAAATCTCAGAGAAATATTCCCGAAAAAAATCTTTTCAACATGAACAATGTTTTTAGTGAAATTAGTGAATATATAAATGAAAAAGAGAGAGAGAGAGAGAGAGAGAAGAGAGAGGAGAGAGAGAGAGAGAGAGAGAGAGAGCTTATCTATTATATTATGAAAAGAGATAAAAGAAAAGAAAACGAGAGAGAAGGAAGAAGAGACACAGTTGCTTGATCGAGAGCGTGAGCAAATATTTTAGTCTACCAATTTTTTCAAATTTCTTCTTTTTTTTTTTTTTAAATAAAAATTTAATTTCGCTTTCTTTAGCTTATAGATAAATAGAAATAAGAAAAATATACCCACGTTCAATTATTTGAGTTTCTTTTTTTCGCACTACATTCCAAAATATTTCCACCATATAAAAACACACGGATGACAACTGCAAATAATCATTTTTTAGTATTCATTAGTTCTTAAAATAAATTTATCATATGAAAAATTTGATCTCGTTAAAGCGACAATACTGTCCAAGTAATAGATTATCTGTGCTACTGTTATAACTGCACCATTGTATCCTAAGTGAAGCGCCTATAGATAAGCTAGATGGAGTTGCACAAGATGCTGCTGCTGACTTGAAGAAATCGTGAAAACGGCATGTCACTTTTGTTTGTCTTTAATTCGTTAGTTTTGTTATGTGAATGGGTTGGGAAACGAGTCCACTCATGGGTCAAACCCGTCTCTCAGACCCATCTAACTCTAACTGGATAAAGTAGTCGATCCGAAAATACCTTGGTTAGTAAAATGAGACTATACTGATTACCTAACTATAAATAACGTGAGTTCGATCCTTGCTAATGCTATGGGTAAACTAGTTGATAAATACTTACTGAATGTAGATTAGTCGGTGCCATTATAGTATGTGGCCTTCCTTTTTGATTCGTTATAGTATGTAGCTTACAGGTTTGAATGTATCTTACCATCAGTAAGAGTATATTTTAATATAAGTAATAGGCAATTTATTGAAACTAATTATTTTTCACATATATTTCAAATTTCAAGAAATGAAAATTCAGTCAAAGCTGAATATAAGTAATTAGAAAATTAAAAAAGATTTATCCATAATTTACATGAATCAAAGATCTATCTAATCTAAAATATTCTAAAATTCTAAATACATACATAATGTTAGTACATGAGACATGATTTTCGTAAGCCACATTCTAAAGGTAGGCCACATACTATAATGGTACCGATTAGTCTGCCAAAAAGTGCTCTCTGTTAGAATCGAAATGATTACACAGAAGTATCTTTTAGACTAGCTAACTAACCATTGCCCAAATGGTAAGGTACCCAGCGTTATCTTTGTACCCTAATTTTTTTATCGTACTCTTGACATATATCCAGCATTCTCCTTTTTATTCGAAGTTACTTGCGCTTTTGGGGGGCCTATTTCTCAACACTGTGTGCAAATCGTCACGGGGGACTAAATAATCCACTCTCGACCAATTCTGCTTTAAATCCTGGAAAATGTTAAGATTTTTTGATAAGAATACAATTCACTGACAAAGAAGTAACTATTGTAAATGTAACGCTAATGCAGTTGTTCCGAAAACCTTTTCTGACTGTTGTCGCACTTTAAAAAGCAACAAAAATTACATTGGCGTACGTTGTATGTAAATAAAAAATGTATTTTAAAGAGTATTTTTCCCCATTTGTGCTTATAAAAATACAATTTAAACGTTGAACATTATTTGTAAACTACAGAACCTGTGATATACTACAGTATGATAATTTAATTATACAACGTTTAATATATTTACTTAAGAGCTATTGCCAATACTTCAGTATGTAAAAAGTATAATACCTTGATTTAACTAACTTTTCTCCTCTCTCCTCTTTTCATTTTTTCATTATGTTCGATTGAAACATATTAGCGTTATCGCTTCTACGCCATCACCCCTCTCTTTATCTTTCCCCTACCCTCTTTCGCTGCACTACCAGCCCACCCTTCGGGGTCCCGGGTGTGCTTCAGCCACTGGACCGGGTGTTTGAATTAACAGTGTCGATCCCAGGGGGCTATCCCCCCCAGGCAATACCTGCCCCTTGGGGCAGGACTGGGTTTTATTGCCAGCGCCTGAGGCGCCCCTTGAAGGGGAATGCGAGGATCGACGCAAATTTTTGTTTTTCCCACCCATGAGCTTCGGCTCGGTGGGTGGGCCCACATTAAAACGAGGCCTTGTGCCCATCCATACAAGTGGGGGTATGAAACAAATATCCTCTTTCTTTATTATTTTTTCTGTGTAGCATAGCTTTTTCTTTTATTTCTTTATAAGAAAAACGGAATGGTTCATTATTTAGTTTGAGGTGA
>CM042148.1:76512175-76532175 GCA_023376005.1 Doryteuthis pealeii
AGTGTTTTTTTCAATGGACACCGCTTCGGCGATGGACTTCAATCGTAGCTGGTTTTTTTTTCAGTAGCCACCGTCTAGCGGTTATTTAGGCAGGAGGCCGGGACGGAACTCCGCGAACATACCCCAATAAAGAAAGAGCGAACAAACTTAAAAATAAAGCATATGGTTTCCATTGAGGCCGAATTGTACATTAATAGAAAAATAAACACAGCAAAAAGATGTTAACCATTCCGTAACACAGTCTTGTCTAGAACAATTACAGAACCTTTTTAACCAAGAGTGTACCGGCCAGAGCAAATGGCCGAAGTTCTGCTCTAACCGCACGGAACTTCGTATTATATTGTGATGGGGGTTGCGATTCGCGTTCACTATCGATCGGGTTTCGAAACCGCTAGTGCTTTAATCATACTATTTCTTCTGAATTTTTGAGATGAGTTTGATAATTAGTATTTATGTTGGATTATTCGGGACTATTGTCCTCATCTTTATTGTATCTGCTACAATGTTTTCGCTGATGTGACCCCCGGACTTCTTCAGGTATTCTTGTTGGATTCGGAGAATCTTCTCGAACTCGTGCTGCTTCTTTTTCGAAACTCGGCTGCTTCTTTTCGAACTCGGGAACATTCTTGTAATTGGAGCCATCACAGGAAACTTCGATTACGACAAGAAGGTTCCCGAAGTTCGAAAAAAGAAGCACCCCGAGTTCGAAAAGAAGCAGCACGAGTTCGAGAAGATTCCCGAATCAACAAAAAATACCTGAAGAAGTCCGGAGGTCACATCAGCCGAAAAACATTGTACAAGATAACAATGAAGATGAGGACAATAGTTCGTAATAATCCAAAATAATACTAAATTATTCAAACCTTCATTCTGCAAAAATTCAGAGAAATAGTTTATGAATTAAAGACACTAGCGGTTGAAACCCGCGAACGCTAGTGAACGAGAATCGCAAACCCCCATACAAAATAAATAGAAGTTACGTGCGTTAGAGGCAGAAACTTCGGCCAATTGCTTGGCCGGTACCGACTCTGGTTTGAAAGGCGGTTCTATTTGTCTAGGACAAGACTAGTGTACGGATGGTAACAATCTTTTTCGCGTGTTGTATTTCTATTAATGTTAAAAATTCGGCTCAATGAAACATAGTGCTTTATTTTAAAGTGTCGCTCTTTTCTTATTGGGTATATTCGCGGAGTTTCCGTCCCGGCCTCCTGCCCCTCAGAAAACCTGCTAGACGGTGGCTACTGAGAAAAAAAACCAGCTACGATTAAGTCCTAAGCCGAAGCGGTGTCACTTGAAAAAAAAAACTAGGTTAGGGTTTTAGGGTTGAGGTTGGGTTGGGGTTTAGGATTAGTTTTATGAGGAAAATAAAAATTAAAATAAATTTTGGGCTCTGGTTTTTCTGGGTCACCCTATATACAGGGAGCACAGAAAAAACAGAAACCCACAAATGTTTGTAATAAAACTTAAATTTTTTTAACTAGGGGTAGGGTTAGGGTTGGGTGGGTTTTCGGGAAAAAAAAACGCCCTAAGTTGGTGTCATGGGGTTGTTTTTTTGTTTTTTTTTCAAGTGACACCACTTCGCTTTACGGACTTAAATCGGTAGTTGGGGTTTTTTTTTTTCAGCAGCCACCGGCAGCGGTTTTTGAGCCAGGAGGCCGGGACAGGAAAAATCCGCGAAGAGTACCCTTTATTTGTCGTCTGGAGTGTTATAAAACACACCACAATCCTCTGCATGAAAGAATGGTTGGAACCCTATATCCAACCCCTAACCGGGTTCAGTCATTACCTGTACCTAATAAGAATAAAAACGAGTATCGACAGACATCTCCCAGTGTCAAAAGGGTATACGAACAGGTTTTGTTTAGAAAAAATAACGATACTGATTTTTATCTTATTTTTCAGGGTTTGGCGACCCTAATTAGATCAGCTTGATCAATGTTTGACGTAAACAAGGGGGAGGAAAACAGCTTGCTTGTTTCACAGAAATAACGTAGAGTAATCTAAGATCTATACCAAGTAATTGTTTTGTTAGTGTGAGATGAAAATGGTTGGTTGATGTATTTTGATCAATGCCAATCCCAACACGTTGAACTATTCAATGCTATTTTTTTGTATATTACATATTTACTAAACCCCTCCGCATGAGGAGGATGGACACAAGTTTACGTAGCTTTAAGCGAAAGTTAGATTTTTTACCTTCCCCTAAAACTGGTTCCTAACCAAGGTTAGAGCCCGTCTACCCCTACGTAATTACCCCATGCTGGAGGAAGGAATTAGTTGATTAAAAACGTTTCCCAAAATGGTTAGCACTATGTGAAATTCAAACAGCTTCGTCTAGGATTTTTTTTGAACTCGTCTCGCGTTCCCATTACTACAACGGTAACAATTTACACCACGCATCTCCAGTTTTTTTTCTTGGCGGTATATATATTAGTTGTAAGCGAATACTTTGTAGGTATTGTTTGCTGTTTTGTATAATAAAACAGTAGAGAAATCCATTTTCATTCATGCAATATTATCAAGTACTATGTTACCAAAATTAAAAAAAACACCTCCGGGTGATGTAAAAATAGATTTTTGAAACATTTCATTGCCTGAGGGTGGGAGTAAAAATCAATGTCAGCGAGTTGTACCCTAAGTAAGTAAAATCATCAAATTCATTAAAGGGTTAAAAATAAAACAATTTGAAATGTAAAAAACTTTAGTATGTATTAAAATAAACAAACATATATATAGATATATAATTACCATCAAAATGTATTTATTTAAAACTTTGTGTTTAAAAAACAATGAGGACTGTCTAATGTTGGCATGGTTCACATTTTGAGTGTATTATTCTATGTTATGACGGATTTGGGTTTAATGCGACGAAGCAATTTGACCGTAATGTTTATTACAGACAAAACCGAAAGCGAATCTCCATTATTAATAGATATTGTTAGAAATAATTTTTATGTTAGAATTTTTTTAATCCAACTTCAGATGTAGGAAAAATAGAAAATAACGTCTATGTGTAAGTAATAAACTGGTGATTTATGTTAAGATTGTCTTTCATTAACTTTATGTGCTTAACTTTAGTATATCAATAGCAAAAATAATGTCTAATCAAACTTGCAAACAGATTCTATTTTGACCGTAACGGGGCTCAATTACAAATTTACCACTTTGGTTGATTTGGTTGGCTGAAATTTTATAGCAGTTCAACCCTTGTTGGGGGTTTTTATTTTATTGTATTTTACCGCGTACCCCATTTACGGGTCAGGCACAAAGTCCCTATAAAACGTGGGACCACCCACAAGCCGAAGCTCAGTTGGAATGGCAGGTGCAAAAAAATTGCGTCATCCCGGCGGCATTCCCCTCAAGGGGGCGCCTCAGCACTGGGCAATAAAACCCAGCCCTGCCCCTTAAATCGAGGAGGCAGGGTGTTGCCTCGGGGATGTCCGCCTGGGATCGACGCTTATTATTATAAACCAACCGGTCCAGCGGCCGAAGCTCGCGGACCCACCAGTTCGAAACCCGGGGCGGGATTTTATGCGAGAGTTTGTGTTTTTAATTTAATAATTAGTTAGAGAACTTCATGTTTTCTATTTAACCCATAGAGGGAACCTTAAAGGTACTACCACTCCGGTTCAGTGCGGACCCACTGGTGTATGCAATGAAGGGTCACTCCACACTAGCCCAGAGTTCCAAAATGTGGGAATTCACCAGTAGATTCAGTTCTAGCGTTATAACCAGAACATGACGTTGATGAAACATGATAAATTTTGTTGTTTAAAATTCAAGAGAAAAAATGGTTGACAGGAACAGTTAAAGTTTTACTTCTTGTTTTGGAAGATCGATTTCTATCGCAGTTCACACTCTTAGTTTGATACCAAGAGTGGCTGAGAAAGCCGTAGAAAATAAAACCCTGTTATATTAGGCCAGCTGCATTCTTGTATCTGTTTAAAAGTAAAGAGTTTCGAATAAACCTTTATTTAAGGAGGGATTCTCTGTGGTCTAACAGTCCATGACATGCAACACTTCACTTTAGGCCCCACTTAGGGCTAGCGGGCGGTCGGAAGAGGGCACCCTCTGATCAATAGGCTGCAGGCAAAGCCTAATCACCTATATGATGTCCCAACTCCCGGCCCTCATGACAAACCCCGAACTCTTTTTTTAAAACATATTGTGCTGAAGCGGTGGCTGAAGGTTTTAGTGTCATTTGGGTATGCGTTAAACTACATTAATAATGAAGTTATTAATTTTGGGGATTGGGGATGTGGAAGTGACTACATCCCCGCTATTACTATCAGCGTCCAAACTCAAAACCCGGATGGTAGTACCCGTCAGGTCAGCATAGAAAAATGAGTTATAAAAAATACTTTCTTTCTTTCTCCCTTTGTAGCCTGCTTTCACCAAAATACCTCGACAGCCAATGGTCTCTATTCTACTTAAAGTGAAGTTTTATGTTACAATGGAATGAAGATAGTTTTTACTGGGTGGGAAAAATCATAAAAGAGATGAACTCTGCTCTAATCGAACCGGTTAATTTGACGAACGAAGGAAATGCTTCAAAAAAAATGGAAAAACTTTGTCGGATCTAATGACGCGTTGACGGTTGAAAAATAATCGGTGATGAATTTAAATTAAGCAGCTGAATATTTCAGTCAGATTTCTCAAAAGTGGAAAAAAATCTTGTACACATTAGTTAAACATTTTTGTGGCTTACATGGAAAAAAAAAAAAGGAAAGAAAAAAGTCCATTCTAACACACGATGAAAAAGTTTTGAATTACAGAAAAAAAAAACACTTTCTAGACACACGATGAAAAAGTTTTGAATTACAATAAAAAAATTAAAAAAAAACCTTCTAGGACAAACGATGAAAAAGTTTTGCATTACGAATAAAAAAAATCCTTTTCTAACACGTGTGAAAAAAGTTTTAGATTACAGAAAAAATCCTTCTAGACAGTTACGGATGAAAAGTTTTGGTATCTGAAAAGAAAAAATCCATTTCTAGACATGACTATAAAATTTTTGTGATTTTCGGACTGTTGTCCTCATCTTTGTGTTTTTTCATATACCCTAATAAAAAATGAGGAACAACAGTTTGAAAAACAAAATTATACATATCAAGCTTCATCCTAAAATCAGCACAAAAATACCAAATCGGTACGATCCTATACATACAACAATGAGACATGGAAACAACCGAGGGGGGGGGCGGAGGAACCACTGGCCGAAAAACGTTCTGTGTTTTTACATACCACCAAAAAAAGGATGGAGGCGGCAATAGTTCGAAAAATTCAAAATAATACTGTGAAAAGTTGTTGCTACTGGAATCTGTCATTAACAACAGTAATCCCTTTCCTGCAACAATCTGTTGCTACCACAGAAAACTCTTTCCTCTGACCATCCTTCTCTCACAACAAACACAGAAGTGCGTCCGAATTTCACCACTTCGCAGTCACTTGCTTCGTTTCCGTCCTTCCAGATGTCAGCGACCGTCTTACCTCTTTCATGCAAATTGACCGTCTCGTCCCATCCGGGGTCTCTCTGCAGCGGTACAAGCGATTCTTTGCTGCTACGTTGGGGATATCGCTATGCCCATTACAAAATATATAAGTAAATTTATTCAGCAAATGATATCAAATCGTACGGACCCGACATATTACAACAATTTGAGACAGATAAGAAAAACTCAATTCCTATCTTTCAAAATGATTTCTCCAATTTGAATAATCCCATGCTCGGATAAAGGACAAGTAACACCCGAAAAAGGCCGGAGTTAGAACGGCTGAAAAATTAGTTTTTATGTACCACAAAGATGATGACAACAGTCAGAAAAATCAAATTATACAAGCATGCAATGAGTCTAAACATCTAATAGAGCGGGCTTGTATTTGACAATGAAAAAACAAAAAAAAACAAAACAAAAACAATTGCACAGTTTAATGAATTAAAACATTAGTCGGTGGGATTCCTATCAAGGAAGTTTGTGCGTACCAAAAACTGTGGTTATGGACGAAACTAACAATTAAAAATGAAGCGTCGTCTCTGCGAATCATAAAAAGAGGAAGAAAATACCAGCCCGTAGCTGAGACGCTCCTTTGAAGAAGTATTTTAAAAGTGACGACCAGATGGATTCGTTTACGAAAGAGGAACTATGAGTTACTGGTTAATCCGAAAAACATTATACTAATCTGAAAGGCACTTCTTCCTGTTCCGCTGAGGAAATCCGGCGCAGTCAGGCATCCTTAAAGGAGCATATCAAATTTCACTAATTCATAATAAAAAAAATTCTTTCCATTTAGAACTGTTGTTTCTTGTTTGTTATTAGGAACGTCTTCTGTGGGTTTTTACTCTTAAACCTTAATCCAAATAATAATCATAACGATAGTACGCGGATGTTATTACAGTGTTTCGTTACAAAATAATGAAAGCATCATATTCGCAAGTTGGTTATTATTAGGTAATGGAACGTTTGTAAATGATCGTCTCTCTTGTAGTAAAAGTTTAGGGAACCTATTTTCATCATCATTATTATTATGTTCACTCCTTTTTGAGTTTTCTCCACCAGCGTTAGCTGATGGCCTTTCACTGGAGTCTGAGTAACAAGTCTCCTCAGGTCTCCAGGACTCTTCTGAGTCTCTGGCAGATGCAGCAGTGCAGTTGTGTCGATGGTACAATCCTTCCTTTTGATTTCCAAACTTCCAAACCCTTTTCCAATCTTTTTGGGACCGTCCAAGTGCACCAACTACACTTGGTATAACTTCGACTTTCATATTCCATAACTTTTTCAGTTCTCTGGCAAGGTCCAGTATTTGTCCATTTTTTTCATTTTCTTCAGCTTCACTCTGTGATCTGCTGGAACTGTAAAAATCCAGCAGTTGACAAGTTTTTTTTTTCTTTTTTGTTAATCAACACTAGGTCTCGTCTTCTTGCTGGGATAAGGTGATCCGTTTTTATAAGTCACAGAGAATTTTATGCGTTTTTTATTATTATTATTATTATATTATTATTATTATTATTATTTACTTAAAGGTCGAATTTTAGAGGCCATTAAGTTCGATGTAGAGTTACATCTTATGTTATTATTAGGTAATCTAAAAGTAAGTAAAGTCGTCGGGAGGCCTAAAGTTGGTTAGCAGCCATACAGCGAGGAAGTCTATCCTCTTTGCTAGACCGAGGAGATTGTTTTGCCGTCTCAGCTGGAGCGCCACACCTACCATCAGCTCCTCACGTTACCGCACAGATCCCTGTGCTGCTCATACGCTGAGTTGGCGAGGGCCGGTATCAAACTAGGAACCATGGTGTTCCTAGTCGAACGCTCTACCGACTAAACTAAACCGAACATTATTAAGTTATGTAACGTAGTAAATACTTGCTTCTCCTAGACTAAAAGTTTTGGGGAATCTACCTTCATCCTTATTATCATTATTTACTTAAAGGCCGCTTTTGGCGACCTTTAATTTCGATGTAGGGTTACATCTTATTCATATAATATATTTAAAGTAGTCACTTCGAACAAGAGCAAAAGTATGTGGAACTTGGTGATAATCAAATGCTGAACGTTAGCTTTTTAGTAGTTCTTTTTAGTTATTATTTATAATATAATAATAATAATAATAATAATAATAATAATATAATAAAATATATATAATAATAAATTAATATAATAATAATAATATAATATAATATAATAATAATATATTATAATAATTAATAATAATAATAATAATAATAATAATAATATTAAAGGTCGTACTAATTGTAATTAGTACACAGAGAGCGGTCCCCATAGGGTTGAAAAAAGACTAGAAAAATTGAAAATCAGAGGAAGAGTCGCAACTAGTCTAGGAGAAGGAAAACTCTGAATACAAACTGTTCAGCTATACTTAAGAAATGTATCATGTGTCACATTATACCCATGCGGAAATTGTTGATTAACATTTATATTTTAAACCACCCGTACACTATAAACAGTAATGAAGAAAATCGGAATGAGGGTTAACATTATTTGGATTATTCGGACTATTGTCCTCATCTTCATTGTTATCTGTACAACGTTTCAGCCGATGTGCCCTCCGGTCTTCATCAGGTATTTCTTGTCGAACTCAGGGAACCTTCTATTCGAACTCGGGACCTTCTATTCGTAAACGAGAACCTATTTGTCATAATCGGGAGCCATCATGGAACACTGAACCTAACCCTTATTTCAGTTCACAGGGGTATCCTATTTTCATTCCGTTAACTGAAGAGGTCGAAGGACACACGGTCGTCGAAACGTTGTATAGATAATCATGAAGATTGGACAATAGTCGAAATAATCCAAATAATACTAATTATCAAACCTCATCTAAAAAAAAAAAAATTCCAAGAAAGAGGGTTAACATTTAGTGATATCAGTCTTCACAAACGTGAAGGGGCTACTTGCCGGTTAAAAAAAATCTGCATACAAAATTCTTCTATGACGTGAACTCAAATATCAAATAGTAGTACTCGTGTGAAATACGTAAACTACCCTCACCGGGAGCCATACCATATAAATTTAACAAGTTTAATTTAGTCCAGTACAAAACCAACTAAACAAGTTTTCATACTGAGAGTGTCTTCTTGCCAGATTTGAAAAAAAAAAAAAAAGTCAGCATTTGAATTTCCTTTCGAAACATCAGTGGTGGAAATAAGCGAAAGTTATCAGCTACAAAACAGGCCACTTTGTCATGAAATATTGATTGTAGAAATATTGCATTTGTGTTGTCAGAGTTGATTACGTTCACTCGTTCAAGGTGTTCTTTCTTTTTTTTTAAAAGCAATGTCTTTTGTTTTTTTTTTTCGGCTTCTCAAATACTGAGAAACGTGACATTCTTTGAGCAAATACACTAATCTTCAAACAAAAGCATTGACATGACACTGGGCAAATCCTAAACACCTGACATTTGTCAAGAACACTAATGAAATCGGTCAAAAGAGAGAAGAAAATTACAACAACCACTAATAAAAAAAGAGAAAGACTTCTCTTTTATTTCCTTCCTAGGCATCTTTGTCATATAATAAACAGTTGGATGGTTTGGATCTTACGGCATGTAAAGCCATGCTGGATTATTTTACGCTGATGATGGTTTGTTTTATTAATGCTTTGATGGGCGCTCAATTTAATCTTAGGCTCAATTTAAAAAAAAAATATATTTTGTTCTATTTAACCCATAGAATAGACCCTAACAGGTACTACCACTCCGGGTGAGAGTGAAGCTTGGAGTAATAGGATGAAGGGGTACTCCACATTCCCAGACCTTCAGAACTGGAACTTCAGCATCAGTTTAACATGATTAGCACAGCATGTATTTTTTGAGGTAAATTGGGGAGCTGATGTATGGGTAGTGCCCCACCTCGGACGCAAAATTAATCTCCCTGGTCTAGCACTAGTGGAAAGGGAATATACTTCCTCGGTGTCCGGCTGATACCAACAATAGGCCACTTCGCCTACTTTACTTTTATACATGTAATATTTAGTATTTTATAGATATATAGATAGATGGATGGATAGATAGATATGAATAGACTGCAATAGATAGATGGATATAAAACAGAATAGATAGATAGATATGAACAGACTGAAATAGATAGATATGAACGGACTAAGATAGATAGATAGATAGATAGATATAAACAGAATAGATAGATATATATGAACAGAGACAGATAGAATAGATATGAACGGACTGAAATAGATAGATATGAACGGACTAAGATATTATATATATATAGATAGATAGATAGATAGATATAAACAGACCCAATAAGATAGACGATTATGAACAGAGATAGCAATGAACAGACTGACATGGATAGCTATGAAACAAACATAGACAGACAGACAGACAGACAGACAGACAGATAGATATTATAGATAGATAGATAGAGAAGACAGATGAAGAGATATATATAGATAGATAGATTGATGGATGGATAGATAGATAGATATGAATAGACTGCATAGATAGATGGATATAAACAGAATAGATAGATAGATATGAACAGACTGAAAAGATAGATATGAACGGACTAAGATAGATAAATAGATATAAACAGAGAATAGATAGATATGAACAGAGATAGATAGATAGAGAAAAAAGATTAACGAAAAGTGCTTCCAATCCTGTAAAATATTTACAGTGTTAAGACATAAGAACAAAGGTACAACTATGAGATAACTATAACTATGATATAGCATTGAGTTAATACAGTTCTTAATGACAATCATCTACAAATCAAAACACTCTGCTCCCAATGACCTTTATGTTTGCAGGCTTAATTTTGTGTTTTCCATTATTAATATTTTAAATGAAAGAATTCATAATGTAAATTTGAATTCAAGAAGTAATCAATCCTCTGTTTAAAGTCTTACTACCTCAAAGTCACCCAGAGTCAAGACGGAGATTTAAAAACAATTCTTTCCTTGTATGCATAGCGTAACAGTTATCGTCGTAAGAAATAGAATCGGAAATCCGAGTTCAAATCCAGGACGGGGCTGTGTTCATTATGAAATACTTGAGGGTATGCAAATTAACCAAACCCTATATTATGTAAACTTTTATTTCTTAGTGATATAGAAGATAGATTGCAGGATTTTAAAAGATTTATTCTATGTATTAATTTTGACTATAAATTATATACTGAATGATAAACTTACGCAATTCCTGGGGGTATTATGACGTAGGCAGTGACGTAGTTTTTGTTACAGACACCGAATCTCCATTATAATAAGATGTGAGCAATTGACGATACCAAATTGTTTCATAAGAAATGTAATACCCTTGTCATGATCCAGATATGCTTCGCTAATGATGGCTAAGATATCTATTAATATATATATATATATATATAAATATATATATATATATATATAAAGGGAATGACTTATCGGTAAAAATATTGGGTTGGTGTCAATATTTGGTTGGTATAAGTATTACTCGGTTAACTCAGCGTTATAACAAATATAAAATGCTCAATACATAAGGAGAGCGAATAATTACAACATGAATTCCCGCAATTAACTGTAATTAATCAATATCTTGATTAATTCAGTAGATTTAACCCTGAAGATTCTTATGATGAAACTCGAGTAGGTTATTTCTGTACACACTATAATATTATATATATATATAATATATATATATATATATATATATATATATATTACAGATTAAGATATAAATCTGGAAAGTTATTGTGCAAAATAAAAGAATACAATATTTTTCAATTGAAAAACAAATATATTTTCCTTGTTTTGGGTGTGGTTAGGTTTCTAAACCTTTAGAAGAGACAATCTTCAACAGGTCGTCCGCATAAAACACAGTGTTAAGTATATGTGGGTCAGAGATAAATGTTTTTAGCATAAAATGTTGAAATAAGAAAGAACAACTTCAGAGTATTTATGACTTAGTGTCTTCAAAAAGAAAAGAAAAGAAAAAAATCTTGTTAAAATATGATTTACATATTTAACCTTTCAAATGAATTTCAACCCGACATAAAATAACTATTTTATGACTTTCATTACTTTTTGTCACTTGTAAAACAAAACTTGGTTGACAAAATAATTCTCTATTGAAAATGCTTTTGGTGCATTTTTCTTTTCTTTTTTATCCAGAAATGACAACGGTTCTTCTCGGTAATTTTCATATATTACCATCTCGTGAAAACAGCACCCCACAAGGAAGCAGCTGTACGTCTATCTGTCCCCTATCTCACAAACCATCCGAATGAGACGGATAAGGCATGCTGGACACTGCTGGATGGAGCAAGGACGAACTCATAAGCGACGTTCTTCCGTGGAAGCCAACACATGGACATGCTAATGTGGGCCACCCACCAAGGACCTACATTGACCAACTTTGCGAGGATACTGGATGCTGCGCAGAGGTCCTCCCTGGGACAATGAATGATAGAGAAGGTTGGCGAGATATTGTCATGGATATCTGTGCTAATTGGACGACATGATGATGATGATGATGATGATGACCATACGATCTGTAAATCCGTTGGATTCTCGTTGTAACAATGGTCCGTGATGATTTATGTAATTTATTTTGAATACATTTAAAACGATTTTTTAGGTCAATTTCGAACAAGATGGCCGCCTTTTTTTGCTTAAAATCCGTGTTTAAAAAACAATTGCAACATTCGCGATTGCAAAAAAAAAAATTGCCCAAAAATCAAGGAATTATCCGATTTTAATGAAATTAAGGGCCGGTTTAGCTCAGTCGGTAGAGTGTTCGGCTAGGAATCACAAGGTTCTTGGTTCGATACCGGCCCTCGCCAACTCAGCGAATGAGTAGCACAGGGATCTGTGCGGTAAAGTGAGGAGCTGATGGTAGGCGTGGCGCTCCACCTCAGATGCCAAAATAATCTCCTTCGTCTAGCGCTAGTGAAAAGAGGATAGACTCCCTCGCTGTCCGACCCATACCGACATTAGGCCGCCTCGACGACTTTACTATAATGCATTAGTTATTTTATTTCAAAACGTTAATTAAGTATGTCTACTATCATAAATTGATATATAAAATTCATTTAAAATATTAATAATGGAAAACACAAAATTAAACCTGCAAACATAAGGTCATCATGAGATGCAGAGTGTTTTGATTTGTAGATGATTGTCATTAAGAACTGTATAAACTCAATGCCTATATCATAGTTATAGTTATCTCTGTCGTAATCTTAAACTCCTCCGCCCAGTTCCTCATTCATTCAACTATAGGATCATCACAACCGTATTCTTCAAATTGCTCTTATGGCAAATACCCAACCCTTTTTATCATGTAGGTGCTAGAAGGCGGTGGCCGAGGGTCAACCACCTGTATTCATTAATAAACATGAAATTAAACCAATCATACATAAGTGTATTTAATTATGTATGAGTTTAAAAACGAACGAGAAATCTGGAAAAACCAGCTAGTGCAATGGTTAGAATCCCCGACTGTCAGCCTGGCAGTTAGTGTTCGAATCACACACAAAGAAGCTTCTTGTGTATAACTCTGCTGATGAGGCATAATAGGCCGAAATATGCATACAGAGATCGACTTTTTCTCGATTTGTTTACGCCTTACATTTGAACAGATATATTCGCCTAATTCATTAATTATCAACTAATTAATTTTCAAATTAGGTATGACTTCAATTAAGCACAATATTCTCCCCAAAATATTAATTATGTATGTAAACAAGATTTGGCATTAAATAACCCGCAAGGGTTAATATACCGTTAACTCTTAGCCTACTTTAACTCGCTGACAGCAGCCCCTCACCAATGCGGTCCTACTATAAACCAATGACAGCGGCTTTCGCACTTGTCTACACTAAAAAATTGAGCAAAAGGATTCAGTTTAGAGAAATACTTTATTTGAATAGTCGTCGGGGTGGCCTAAAGTCGGTATCAGCCAATCAACGAGGGAGTCTATCCCCTTTTCACTAGCTCTAGACCAAGAATATTGTTTTTGCCTCTGAGTTGGAGCGCCACACCTACCATTAGCTCCTTACTTTACCGCACAGATCCCTGTGCTACTCATACGCTGAGTTGGCATGGGCCGGTATCGACCTAGGAAACTTGTGGTTTCTAGCCGAACTGTCTACTGACCGAGCTAATGTGTTAATAGATAGTAAATTTTGAAATATCTCATCATCTATTAATAATGGAGATTCGCTTCCGGTTTTTGTCTGTAACAAAAATTACGT
Organism: Doryteuthis pealeii; assembly: GCA_023376005.1. Classification (NCBI taxonomy): domain Eukaryota; kingdom Metazoa; phylum Mollusca; class Cephalopoda; order Myopsida; family Loliginidae; genus Doryteuthis; species Doryteuthis pealeii. The sequence continues at coordinate 76,525,887 of CM042148.1, forward strand.
CACTGTTTACGTCACATTACCCAAAATCGTCATAACAGAATAGATACACTCAAAATTTGAACATGCAACATTAGACAGTCCTCATTGTGTTTTAAAACAAGTTTTAATAAATACATGACTGGTATTATATATCTAGGTGGTAGGTGTGGCGCTCCACCTCAGATGCTAAAATAATCTCCTTGGTCTAGCGCTAGTGAAAAGGAGATATACTCCCTCGTTGTTTGGCTGATACCGTCATTAGGCCGCCCCGACGACTTTACTTTATATATATATATTACCAACCCCTCCACATGAGCAGGATGTAACTCAAGGTCAATTTCTTAAGTGTAGCTTAGCAGGTTTGAATTCATAGTTTTCCCGCTCCTAGATTGGTTACCAAGCCACGGTGAAAGAGCCTTGTGCACTCAACTAGTTATCCATAGCTGGAGGGAGAATAGATGGATGCATACCTTTCCCAAGGGTATTAGCGCTTTATAAGCAGTTATAGCGTAGTATAGTACTAGGCCAAATGGGAACGAGGGTTAAGATTTAGTGATGCCAGTCTTAACAACGAAAAGAGACTACTTGTCGGTTAAAAAAAACTGCATTCTAAATTCTTTCTATGACATGGACTCAAATATCAAATAATAGTACTCGTGGGAAATACGTAACTACCCTTGCCACTGTAAAGTAAACTATTGGGATTAGCATGTCATAGTCATCTCTATTATCTATACTAGCAAATATATGCACTCTCCGGGTGCAAGTATTTCAGTTTTAATGTAATAAAATATCATATTAAATTTGAAAGGCTAATGAAACTAAATAAGAATGCAGATAAAAATATTTTGAAACAGAGTGGGGTATACTCGAAAAATAGAACAACTAAAACTTACTCTTCCATAACTCCCGTCTTTTATTGCTGAATTTTCCTAATTTAACTATTCAGTTAAATTAGGAAGACAAGAATAAAATTACAGTTATTTCTTCTTGTTAATGATTTTCTTTTAAGATTTATCCGCAAGAATTTTGCTCATATTTATCAAGATAAAACCAAACAATTAGAAATCACTAATACCAAGCACATATTTATTAAAATCAAATTTCTAATATCATATGCAAATTATTCACACTTAAACAATTTTTTTTTTTATTATATATATAAAACAATTGCATTATTGGTATGTAGATATAGTCAACAGTATTAATAATGTAATCAATTTTGTTAATTGAGGTTTAACAAAAATAAAATCATGAAAATGTGACGTAAATAATTAAAGGAATTGTGACTTGAGTAGTAATATAGTTTCAGTTACAGACAGACAAACACACAATTTCTATTATAAAAAGATATTAATACTAGTGTTCCTTAATCATACGACCGTTATCATGTTAAAAATGAGAGCGAATCGTCCAAGATGAAATGAAAAACATGTAAATCCTGATTATCTGATGTCGCTTATACACCGGATTCTTATTTCTTATGAGTGTCGTCATCTCAGCTAAATAATGGGCCATTCCGTTTTTATTATAATGGAAGAAAGGAAAGAAAAAGGATACGCTATACAGAAAAAATTTAGAAAGAAAGAAACTGGGTCGGGGAAAGATGGAAATAGCCTCACTATCTTTCCCCTACTCTTTCTTTCTTATTGTATTTTTTCTGTGTAGCATGTCCTTTTTCTTCCCTTTCTTTATAATATAAACGGAATGGTCCATTATTTAGCTGAGAGGACGACACTTTCATCTTGGACGATTTGGACGGACTCATTTTTAAACAGACGGTGTAACGGTCGTATATTTTTTAGGAACCCCGTATTATTATATAGATAAATAATGAAGTATCCATTGACTTAGAGTGCGCTGATAAACAACGACATAATAAGATGGAGTACAAACAGTAACTAAATAATAATTTATGTTGACGTTTTCTTTAACTATCATAACCAAAAGAATTTTGAAAAACAAAACATTTTTAGCTCGACTTGCGCCCATAGAAACATACTTCAGACAGCATTCAGCCTTGTACATTTTGCTTAATAGCGTCAAAGTCATGCTGCGATTGTAAAGGCTGTGTGTGTCTGCTGTCTCAGACGAGGGAACCAGTCATTTCGACGCCGCGTCGAAACGGTACCCTCAATTTTCTAAATACATTCGCGGTCGTCGGCTGCATTCCTTTTGCTGGTGTTGTGATTTTGTGAGTTATGAATGAAGAGAAAAATAACATAAAGCTCACAGTAATTGCATTGCAGTATGACCAATACCGAAATTCGCTGCACGCCATTGCTTTGCAATCAACATGATGCAAAGCCAATAAAAAGGAGATATATAGGCTGATTATGCATAGCAATGTCAGTTTCGGCCCACCTCTCGTAAATTAATCATTTCACAAGAGGCTTCTTTCACCATAACAACATACCTGTAATTTTTTTTTTTTTTTTTGGCGGTTCACCATAATAAATTTGACTGTAGGAAAACCTACTGTTGTGAAGGAGTTAAGCGAGTTAGAAAGGCTTGTGTCTGGTATAAGATATAAATAACGTGATGAGTGCCACTTCCATGGATCGAACTCCTAACTTCTGACTTACAAATAAATGTTTGGAGTCTGTCACTGTAGTCGGACTGATTTGCAAGGGAGTGATGCTGGTTGGATGTTAGCCAATGGTCGTTGTACGTTTCTGGAGCGAGAGAGCGAGCGAGAGCCGTAAAGTACCGGGATTTCTGTCATACGACATGAAGAAACAAAAAGCTAAGACTGCGAACGAAGAATATACAAAGAGAAAGCAGAGCCAATGTTGCAGGCTGGCACGTTTGTCACTACGCCACGGGACCCTGGTTTCGGTTTCTTTATTTAATAGCACATCAACCTTTTTGGGTTATTTAATCCCTTGTAAAAGAACGGTTGTGGTACTACTATCCATAGTAATGTCAGTTTCGGCTCACCTCTCGTAAATTAATTATTTCACAAGCGACTTCTTTCACCATGACAACATACCTGTAATTTTTTCATAGCTGGTGGATGAGTAGGTTTATACCTTTCCCAAGGGTATTAGTCCGAAAGTGAAACTAACAGTGGGGATAGAGTTCGAACTAGTTTAATACGATGTTGCAGTCCAATGGAAAATTTTAAAATATTTTACTATACGTATACAGCTTCAAATTGACAATCTTAACCAAAGTTAAATAATAATACGATAAATACAAAATAAATTGACAATTAGTTCGAGATGGTTCCCTAGTCCGATATGGTTCCCGAGTCCGACAAGAAATACCTGAAGAAGGCCGGAGGGCACATCGGTCGAAACGTTGAACAGATAACAATGAAGATGAAGACAATAGTCGGAATAATACAAATAATACTAAATTGACAACTATTCCTTTCTTGAGGATTTTAGTCGGAAAGTGAGTTCAAATTTGCTTTCTACGATGTCACACTCCACTAATCTTTAGCCGCGGGAACTCCACCCCCAACCCTCGTGCATTAAAGAGAAAAAGAGGCGCATGTACATTGTATTTACTTCGTATCCCACATATACGGGTTAGGCACAAGGCCCTATTAACGTGGGACCACCCACAAACTCATGGGTGGTGGGTGAAAAATTGCGTCGATCCCGTCAGCATTCCCCCTCAAGGGGGTGCCTCAGTCGCTGGGCAATAAACCCAGTCCTGTCCCTTTAAATCAAGGGGGCAGGTATTGCCTGGTGGGATAGCTCCCTGGGATCGACGCTATTAACTTGTAAAGATCCAGGACCGAAGCCACTGGACCCCACCACGATGGGCGCATGTACACGCATCATAACACAAAAAGTCGCTAAGAATCATCAAGTCCATATTTTTCATTAATAAGTAAAGTAAAGTCGTGGGGTGGCCTAAAGTCGGTATCAGCCAATCAGCGAGGAGTCTATCCCCTTTTCACCAGCGCTAGACCAAGGTGATTGTTTTTTAGCGTCTGAGATAGAGCGCCACACCTACCATCAGCTCCTTAGTTTACCGCACATATCCCTGTGCTACTCATACGTTAAGTTGGCGAGGCCGGTATCGAACTAAGAAACTTGTGGTTTATAGCCGAACGCTCTACCGACTGAGCTAACCCGGCCCCTTTAATAACTGTCCTTGATTTATTGTATAAAAATCAATATATTAATACTTGTGTTCCTTAATTGTACGACCGTTATTATCTCGCAATACCCTCTGGTTAAAAATGAGACCGTCCAAATCGTCCAAGATGAATACAAAAATGTAAATCCTGATTATCTGGTGATGCTTTTTCTGACAAATTCTTATTGCATATGAGTGCCGTTACATCAACTAAATAATGAACCATTCCGTTTTTCTTATAAAGAAATAAAAAGAAAAGGGCTATGCTACACAGAAAAAATAATAAAGAAAGAGGGATATTTGTTTCATACCCCACTTGTATGGACTGGGCACAAGGCCTCGTTTTAATGTGGGCCCACCCACAAGCCGAAGCTCATGGGTGGGAAAGAACAAAAATTGCGTCGATCCCCTCGGCATTCCCCTTCAAGGGGGCGCCTCAGGCGCTGGGCAATAAACCCAGTCCTGCCCCCAAGGGGGCAGGTATTGCCTGGGGGATAGCCCCCTGGGATCGACACTGTTAATTCAACACACCGGTCCAGTGGCCGAAGCACACCGGACCCCCGAAGGGTGGGCTGGTAGTGCAGCGAAAGAGGGTAGGGGAAAGATAAAGAGAGGGGGTGATGGCGTAGAAGCGATAACGCTAATATGTTTCAATCGAACATAATGAAAAAAATGAAAAGAGGAGAGAGAGAGAAAGTTAGTTAAATCAAGGTTATTATACTTTTTACATACTGAAGTATTTGCGATAGCTCTTAAGTAAATATATTAAACGTTGTAATAATTAAATTATCATACTGTAGTATATTCACAGGTTCTGATAGTTACAAATAATGTACAACAGTTTAAATTGTATTTTTATAAGCCCAAATGGGGAAAAATACTCTTTAAAAGACATTTTTTTAATTTACATACAACGTACGCCAATGTATTTTTGTTGCTTTTTAAAGTGCGACACAGTCAGAAAAGGTTTTCGGAACAACTGCATTAGCGTTACATCTTACAATAGTTACTTCTTTGTCAGTGAATTGTATTCTTATCAAAAATCTTAACATTTTCCAGGATTTAAAGCAGAATTGGGTCGAGAGTGGATTATTTAGTCCCACGTTGACGATTTCCACACAGTGTTGAGAAAATAGGCCCCCAAAAAGCGCAAGTAACTTCGGAATAAAAAGGGGAATGCTGGATATATGTCAAGAGTACGATAAAAATTAGGGTACAAAGATAACGCTGGGTACCTTACCATTTGGGCAATGGTTAGTTAGCTAGTCTAAAAGATACTTCTGTGTAATCATTTCGATTCTAACAGAGAGCACTTTTGGCAGACTAATCGGTACCATTATAGTATGTGGCCTACCTTTAGAATGTGGCTTACGAAATCATGTCTAACTTATAGTATGTGGCTACTATAAAAAGCATATATGGTTATAATAATAGCTAACCCTAACCCTATTTAGAATTTTAGAATATTTAGAGTTAATAGATCTTTGATTCATGTAAATTATGGATAAATTCTTTTTTAATTATTCTTAATTACTATATTCAGCTTATGACTGAATTTCATTTCTTGAAATTGAATATATGTGAAAAATAATTAGTTTCAATAAATTGCCTACTACTTATATTAAAAATATACTCTTACTGAGGTAAGATACATTCAAACCTAGTAAGTTACATACTATAACAGAATCAAAAAGGAAGGCCACATACTATAATGGCACCGACTAATCTACATTCAGTAAGTATTTATCCAACTAGTTTACCATGGTAGCATAGGGCATTTAGAACTCTAGGTATATGGACACAAATAACAAAATTGCGTTGAGCATTTTCAGGCACTGGGCAATAAACCCAGCCCCTAGGTATTCAAATCGACGTTGAGTTAGTATTTAGTAGTAATGGGTCTGAGAGACGGTTGAACCATGAGGGGACGCGTTTCCCAACCCATTCACCATAACGACTTAACGGAATTAAAGAGCCAAACAAAAGTTGACATGCCGTTTTCACGATTTCTTCAAGTCAGCACGCAGCATTCTTGTGCAACTCCCATCTAGCTTATTCTATAGGCGCTTCACTTAGGTACAATGGTGCAGTTATACAGTAGCACAGATAAATCTATTACTTGGAAGTATTGTCGCTTTAACGAGATCAAATTTTTCATATGATAAATTTATTTAAAGAACTAATGAATACTAAAAAAATGATTATTTGCAGTTGT
>CM042148.1:76537175-76572175 GCA_023376005.1 Doryteuthis pealeii
TATCAAGGGCATATGATCGTAGTGTAATGGTTAACAAGATAGTCCTGCAGGTCCATTATTACTAAATAGCGAGTTCGATCCTCGTGAGTACCCCCAATACTTGCGATCTTGTTTCACATTCTACTCGCGGCGAACAGGTTGGGTAAATATCTTTCAAGTATCCAGGGCATCCCACCATGGTTAGCAAGCTATTCACGCAGATCCATTACTACTGAATAGCGAATTCAAACCTCGTTGGATGCCCCACACTGCGATCTTATGTCACTGGGGCAAATAGATAGGATAAATAAATACTAGGATCGTTGTTTCTATTACCTCGAGGAATAGAGTATATTGGCGAGAATAGTAAGAGATAAGCAGTCAGCGAGGCTTGAACTGAAGTCCCCTTTTGCTTCGAGGAAGTTTGATTATCCGTATTAATGCATTACCGAACTACATTATGAAACGGTTATCGCCGTATGAGTTAGACTCGCCGAGCCATGTTCACGAGATTGTATACTTCCCTTTTGCCCATACCGATGACAAGGGCATGAATACATCTGTTCTTTCCCCAGCTATGGGTAAATTTTAGGACCACTGGTCTCTTTAACCGCGTACGACAACTGGTCAAGGAGAATAAAAATTGAATTCAGACCAGCTGTAGTCCGTATAGAAGTCGACCTTGTATAACATCCGATTTATGGCGAAAGGGTTGGGTTTTAAAAAAACTACACTATGAAAGCCAACGCAGAAGACTAAATAAAATCTACAATTTATCCACTACTTATCCCCCTCAATTTGTCAGCGTAGCTCAGTTGGTAGAGCGCCCGGCTAAAAACCACAAGATTCCTAGTTCGATACCGGTCCTCGCCAACTCAGCGTATGAGTAGCACAGGGATCTGTGCGGTTAAAGTGAGGAGCTGATGGTAGGTGTGGCGCTCCACCTCAGATGTCAAAACAATCTCCTTGGTCTAGTGCTAGTGAAAAGGTGATAGTCGCTGACTGGCTGATACCGACTTTAGGCCGTCCCGACGACTTACTTCCAATATTAGTAGTATTAGTAGAGATGCGCTTACTGTTACGGTTACCGTCGTAGGAAATGGAACCGGCAACCAGAGTTTAAATCCTGGACAAGGCGGTTTGCGTTTCACTTCGCACTAATTCCTTTGAGAAAGACATGAACCCATCTCTTCATCCCCCAGTCCATATATGAGTAAATAGTAGGACAGATTGGTCTCTTTAGCCCAGTGGTTCTCAAACAGTGCGTCCGAGTGCACTGGTGCACCCAGAGCTTTTTTCAGGTGCGCTCTGTAGTATTCCTGAAAAATATATCCAGATATGAAAAGCAATATATACTAAGTTAAATCCTTTTGTAGAAACTGCAATAGATTCTAGTTTAACGCTAACAGAAAAAGAAGAACTGGCAGCTGTGTCCACTGATCGTGGATCAATGATTAAATACAAAGAATTGTCTCTTGAAGCTTTTTGAATTTCTATAAAAAAACAAGATGTGTAGATATCTAAAAAAGTGCTGGCCATTTTATTGCAATTTTCCACCTTATATTTATGTGAACTGGGATTTTCAACCCTCGCAACAATTAAGTGTAAAAAGAGAGGAACTCTTCAATGCATTGATGAGGAAATGAGAGTTTGTCTCTCAAAGATAAGACCAAACATTGAAGAAATCGCAAGGTCTCACCAAGCTCATGTTTTTCATTAACGGGAATGAATAAACTTCATAGAGGTATGTTAAGTTTGCTATTGTTAAATGTGTTATTTTTTATATATTTAACAGTTAACTTAATAACATATTAGTCTTATTTTGTATACTGTGCGCTATCAAGTATCTGTAGTACTGTAAGTGCACCCAGACTGTATAAAGTTTGAGAACCACTGCTTTAGCCAAAGAGAATAAAAACGAATAATTGACCTTTGATATATCAGTGGTGGAGAGGTTGGGAAAATATATTCTATTAGTGTCATAGACTATTTTATTTTCATTTTTAAGCGAAGATTTGTCAATCATTATTATTATTCATTTTTACTAGTATTTTCTCCATCTTTTATTATTTTTAGTAACGAAAATTATAAGATGAAAGAAAATACTAATTAAAATTAATGATAATTATTATAGATAAATTCGGTTCCCAGAGTAACAACAGTCCATGATGATATTAATGCTTCTATTTAAGAAGGATTGAAAGATTATATCTAGCATTTCATAGTTATCTCCCATACGTCAGAAAATTGGCTAATTAAAAAATTAACTCTAGCGTGAACGTTGGTCCCACAAAATTATCATCCAAATGTAAATTACTTTATTCTCTAAGTTAAAGCATTTTAAGTGTAATGAGCTACGATACGTTATTTTTGAGAGGGTTTTGTTCCATTCATAAAACCATGATATATATATATATATATATATATATATATATATATATATATATACTAGCAGCGGCTACCTGGCGTCTCCTGGGTAGAGGGGGATTTTTTAAGTTAGTCCCACAGATCCATTATTACTGAATCGTGAGTTGAATCCTCGTGTGATGCCCCATTTAAATCCGCATATAAAAAATTAGACCTTGCATTGATCCAGCTACTCGGAAAAGAAATGTTAATGTCGAATATAGATCAAATCTCTATTATTTTTGCTCAAAAACCAAAATCTTTATTTCCCTTGCCCAGAAAACCAAGCCCTGGTGATATTTAATGTGTATATATATTTACTTTGTCGTTAATTGTTTTATTTTCGAAGTTTCCTCGGGACATACATATACACACAACTGCCCTTATATATGTATAGAAAACCAAGCCCTGGTGATATTTAATGTGTATATATATTTACTTTGTCGTTAATTGTTTTATTTTCGAAGTTTCCTCGGGACATACATATACACACAACTGCCTTTTATATATGTATGATAGATTAGGATTGCCTTTCTTTCTAAAAATATAGACATTTATATATGTATAGATAGATAACTCAGAATATGTGTGAGAGTGTAACCACCATCTGCATATTTCTAAAAATAGAAAAGCTATTTCTTAAAGAATGTTAAGTTTTTAGATCCCTAGCAGAATTCAAAAATCGTTCTGCATGCCAAAGCTCACATGGTTTGCAATTTTTGATTTCAATATACTAGAGGGTGAGAAAGAAAGAAAGAGACACGCCTACGTTTTTCCCCATCTTTCTTTACGGGACGTCACATATGCAAAACAAAATGCCGGATGGAAATGTTAATGACGAAACAGTACCGCCCTTGATAATACACTAAACGTAGACAGACAAATCCAGTCTATATAAAATATAACCAGCCTAAATGCATAACAGTAAATATTACTGCCCCATTGTATGTTCTTAGTCTTTTGATAAGATAAGAAAAAAAGTGCTTAAATGACTCACTATATTTCTCCTCGACACTCGAATATAAATATATTATTTGCTACTTCCGGTATGGGGGTTCAATTGTTACATAATCATTAGATTCCTAATATCTATGTACAGTAGTGTAGAAACCAAAATGGCTGTTATAAGTTGCAGCTGGTGGCATTGAAGGATGAGTCACAAGGCTTGACCTCATCCTGATCCTTCCGGTGGATACCGTGATAAGCGGTGGAGAAGACCCTCTTCCGGTTTAGATTAGAAAGAGATTTTTTTAGTCAGATCGGCAAAAAAACACGACGGTGGTAAGTCGTGTTATGCACGGTGCCGAGGTAGTCTGGTGGGGATTTCAGAATAAAATATGATCTAAGTTAAATCAAGTATTGTGTTATTATCTAAAAACTACCAATGACACAGGGCTTCTGATAAAGAGAAATCCCCAATGGAAGACCAGACATAAAGTCCCCAAGACGAAGTCCAGACGCTAGAAGAGACGCTGGAAGGAGAATAATAGAAGTAAGAAGTAAGGAAAGAGAGTATACAACACAATGTGTCGTAATCGTTATCGACACGAAATAACAGAATCAGACAACTTGGCACGAATTTCCGTGGTGACTGTTCACTTTTGTGCAAATACTCTCTGGGAAGGCATGAATCCATCTTTTCTTTTATTCTGTGCGATCGCCAGATAGCTTGGCAGAATATCTCGTCCCTGGTATCTTAAGGGGCAGTTTAACGTCACACCTAGGGCACTCGAATGGAAATGATCACAGAGAAAATTAGGCAAAAGTTCCGATAGGTTTATTAATTTTTTGGTCAGTGAAGAACGATGCTATATGACAGAATGAAGCGCGTGGTGTAATGGTTAAAGTCATGGGAAATGGACTCGTCGCCCCGAGTTCAAATCCTGGACGTGGTAATTGCATTTCACTTAGCGCTAATACCCTTGCTTTTTGTGCAAAAATAATGAAGATTTTATTCGTATTCGTAAAGATATTTAAAAAATAGGATTTGAATAGTAAGAGAAGGAAAAGTCATTGGTGACATTCGTGATTAAAACATAAACAAATCAATAAATGGATCTGCGAGACTAACTTCTTTTTTAATCCTGCCTCTTCCCAGACAACGCCGTGTAGCTGCTTCTAGTTGAAAATAAAGCCCTGTGCTAAGATCTAACAAAACTTTTCTTGCGTAGAATTTTATAAGGAATCCAGTCGGTGTGGCTTACGTTCGGTATCAGCCAGACAACGATGGAGTCTATCCCCTTTTCACTAGCGCTAGACCAAGGAGATTGTTCTTTTATCTCAGGTGGAGCCCCACACCTACAATCAGCTCCTTAATTTACCGCACAGATTCATGTACTACTCATTCGCTGAGTTGGCGAGGGCCGGTTTCGAACCAGGAACCTTGTGTTTCCTAAATTAGGTTTGGTTAGTGTTATTTGGATTATTCGGACTGTTGTCCTCATCTTTATTTTTATCTATACAACGTTTCGGCTGATGTGCCCTCCGGCCTTCTTCAGGTATTCCTTGTCGGACTTGGGAGCCTTCTCGATCTCGGGAAACTTCTTGTTGTAATCAGAGTCTTAACAGAACTTTGAATCTAACCCTTTATTCAATCCACGGGGTATCCCGAACATTTACAGATAACAATAAAGATGAGGACAATAGTCCGAATAATCCAAATAATACTAATTATCAAGGTTCATCTAAAAAATTCAGAGAGATAGGTTTGGTTTTGTTTTACGAGACATCAACACTTTCGGGTCATTTAATGCCGAATAAGTCATTTTGATGAACAAATGACAGGTTGCTTACAGTACCTGCAGTTGCTTAAGTAGTCACCCAATTAAGTATTGATCAGGCTCATCACTGCTTAACTTCAGTGATTTAGTGGGAATCAGTGCTTTCAGCGTGACTTGACCGTAATACTAAATTAGGCAGATCATACATCTACTCAAGTAATCATTGAGAGATCCTGTGATGGAAATTTTGATCTGAGGTTGGGCTCACAGATTATCTAGAAAGGGCAATCCAAACGTAAATAATCCAGTCATTTGTTACGGGTATTATGCTAGTTTATATACAGAAATTAGAATTTATATATTGACAGGAAGAGAAAAAGTTCCTTTAACAATTTTTGATTAACAGATATTTAAATTAGTTGATAATTCGCTGCTTATGCGTCCACCCTTCTTAATTGTATCAGGAGATAATATAATACAAATGAACTTCCTGCATCAAACCCATCTTTCAGTAACACACACACACACACACTCTCTCTCTTTCTATCTTATTATAATGGAGATTGTGTATTTTTCTGTCTGTAACCGAAACTATATCACTACTCAAGTCACAATTCCCTTAGTTATTGACATCACATTCTCAATGATTTTATTTTTATTTAAACCTCAATTATTAATAAAAATTGTTTTACATTATCAATACTGTTAACCATATATACATGATATTTTCCACGTACCCCACTTGTACGGGTCAGGCACAAGGCCCTATTTATGTGGGACCACCCACAAACCGAAGCTCATAGGGTGGCGGGTGAAAAATTGCGTCGATCCCGTCGGCATTTCCCCTCAAGGGGGGCGCCTCAGGCACTGGGCAATAAACCCAGCCCTGCCCCTTTAAATCGAGGGGGCAGGTGTTGCCTGGGGGGATGGCCCCCTGGGATCGACGCCGTTAATTATATCAATGGTCCAGAGGCCGAAGCCACTGTTGACCATATCAACATACTAACAACATGCAATTATATTTATATATAAAACAAAATAGCGGTTTACAGTGTGAATGGGAAGACTAATTTGCATATTGATATTAAAAATTTGATTTTAATAAATATGTGCTTAGTATTATTGATTTCTAACTGTTTAGTTTTATTTTAATGAATATAAGCAACAATCTCTTCAATGAATCTTAAATGAAATCCATTAACAAGAAAAAATAACTGTCATTTTATCCTTTACTTCCTCTTTTAACTAAATACTTAAATTAGAAAAAATAACAATGAAAGATGGGAGAGATGGAAGTGTAATTTTCAGTTGTTCTATTTTTCCATTCTACCCACCTCTGTTTCAAATCTTTTTATTTGCATTTTTATTTAGTTTCATTAGTCTTTCTAATTTAATATAATATTTTCTTACATTAAAACTTAAAATTGCACCCGGAGGGTGCATATATTTGCTAGTACATATAATTGGTAAAGAAAAAGGTTTAAAAATCGGTCATGTTGTGGTTATAGATCTATTTCTAGCCACAAATAGAGCTATAACTACAAAATGACCGATTTTTTTCTTTACCAGTTATATTGCTCTGTTCAATAATATTCAACATTGAGTGTGTGTGTGTGTGTGTGTGTGTGTGTGTGTGTGTGTACATACATACGTATTCTATCAGTTTTCTATTGGATTTATCATGTCTATATATCATAATCTTATTAATTTGTGGTGTGATGGTTATCGTCGTAGAAAATGGACCCGGCGACTCGATTTCGAATCCTGAACAGGGCTGTTAGAATTTCACATAGCGTTATCAACCTTGGGAAATGTATGAATCCAATCAAGTCCCCCTTGAAGCTATTGGTAAATAATAGAATATACTGGACCATTTAACCTTGGTATACAACTGGTCTACAAGGAAAACTTTGAATTCAAACCTGTTAAACTCCGCTTAAAATATTGACCTTGTGTCAAATCTTTCTCGTGTGGATGTGTTAGGTAAATACATATTAGCATATATGAAATGCTAAAGTTTTGTTTAAAGTATTGATTTCCGCTAGAATTCCAAAGTTAAGCTACAAGAAACTTGTTCAGTATGTAGATGAGTGATCGCATAGTAACAGAATGTGGCGTAAGCAATCTGAGGTTTGTGCTAAGTCAATTCTGTAAATGACGTGGGGTTCAAAAATCTCATGCAATTGTGGACCCACACTTTGGGGGACTCTGAAACTTGAACTATTATACGAAGTTTTGGATCTTTAATAACCTATCATTTCATATTGAATTATATTAATCTTAGGCAACCGGTCTAGGAGAAGGAAAACTCTGAATTCAAACCTGTTGAACTCCGCTTAAGAAATCGACTTTGTGTCGCATCCTGCTCGTGCGGAGGGGTTGGTAAATAAATAAATATTAATCTTATTATCTAAACGCCCTTCTTTTATACAGTAAACTCAAATATTTTAAGAAATCTGAAGTAAAATAACTTCTCCTACCCTCCCCCCGGATTAGGGAGCCCTAAAATTTAGCTTCATTGGTTTCATAGTAGATTCGCCTCTGATCTCATGGCTTCTAGTCCCTATGTTTAACGGTAAATTTTCACGTCCTTTGCAAAAGAAAAAAGAAGCTTCTTGCTCTTCTAATATGATGCTTGTTAACCATAACAATGAGTTATACTTTGTAGGTTGGGCATCAAAAATTCCACCGCTGGCCGCAGTAAAACTTGGGTGCAAAAAAAGGGGACTTTTACTGATAGATGACCCATAATACGCCTTCCAACACGATCCGGTTGTTTCACTTGGCTATTGTTTGTCAGCAAACCAGGAGTGTAAAATGGAACCTCAATTTGCAGTCCACTGGTCTAACTGTTGAGCTATTATCACACATCCGGATGACGGGGTCCCGAGAGGAAGACATATGTTGAATCAAGTTGACAGACCCGACTTCACCCACACCGCATTCATTCATTATGGAGGTCACTACAAGCAGCAGCTACTTGAATAAAGGTCGCCCCCGCTATCATTTTACCTTCAGTATATATTAACTTACCTGGCGACACCTATGCTGGCTATAAAGAAAAGATAACGGGAAGTACAAATAATTGTAACAGTAGTAGTAGTTGTAGTAGTAGTAATACTACTAATAATAATAACAATAATAATAGTAATACTAATCAAAATAACTGCAAATACCATTGTGAGAGAGAGAGAGAGACAAAGTAAAAAAGGCAGGAATTTTTAGTGATTAGGTTTATTGCGAATCTCTTATATAATCTAAACATTCGCATTCTTAAAATGACAAACGTTTAACATTGGAATTAACATTCAACAAGTACACTTTTTTAACAGAGATATTAAAATATCTATCAGCATTCCATTTTCTCTATCAATCACCACAAATATTAAGTCATACTGTATGACGTACTAAAACATCAGTAAATAAAGTCAAAAAAAGTGGAGAAACTTCCGCTACGGGTAATTGCAGTTTTAAAAGAAAGTTTTAAAACAATCACTTGAGTATTGAAAGAAATTAAAAGGATACACGAACGCTGTGTGAGATTTAAGGCAATACCGAGGCAATTTATTAATTATCCTTTGCGTACTAAACAGGAAATCGGAAAAAGAAAGGAAGGAAGAAAGGATACAAAACAAAACAAAACAAAAGGAAAAGAAACTATGAAATATCTAAAGGTAAGGCTTCTATTTATTTTCATGGATACGCGGTATTTTGTGCGTAAAGCACGAGAGAGTATATACAAAATACAAGACGGGTATATACAATTGTATTACAAGATACAAGATGAGTGTGGAACTGATGTTTATGTACGATTGCGTATATAATAAATGTTCATGTTTATGCGAGCGTATAAATGTCCATGTTTCATTTAACTTACTCACGTTGGGGTAGAGGGGATGGAAGAACATTTGAGTGGAGACAAGAATAAAGAACATGGAAAATACTGAAAATGTAGAATTTAAATGAAAAGTTAAAATTGAGAAACTTTAAACATCCTATGTATCTTAAAAACAATCAAATCTCCATTTTTCTTTGATATTTGTTTTTGTTTTTTTTTTTTTTTTTTTTTTTTTTTTTGGTTTTTTGTTTGTTTTTTTTCTTCAATGGATCATCAAGTTTCCAGGCTTCTATTTTTTTTTAAATCTATGAATTTGCAACAAGAAATATAAAAAGTATGCAATTTTAAACACGAAAAATATAATTAAAATTTAAAAAATTTTGAAAGTAAACTGCATTCTAAACTTTTAACAATAACTTGTGTCCAAAACTTTTAAAAGTAACAGGTATCCTAAGCTTATCTAATTTCCATTTTTTTCTTTCTTTAGAAATGAATTATAATATAAATTTTCCGCTTCTGGAATAGTTTTAAGATTTTAAAAATATCTTAAAATAAAAATATTTCCAGATGATTTTTTACCAATTTTATTTTCTAGAAAACTGAAGTTTTCTATGGAAAGAAAAGTCCTGTTTTTGCAGAATAATACAATATACTTTTTCTTTTAAATTTGAAAAAAAAAAGAGATAATAATTAACAAGTGTTTATTCGTATCATTGACTTAAAACATCAATAAAAATTTTGAAATGTGTTATGGTTATTTATATTTGACAAACTTAAAAAGCAGAGGACAAACAAAAGAAGAGAAGCATTGACTAAATTGTCTGTCCGTCTCTCATATATATATATATATCTTAGAAAGGAAGGAAAAACTCAACACCGTAATTCCATAATAAGTTTACTTCGACCAAAATTGGGGCCTATATAAATCTAAGTTGAGGTTATTTCTAGAAATAACCTGATCTTCCATCTGATGAGACTGGATTTTGGGGAGCTATATTAAATCAACTTAGATTTATATACGCCCCAAATTTGGTCGAAATAAATTTATTATGGAATTACGGTGTTGAGTTTTTCCTTTCTTTCTAAGATAAATATTGCTCTGAATATAATCTAAAAAGTTTATTATACATTGAGATCTCTTTATTGATTTAAAGATTCACTGTATTTATACATACTGGATCATACAATAATAATACAGTGTATCTTAGAAATCACATATAGAATCATCCCTTACTACCAAGTTTTGGATACCTCTCATATATATAATATATATATATATATATATATATATATATATATATTGAAGACCATAGAATATTTCCTTTTTATGATCTATGTCTATATTCTTTCTTATCTTCTAGTGTTTTTTCGTAAATTGGGATTCAGTTGGTAGAGAAACTGTCCCATACTTTTTACCCAAGCGCTTTTGACCATTTCGCCGATCGTTATGGGGGGGGGGTGTAGTGTTATTTTTTTCCTTCTTATATGAATTTATTCATTCTTTTATTTATTGCTCTTTCAAATTAGGAGAGTCTATTATATTTTGAGGCTTGCTAAGATCAGCATAACATTAATAAAATAGCGTTTAATACGGGCAATAATATACTAAACATTTACAATAACTAACACACTAATCTATATATATATATATATATATATATATATATATATATATATATATAATAGAATGAATGGATAATGAATGAGAAAAGTATTGGCATATGAAGGTGCTCAATGCTAAAATAGCAGAGCAGGTTTACGATCAAATATTATATATTGTGGATTTAATATCCCGTAACTAAAGTTTCATGCTTACTTGCAATCATCAGAGTTACGGGATATTAAATCCATAATATTTGATTATATATATATATATATATATATATATATATATATATATATATATATATATGATAATATATTTTGTATGTATGTATGTTAGTGCAACGACCGAGTATATATCTTTTTATAAAGGAAAATTGGTGTAAACCAGCAAGACCAAAATTCAATAAAAATCCACACCCTATTTTTGTTCGCGAGAAGGTTAAAAAAAACTTTTTACCCCTCATTTTCCACCAGGAAAGCTAAATAAACATATGGTAAAAGGTATAGATATATGTATGATATATTAAGAAAATGATTAAAAATTGAAACAAATTGATAAACGTTTGAATATATAAATAGAATAGAAGAAAAAATACACAGACAAAAAAAAAAACGTAAAAAAACAAGAATATGTAAAGAATAAAAGATTTATAAGAATAAGACGTTTGGTTAAAGATGTGTACCGCTAGATTGCTTACAAATGGGGATTTATTTATGACTAGAAGCGGCTACCCAGCGTCGCCTGGGTAGAGGGGATGCAAAATAGGTTAGTCCCACAGATCCATTATTATTAAATCGCGAGTTGGATCCTGGTAGTATGTTTCATTAAAATCCCTATGTAAAAAAAAAAGACCTTGCGTTTATCCAGCCAATCTGAAAAGAAAAATTAATGTCTATTTAAAATATTAAATGCAAAAAAAAATCTAGGCTGTTATCATCTAAATTTTATTTTTAAAAATTATTTTCACAAATATAAATCAAATCTTCATTATTTTTGCTCAAAAAGCATTCATAAAAAGTTGTTGTTTTTTTTATCAATCTATATATAGATATAGACAAGAGATTTATTTTTTTACTTTTGAAATCCTGGGCTAAACCGGGTATCTCTGCTAGTAATATATAATTTCTTATGTGAGATTGAGAATATTTATGCTTTCTCAAAAAACTTTAATTTACTAACAATATACACTGATTCCCTCGAAGAGGTATCTTCATTTCGGCCCTAATCGTTATAACGTTTCGACCATTGTATTTTCTGGCCTTCTACAGGTATATATCGAATTCGATAATCTTCTTGGAATTTCGGATTGAACGCTTTATTTAATTCACTAATTAAGTACAAGATGCCCCGTAACATGGATAGCAGAATGAGAACAATCTACCACCTGCATGGTTTTAATAATGATTTTTACTATAAAAATGCATTGGACAATGATTTTTACTATGAAAATGCATTGGACAATGATTTTACTATAAAAATGCATTGGACAATGATTTTTACTATGAAAATGCATTGGACAATGATTTTTACTATAAAAATGCATTGACAATGACAATGATTTTTTACTATGAAAATGCATTGGACAATGATTTTTACTATGAAAATGCATTGGACAATGATTTTTACTATAAAAATGCATTGGACAATGATTTTACTATGAAAATGCACAATGCATTGGACAATGATTTTACTGAAAACATTAAATTGCATTTTTTTATTTAAAAGTTTTTAAATTTTTAGTAGGTCATTGAAGGCAACGAACACTTGAGGAAGGCCGAAAGTTACTAAGGCCAAAACGTTGGGACTTTACTTTTAAAAAAAATAGACATAAGTCCGAATAGATTGATATACCATTATATATTAATTCCAATAAATAAGAAGAATACGACGACCGAAATGTTATTAGAAAAACCCAGATGATGGCACTAGTACTGATAAATTAAACTACAGGGCGGTCCAAAAGTCTTGTCACCCCTACATATTGTTTTAACTTTCATTCTTTTTTTGTTTCAATAATATGATATATAATATCATTAATAATATATAATAATATAATTTTATATTTTATTTCCAGCGGCTTATTCCATATAATTATAGTTTATTAATTAGGAGTTGTATCTTTGGTGACAAAACTTTCGGCTCACCCTGTATAACGGAGGTATATCCTGGCATGAACAGCAGACTGAAAACAATCAACGGAAAACGACTGACACCTAAAGAAGGCCGGAGAATAAAGTGGCCGAAACTTGACTATAACAACACAATGACACCAAATTGGATTAGTAAGTAAAGTTGGCGGAGTGGCCTATTGTCGGTATCAACCGGAGAGCGAGAGAGTTTATCTCCCTTTTCGCTAGCGCTAGACCAGGGAGATTGTTTTTGTTGATGTGGAGCGCCACGGCTAGCGTCAGCTCCCCACTTTACTGCACATATCAGATTACTCCATCTGTGCTACTCATGCACTGAATTAACGGGGACCGTTATCGAACCCGGAACCTTACGATTCCTAGTTGGGTGCTCTACCAACTGAGCTAAAATATAGATCAGTGTATAATAAAGATAATTCCCCATCTTGAAAATTCAGACAGAAATAAAAGTTTGTTATAAACTTTTATACGAGAAAGAAATGACTGTACCAACATTTAGGATAAAACATTCATATGTCCGATTTTATAAGTCTCTTTAGTATGAATAAAATGATCGCAGAGTTTCTTTTTTTTTATTCGATTTTATACGTGACTCAAACCAGAGTAAGTGTATACGCTCTACGTAAATCGGCAAATGGAAACGTAGAAAGTAAAAAACAGAAATCTCTTTAGTAATATCTAAACGACCTCGCTGATTACGAAATGTACATTATTCCCAGATGAGCAATATCTGTCATGACGATGTAAAGTTATAGAAACGACGTTCCTTTATTTGTTTGCTTTTTTTTCTTGCTTAATTGTCATGTGTGAAAATGGCATTTTCTCACGTCTTCTATTTGATAAAATTTGTTCATGGCCAAGAAAAAAAAAACAACAAAAGCAAAGAATAAAAGAAAAACAACAAAACCAATAAAAACAACTATATTTTACATATCATTTCGAAGTGGTGTCACTGTATAATGTTTCTCAATTTGATATACTAGCAAATATATGCACCCTCCGGGTGCAAGTATTTAAGTTTTAATGTAATAAAATATTGTATTAAATTAGAAAGGCTAATGAAACTAAATAAGAATACAGATAAAAAGATTTGAAACAGAGGGAGTATAGTAAAAGATTTGAAACAGAGAGAGTATAATAAAAAATGGAATAACTGAAACTTACTCTTCCATCACTCTCGTCTTTCATTGTTATTTATTCTAATTTAAGTATTTAGTTAAAATAGGAAGTAAAGAATAAAATGACAGTTATTTTATCTTGTTAAAAGATTTCATTTAAGATTCATTGAAGAGATTTTTGCTTATATTCATTAAAATAAAACCAAACAGTTAGAAATCAATAATACTAAGCACATATTTATTAAATTCGATTTTTTAATATTAATATGCAAATTAGCCTTCCCGTTCACACTGTAAACCGCTATTTTGTTGTATATATAAATATAATTGCATATTGTCTGTAGGTAGACATAGTTAACAATATTAATAATGTAAGACAATTTTATTAATAATTGAGGTTTAGATAAAAAATAAAATCATGGAGAATGGGATGTCAATAACTAAGAGAATTGTGACTTGAGTAGGAATATAGTTTCGGTTACAGACAGAAAAACACACAATCTCCATTATAATAAGATTTATCCACACACCATTTAAAAGCTGAATCCGTGGAAATTCCACAGTTGAATTAGTTTAGACAAATAACGTTATACACAGGGATGATGTGTGCTGTCTTGAACAAGTCCTGGAAGCAGCACAACACAAAGAGCAACTACACGGATACTTACCCCCTATCACACAAATATACAAGATGAACAAGACATGCTGGACAACACTGGAGAAGCAAGGACAAACGCAAAAATAACATTCTCCTTTGGACACCTACAGATGTACATACTAGTGTTGGCCGATTAGCAAAAACTAACTTACACCAGCAATGTACGGACACTGGACACCGTGCTGAGGACTTGCCAGGAGCGATGACCAATAGGGATGAGTGGCGTGAGGGAGTCATGAGACGAGCTGTCAGCACGACGATGATGATGAAATATACAAATATATATAAGTTATGGTAGCGAAGATAAGTCAACGACCCTTGGTAATTGACTGTTTCTCGTTATGCGATTTTCAAATCGTTTGTACTTATCCAGCGCCGTTAATTTCAAGTCTTCACTATCCTAACTTAGATATACATGCTCTATCAATGATATTGATTACGATTTATTTATGAATATAGCAAACTATATATATATATATATATATATATATATATATATATATATATATATATATATATAATGTGTGTTAAGAAGTATCGAGATTTTTTGTACTTTTTAACACACCTAGTATTCCGAAAAACAATAACGTTCCATTCAGTCATTTTTTTAGAATACATGGTATGTCAAAAAAGCACCAAGTTTAAAGCTGTATTTACCATGATAGAAATGAAGAATGAATGGAACGTTATTTTTTCAGAATACAAGGTGTGTCAAAAAGTACAAAAAATCTCGATACTTTTTTGACACATCTTGTATATATATATATATATATATATATATATATATATATATATATATATATATATACAAGATGTGTCAAAAAAGTATCGATATATATATATATATATATATATATATATATATATATATATATATTATAAAAAAGGAAGGTCCGCAAAATGTATTTTGTTCTCAGAAAAAAATTTTTTTATTCTTTTTGTTTTACATGTGCAACATGTGTTTCAGATCTTCTGGTATCTTCTTCAGGCTTTGATTGATAATATGAAATTTTGATTGATAATATGAAATTTTTTTCATATTATCAATCAAAGCCTGAAGAAGATACCAGAAGATCTGAAACACGTGTTGCACATGTAAAACAAAAAGAATTTAAAATTTTTTCTGAGAAGAAAATACATTTTGCGGACCTTCCTTTTTTATAAAATATTGAGTTTTCTCCCGTTAGAACCAGAACAACATTTATATATATATATATATATATATATATATATATAATACAAAAATAAGTTAAGTAAATGAAACGGAAACTAAACAACTAAAAATATATATAACTCACTAAATATTTCATTATACAAAAGATATTCTTGATAAAAGTAACTCCTCTTATTACCCCCCACACACACACACACATTCTTTAATGTTGAGTCACCAACTTTCACTTTAACATTAGAAATGTATCTGAAAACAATATTTAGAATTTAAATTATAGAAACACTTGAGGTCTTGTTAATAAGTGTTGACATTTATAGACAGTCACTGCATTCCAACATTTTTAATTGCATCAATATATCTGATATTGTGGAAATTTGATGCATAAGCTTTTGCTTGTTAAGTGTAGTTAATTTTATGGAAGTTTCTTTTTAAAAAGCAATTGTAGCTACGTAACAATTCCAATCCTGTCTCCGTTGCATTTTTTCTTTGCATTTAATAAGAAATCCCCTCCGATCAATCGGCTGGTCACGTCAAGCCCTAGCACCTATATGATTTTCCCAACCCTATTGCCCTTATGGCAAGCCCCACCCCTTTTTATCATATGGATGCTAGAAGGCGGTGGCTGCGGGTCTACATGTCCTAGGAATGACGTTAAACTCTATCTGATGGTGAGGTTCCAGTTTTGGAGGTTTGGGGAATGTGGAGCACCCCTTCATCACCATTGCTCCCTGGTCCACTCTGACCCGGAGTGGTAGTACCTGTTAGGGTCCCATCTATGGGTTAAATAGAAAAATGTATTTATAAAAAAATTGTATTATCCATTAAGAATTGATTTATTTCAAAACTTTCTCGGTATTAAATGACCCACTGAGGTTGATATGCCGTAAAACAAAACAAACCAAACCAAACCAAACCATCTAATAAGAAAAGAAAATCTCAGTTAATATGATATGCCATTAAATAAACAAATAAAAACTAAAACCGGATCTTCAATTCACTTTTCAATAGTGTTATAGGTGACACACCCTATAAGACCAATGGAATGCGCCAGCAGATTACTATAAATAAACAGGGATAATTGTGGCTTAGGAGCTAGCCAATGCGAGTGCCAATAACTCTGTTCGTCGGACGTAATTTCCACATCTCTATTGTATTGTCTACTTTCTGTTAATACATTTTTCTACTTTTCGTTACCCGTTGTTTTGTTCTTATTTGACCCCTTAAAACCTCACAACAAATAGTATTTTTAAACTAATAAGAAAAGAAAATCTCAGTTTATATAAAAAAAAGATGCAAAAAAATGATCAAAATAGTGAAAGGTTCTTTTTTCTTTTTTTTTTTTTTTTTTTTTTTTAGTTACTGATTTAACAGAAATCTAAAATGTACGATACGCCAACTCTTCATATTTGACGTTAAGTCCACAATCATTGGACAAGAAAGACAATTCTTTTTCTTTAGGGGGCGGGTTCCCCGTGTCATATTGGCTACCGTGCTGGACTGTGACATCTTAGAAAGTGAATTCAAACTCTTGTCCTCGATATTACGTTCACTTACGGACTAATATCATTTTAAAATGTATGAACTTCCTATCCACAAAGCTATGGGTTAAATAGTACCACTACTGTTCTACTACAAGGTTAACTTTGGCATTAGCTAAACCACGAAGCTTGACATGTTATTAAACAAAGAAATTAAACTAATACTGCCGTAATATTTTAGCGAAATCAAGAGATCGCGGTGGACACATGTCGTGATGAAGTCCTCACGGGTAGGACAGGCGTGCAAAGGGTTGATTTCATAACTGAGCTCGCAAGTATCGGGCATCCAACGAACTCGCTATTCAGTAGTAATGGACCTGCGAGACTAACTTACTAACCATTGAAACCACGATGGGACATTCTCGCCTGCTGACTTGTATAGTAAAAGCATACGTGATTGGGTATTGATGATAGCTTTCACTTAGATTAGTCTATTGATCCCCTCTTTACCGTGATGCACACTAATTTCCGAAAAAGAAGGTAGGTATGAAGTGACAACAGCATAGATATATAGATTTGATATAATGAATATGTAAATACCTTGGTTCCCCCTCACTATATTCTGATTGGACAGTGTCATGTATAAATAGTCGACACTGTGTTGGTCCTATACCTAAGCCTCACGCGCTCAGGCGGGGGTCCAGTGAGCTTCGGCCACTGGACCGGTGAGATGGTAAATTATTAGCGTCGATCCCAGAGGGCCATCCCTCCAGGCAATACCTGCCCCCTTGACTTAAAGGGGCAGGGCTGGGTTTATTGCCCAGCGCCTGAGGCGCCCCCCTTGAGGGGGAATGCCGACGGGATCGACGCAATTTTTCTACCCGCCACCCATGAGTCTCGGCTTGTGGGTGGTCCCACATAAATAGGGCCTTCGTGCCTGACTCGGTACGCGTGGGGTACTGGGAAAATAAACCTAATGCCTACAAGCTAAACTTACGCGCTAGACAACACCACGACTGCTCGGCAGACGGATTGCTATTCGACATACCAATTACTACTGCGATAATATACCAAATACCAACTTCAGAATATATCCCTTAACCCGGATATATCAAGATTCTATTTTGAATTCCAGCGTCAATTAAATCTCTACATTTCTTTACCGAGAATAGTTAAACTCAGCTTCAGAAATGTATCAACTTTAAGTTAAAAGAAAATATTTACAAATAAAATTGCATATAAAAGCAACTGCGTAAAAAACTTGCCACGTGTCCTTTACATTTTTGCCAACTTTAAGTCGCTCACAGCGTTTTTTTCTTCAACCACTACGATCCTATCGTAAACCGCTGACAGCGGCTCTCACACATGTGACTTGTCTACACTGGAAAATCACTATGTGAACACCCCCTATCATTATTTTTTGTTTTGTTCTGAAATGAATAGTGAACTCAGGGGTATCTCAATACAGTGTACGAAAAACTAGCAATTTAAGTGATGGTGATCTAGTCAGTTTTTTAAAAAATTCTTTTTAACTTGTACAGTTCCCACTGAAATTGATTTATTTACTTATGGATAGGGCCGGGTTAGCTCAGTCGGTAGAGCGTTCGGCTAGAAACCACAAGGTTCCTAGTTCGATACCGGTCCTCGCCAACTCAGCGTATGAGTAGCACAGGGATCTGTGCGGTAAAGTAAGGAGCTGCGGTAGGTGTGGCGCTCCACCTCAGACGCTAAAATAATCTCCTTGGTCTTGCGCAAGTGAAAAGGTGATAGACTCCTTCGCTGATTGGCTGATACCGACGTTAGGCCGCCCCGACGACTTTACTTTTTACTTACTTATGGATCGACACTACTGTCTGGGATCAGTGCGCTCTGTCTAGAAACAAAGTGTCACTCAACGACAATTCTCCTAAAGATTAAAATTTTCCTTCTCCTAGACTGGTTGCCTAAACAAGGTTAAAAGGCCCGGTCTAACCTACTATTTACCCATGTTTTGTCAGGTAAAGATTTCCTAAAACTTTACATTTCTCGATGAATCAAATACAGTTTTGTATGATAAAGTTGCAGAACCAAATGAGTACAATTATAATACATTAAGAGTTTTAAAACATTATAACCTTTTAAAAAACTTGTACATTTTTCGTTGGAAATTATATAAGACTAATATATATATATATATATATATATATATATATATATATATATATGTGAGAAGAAAATATTTTAAAAATATAACAAACACAGGATGTTATGATCAGGGGAAACAATTTTATGTGTAAATACTTAAGCATTTCGGTATATTGTACCATCTTCAGAACACCGTTAAGTAATGTTTATGTGAGGGACAAAATGAAAGATGTTAAGTGTAAAGTGAATGTGCGAATATGATGTTATTAACCGTTAATTTTTATATGCGCGTTTGTTTACGAAAGCCAATATTGTCAGATTAATTTCCTCACCGTATTTCCATATATATATATATATATAATATATATATATATATATATATATATATATATATATATATATATATGTGTGTGTGTGTGTGTGTGTGTGTGTGTGTGTGTGTGTGTGTGTGATGTAATTGACACTTTGGGATTAAAATTCTTTCTAGGTCACTTAAACCAACCGTATCTATATATATTTTGGAATTCAGTTTTTCTTTTCGGTCACTTAAACCAACGATATATTATATATATATATATATATATATATATATATATATATATATATATATATATATATAACTGGGTAAAGTGATAAAAAATTGAATTCCAAAGAGTTAATTACATTTCCTTATCCAAAATATCTAAATTAAGAGTTTCTAGAATTAATTATTTGTGTGTAAAATCGCATATAAAACAAATTGCATAACAACCAAAATATTGTAATGATATAATTGGGGGGATTGTTAAAACACGCGGGGTTGGCCGTTTGCCAATGTTTTGTGCTGAAACCATCTTTGAAATCTGACTGGGATTATATGTTTAATGACATAGACATATAAATATTACGGTTTATTCAATGTCAAAGCCATCTCCGGAGAAAAACAGTAGTGGCACGATTTAACCCATAGCTGGAGGAATGAGGGGGTTCATGCCTTTTTGAAAGGTATTAGACCGAAAGGGAACGTAATAGTGCGACTGTAGTTTGAACTCACTCACTACTTGGAATATGAGGATTCATTCATATATATATATATATATATATATATATATATATATAACATTTTCATATTATTGATCAAAGCCTGAAGAAGATACCAGAAGATCTGAAACACGTGTTGCATATGTAAGATAAAAATAATTTTTTTTCTTCTGAAAACATAATACATTTTGCGGACCTTCTTTTTTATAATATATATATATATATATATATATATATATAGAGAGAGAAGAGAGAGAGAGAGAGAGAGAGAGAGAGAGAGAGAGAGAGAGAGAGAAATAATAGGTTGATTGATCATTAAGACATTTAAACAATTTCTCTGAATTTTCAAGATGCGGCTTGATAATTTGTATTTTTCAAACCGCTGTCCTCATCTTTATTCTTATATACACAACGGTTCGGCCGATGTGCCCTCCGCACTCTTTAGAAATAATACATAACTATGAAGGTAAATATGCTAACGGATATGGCTAACAGAATGAGAAATTCCATGAAGGCTCCAGAGTTCGACAAGAAACACCTGAAGAAGGCCGGGGGTACACATCGGCTGAAACGCTGTTTATATAATAATAAAGATGAGGGAAACAGTCCGAAAAATCTAAATAATACAAATTTAAAGAATGTAGTTCATATGTAGTTTATATCGGCGGTTTTGGTGATCGAAATAAATTTCGAATTTCAAAAGAGTAAATTAGTATCCTTTATTTCTTTATTTTAAAAACAAAACAAATCACTCACTCAAACGCAAACTTTTCTGGATTTTACAACATCACAACACCTACATTATTGTTAATGTCCAACTATGGTCGAATTGTTATCCACATTTGCGGCATCTTTCATAACATCAAGTAAAACTTTTTTTAAATTAATAAAGAAACCTTGTCTGTAATATTTAATATACAATGCTCAGAAGAGAACCTACTGCCTAAATGCACACGTTTTTAAAAAAAAAAAAATTGCATAATTGACACCAAGTCAACACTAAGTGTCTCTGCTAATCACCCATTTTTGTTCTATAAACCATCCTTAAGACGTGATTAATAATTAGTATTGGATATGTTGTCAGCGGTGGACAGAGAAATCATGAAAAGCGAACAGACAAACAATTCTAACATTGAATACATATTTTATAAAGTTAATATTGTTTTGAGAAAACATTCACAAAGTTTCCTAGAGAAATATATTTTCTTTTAATTTGGGTGACACTTAAGAGATTTATCGATTCAAACATTTTTGTTTTTTGTTCGGATTGTTAGTCATACCTAGCAATAATGCCACGCAACTATTTTGCACCAACATCATGGAGAACTACCCATAGAAAAGTTGGAAAAAATTTTTAAAAGTCATCATATGAAGTTGGAAAAAATATCTTGTGGAAAGAGGTAATCATGCTGACTGGATACAGTGAAAAGTTAGAAAAAACTAGAATAAAACTACTGGTCTGTACAAGAAGAACTAAGATATTGGTGGAATGAATAAAACAATTTTATATAAAAGAGAGAAAAATGGAAATAATCTACTTCTATGCTCCCAGGCATTTTACAGAAACTATATTCAATCCATTGAATTCAGTAAATTTCAGATTCTTAAAAAAGTAAAAAGATAGCTGAATTCTTTTTACTAACTAATTTACTTATCTTATTATAATGGAGATTGTGTGTTTTTCTGTCTGTAACCGAAACTATATTACTACTCAAGTCACAATTCCCTTAATTATTTACGTCAAATTCTCCATGATTTCATTCTTTTAAACCTTCAGTTATTAATAAAAATTGTATTACATTATTAATACTGTTGACCATATATACGTACTAATAACATGCAATTGTATTTATATATACAACAAAATAGCGGTTTACAGTTTGAACGAGAAGGCTAATTTGCATATTGATATTTAAAATTTTATTTTAATGAATATGTGCTTGGTATTATTGATTTCTAATTGTTTGGTTTTATTTTAATGAATATAAGCAAAAATCTCTTCAATGAATCTTAAATGAAATCCATTAACAAGATAAAATAACTGTCATTTTATTCTTTACTTCCTATTTTAACTAAATACTTAAATTAGAAAAAAGAACAATGAAAGACGAGAGTGATGGAAGAGTAAGTTTCGGTTGTTCTATTTTTCGATTATACTCCCCCTGTTTCAAAACTTTTTATCTGCATTCTTATTTAGTTTCATTAGCCTTCCTAATTTAATACGATATTTTATTACATTAAAACTTAAATACTTGCACCCGGAGGGTGCATATATTTGCTAGTGATAATAAAAAAAATAAAGTGAAATGTGGTTGACATCAACAAAAAACTAAATGACAATGTTCGTCATCATAAAATTCATTGAGGGAGTTCAAAGGAGAGCTACTAAAGTAATGAATGATTTTAAAAGAATCTTTCGTATGAAGAAAGACTTAGGAACTTATCAAGTTTGGTTTATCGACGTACAAGAGGGGATATGATTGAAGTATACGAATATACACATGGATTTTATTCAACGAACTTTGATCTACTAAACATTGCTCAAAATATCAATACCAGGGGTCATAACTTAAAACTCTTTAAAAAATTTTGTAAAGCAAATGCAAGACAAAATTATTTTAGTAACAGAGTGGTGAATATATGGAATAAATTACCATCATCAATAGTGAATGCCCCACCTCTAAACTCCTTTAAGGCAATGTTAGATAATCTGTGGAAAGAGTGTAAATATTCATTGGAATTATGATGAATGTTTATAAGGAACAAACTGACAGGTCTCAGACCTAATATACTAACTGTAAAGATATTATCTATCTCTACATATATAAAGGGCAGTTGTGTGTATATGTATGTCCGTTAAACAATTAACGACAAAGTAAATATATATGCACATTAAATATCACCAGTGTTTGGGTTTTGAACAAAAATAATTGAATATTTTTATGGCATATTGTGGTGAATACATGGAATAACTACCGTCATCAATAGTGAATGCCCCATCTCTGAACTCCTTTAAGACAAGGTCAGATAATCTGTGGAAAGAGTATAAATATTCTGTGGAATTAAGATGAATGTTTATAAGGAACAGCTGACAGGTCTCAGACGTAATATACTAGCTGAAAAAAGATATTATATCATTATTGTATTATTATATCATGTTTAATTAAATGTGAATAATTGTCCTAATATGTATCTACCCAACTCCCAACTTTAATAGGTTTGAATTCAGAGTTTTCCTTCTCCTAAAGTGGTTGCCGTAACAAGGTTAAAAAGTCCAATCTGCTCTACTATTCCCTCAACGCTGAAGGAAAAATGGTTGGATGTATACATTTCTCAGGGGCATTAACGCTATGTAAAATACAACCAGCCTCATCCAAGATTTGAACTCAGGTCGCCGTGTCCATTGCATACGTCGATAACCATTACACGAACAGCACTTTGTTTCTAGTAAGAAAATGGTACTTTCTTTTTCTTTTAGTGATTGGAAATTTTAACTCATCTTTCCCAAGGGTATTAGCCCGAAATTGAAAGTAATAGCGCGACTGGGGTTTGATCGCAGTTACTAAGATGTTGCAGTCCAGTGCGTTAGCCACTACACCATGGGGACTCTTCTCATCTACTTAGGACTAAGTAAGTAAAGTAAAGTCGGCGGGGCGGCCTAAAGTCGGTATCAGCCAGTCAGCGAGGGAGTCTATCCCTTTTTCAATAGCGCTAGACCAAGGAGATTGTTTTAGCATCTGAGGTGGAGCGCCTCACCTACCATCTGCGCCTTACTTTACCGCACAGATCCCTGTGCTACTCATACGCTGAGTTGGCGGGGACCGGTATCGAACTAGGAGCCTTGTGGTTTCTAGCCGAACGCTCTACCGACTGAGCTAACCCGGCCCCTAGGACTAACAATCCAATACTCTATAAAGTATCACACTTTAAAATTTTTTAAATGTTTCTCTACTACATAAACATTTTCAAACTCGTGTTGGTGACGCGAGTTCTAATCCCAGACGAGACTATTTGCATTTCAGATATCGATATTAATCTTGGGAAAGATATGAATCTAACCATTCTCCCCGCCCAGCTATGGGTAAATTGTAGGGCAGACTGGGTTCTTTTAACTTGGTATGGCAATAGTTCTTGGAGAAGGAAAATTCTAAATTCAAACCTATTAACATGAGTTAGATTTACAGTTACAGCTTCATTCTAATTATTTTTGGATTTCCCATCGGTGTTCTTATCCTTTTCATATGAAGAATAAAAACAGTTTCAAGTTTAAGTCTTCTCCTATTCTTCAAATAAATATACATACCAAATTTGGTCTCTGATGATGTCACTCCATATCTTCAGTTGTGGACCCTCTGGTGGCTCGTTAGTCCAATTCTGGACTTGCAGATGCGGTCACACACATTGCAGGGGAAATTCCCATCTACATTTGGTTGTTCATGACCAAATTTGGTAGCTCCATATTAAGCCATTGGTGACCATCTATAGAGACGAGACAAACAAACTCTTACCAATTATTAGTATAGATTTAAATCCAAGACTTTTCTTCCGTCAATCAAAGAAATTCATTTAAAATTTCTGATAGTGAGGTAATAGGAATACCAACTGGTGTTGTTTACGAAATCAACCTGGTTACAATATCAAAGCGGTCGGAGAGGCCCCCTCCGATCAATCAGCTGGTCACGTCAAACCCTAGCACCTATATGATTTTCCCAACCCTATTGCCCTTATGGCAAGCCCCAACCCCTTTTTATCATATGGGTGCTAGAAGGCGGTGACTGCGGGTCTACATGTCCTGGGAATGACGTTAAACTCTATCTGATGGTGAGGTTCCAGTTCTGGAGGTTTGGGGAATGTGGAGCACCCCTTCATCACCATTGCTCCCTGGTCCACTCTGACCCGGAGTGGTAGTACCCGTTAGGGTCCCATCTATGGGTTAAATAGAAAAAATGTATTTATAAAAAAATTGTATTATCCATTAAGAATTGATTTATTTCAAAACTTTCTCGGCATTAAATGACCCACTGAGGTTGATATGCCGTAAAACAAAACAAACCAAACCAAACAATATCAAAGTCAATACAAAATAAGCGTTCTGCGCACTCTCCAGTCATTTTACCGTCGGGTTGAAAGGAAATATAAACTAATGTAGAAAACTATTGCTAGTTTAGTTTGTTCGATTCCCAGTGGGTGGTCCTATTCCATACTTATATGAGAGTTTCAAAGCGTAGAGTTTCAGAGAGTAGGAAGCGCGTGGTGTAATGGTTAAAGTCATGGGAAATGGACTCGTCGCTCCGAGTTCAAATCCTGGACGGGGTAATTGCATTTCACTTAGCGCTAATACCCTTAGGAAAGGTATGAATCCTACTCTCCCTCCAGCTATGGGCAAATAGTAGGGCAGACTGGGCTCTTTAACCTTGGTTAGGCAACCGGTCTAGGAGAAGGAAAACTCTGAATTCAAATCTGTTAAACTCCGCTTAAGAAATTGACCTTGTGTCACATCCTGCTAGTGCGGAGGGGTTGGTAAATATATATATATGAGAGTTTCAATGGAGGTGAGTGGTCTAATGGTTAGAGTCGTAGGAAATGGACTCGTCGACCCGAGTTCAATTCCTCGACGAAGCTGTTTGGATTTCACATGGCGCTAAGAAATTGACCTTGTGTCGCATCCTGCTCGTGCGGAGTGGCTGGTAATATATATATATATGAGTTTCATTCATTCATATATTTAATCTCTCAGTCGTGCAAGACGTGTGAGTGTCCAACAGTTTGGTTAAAGATGTGTACCGCTAGATTGTTTACAAATGGGGATTTATTTATGACTAGAAGCGGCTACCCGGCGTCGCCTGGGTAGAGGGGATGCAAAATAGGTTAGTCCCACAGATCCACTATTATTATTAAATCGCGAGATGGATCCTGGTAGTATGTCTCATTAAAATCCCTATGTAAAAAAAAAACAAAAAAAAACCTTGCGTTGATCCAGCCAATCTGAAAAGAAATGTTAATGTCTATTTAAAATATTAAATGCAAAAAAAATCTAGGCTGTTATCATCTAAATTTTATTTTTTTTAAATTATTTTCACAAATATAAATCAAATCTTCATTATTTTTGCTCAAAAAGCAAGATCTGGTGATAGTAAATGTGTATATATATTTACTTTGACGTCAATTGTTTTATTTTCATAGGTTCCTCCGGACATACATACACACAAACTGCCCTTTATATATGTACTAGAAGTGGCTACTCGGCGTCTCCTGGGCAGAGTTTTTTTAAGTTAGTCCCGCAGATCCATTATTACTGAATCGTGAGTTGACTCCTCGTGGGATGCCCCATTTAAATCCCTATGTAAGAAAAAAATAGACCTTGCATTGATCCAGCTACTCTGAAAAGAAATGTTAATGTCTACTATCTAAAATATTAAATGAAAAAAAAAATCCATGTTGTTATCATTTAAATTTTATTTTTTAATTATCTTCATGAATATAAATCAAATCTCTATTATTTTAGGCTCAAAAGCCAAGCCCTTGTGATATTTAATGTGTATATATATATATTTCTTTTGTCGTTAATTGTTTTATTTTCATAGTTTCCTCCGGATATACATATACACACAAACTGCCCTTTATGTATGTAAGAGCTTGTGTAGGACGAACCACACTTTTTGGATGAGATGATTACAGAAGAATGGAGTATCAGATGGGTAGATAATTGATTCACGCTATATAAGTAATGTCGGCGGAGTGCCTATTCATGGGAATCCGTGCTGTCAGCATAACCTCTATTTTGGCCATGAACCAGACTAAAACAACTTTTGTAAATATCTTCGGTGACATTTACGCAGATAAAAAAAGAATACAGGACATGATAACACACACACACACACACACACACAAACACACACACACACACACGCACGCGAGCGCGCACGCAAAACGTGACGCAATAAGTTTATCAATCAAAATATGAAAAGAATTCATCGATTTGGGTTATTGTTCAACCAAACCGATGAGTTGGGTAGGGGTGTTTGCCGTTAATTTCCCAATGGAAATAGGATTTCGATGAATGTAGACGGAGGGAGAAAGAGAGGGGGAGGGAGAAAGGAGAGAAAGAGTGTGAAGAGAAAGAGGGAGAGGTTGGAGAGAGAAAAGAGAAAGGAAGGGAGAGAGAAGAAAGGGGAGGGGAGAGAGAGGACGGGAGGGAGAAGAGAACGGGGAGAGGGGACGGGGAGAGAGAGAAGAGAGAAAGGGAGGGAGAGAGTAAGGGAGAGAGGGAAGTGAGAGACGGAGAGAGAGGGGAAGAGAGAGAGAAGAGATAGGTGGAGAGAGAAGCGACAGGGAGTGAGGGGGAGGGTGAGAGAGGGAGAGAGAAGAGAGAGAGGGGGAAAGAGAAGAAGAAAGGGAGAGAGAGAAGAGAAAGTGAAAGAGAGAAGAGAAAGGGAGAAGAGAGAGAGAGAGAGAGAGAGAAGAGAGAGAGAGGGAGAGAGAAAGAAAAAAAAAGAGAGTTTTTTCCTGTGGGTCAATATTTGATACTTTGGGCCGAAGGGGGAAAGCAATTAATCGCGTCACTGCCTCGATATTTACTCAGCCTACAGCACAAGACCCCCACCCCCTCATCAGAAAAGAAAAGATTCAACACTTCCTGGCTTTTACCAGGGTTCGAACACCAGCTTTAGGTACCGGTAGGTAATTGATTAGAATAAGCTTGTCTATTCTCTGTAGATGGTCGAACAGTTTGATTTCGAGCTACCATATTTGCCATACAGATTTAGTTGTTTGTTCCTTACAGGCAAAAAAGAACTTTCATCGAACGTGAAAGGGTTTCTAAAAATAATTAACATGAAGCCATATCCATGTACAACTTAATTAATCGTGCAAAATTAAAATTTCAAAAAGAAAAAAAAGAAAATTTTTGTGGTACAAATGATGAAATTAATTTGGTATGAGATCAACCGAACCTGCTTCATTCTAATTTCTTTTTAATAATAAATGGTGTAATTTTTTAAAAATCTGTTAATCTTCGGTGTCTGTCGATCTGTAACCGAAAGTACGACACTCCTTACGTCATAATACCCTCAGGAATTGTCTATGAATGAATATTTACCCTATGGGGGCCGGGTTAGCTCAGTCGGTAGAGCGTTCGCCTAGAAACCACAAGGTTCCTGGTTCGATATGAGTTGCACAGGGTTTTATGCGGTAAAGTAAGGAGCTGATGGTAGGTGTGGCGCTCCATATCAGACGCAAAAAGAATCTCCTTTGTCTAGCACTGATTGGCTGATACCGACTTTAGGCCACTCCGACGACTTTACTTTTACTTTATTTAACCTATAGTCTAAATCACTAATATATAGAAATGAATAAATCTTATTTTTAACGAGGTCTCTTTGAGAATCTGTGTTAGATTTGCCTCGAAACAGCTCATGTTATTAGTGCGTTTAAAATCCTACACAGTGTCTTAAAGAACACTAAGAAATACATGGAGTGATTAATTTGCATACTGGTTTTAACAAAACCGGGTTTAATAAATAATTACTTAGTGTTATTGATCTCTGATATTGTTTTATTCTCCAACATATTAAAATCAATCCTACGAATGATTTTATATAGAAACCTATTAGAATATAATTAAAATAAGTGTAATCTTTTTATATGCATTCTTATTTAATTTCGTTAGTCTTTCTAATTTGATATATTTCATTATATTACTTACGCTTGAGGGGAACATATATCTAATTTGCCTATAAATTCAATAGATTATTTTAAAATTTGTATAATTTTAATTTTTTAAATAAATCTATTAAAATTTAATAATGTTTTATTAATGAAAAAATAGTTTCTATGGTGCTACTTTGGCATGTGATCTACATGCGATGAAATTGATTTGGTATGCGATCTATCAAACCCTAATTTGCTTCATTTTAGTTTCTTTTAATAATAAATGATAAACTTTCTGGACCCTATGACCTTAAGACACCCCTTTTTTTTCTCGATTAAGAAAGGACATGTTTTTCATTTACACCGTCAATATCCGGTTGTTTTAACAGACGATTTTTAGATTAAAAAAATAAAACTAAACCCTAACCATAAGCCCTAAGCTCTAAGCCTTAACCCTAACCCCTAACAAACATAGATGGGACCCGAACAAGTACTACCACTCCGGTAAATAGGACAGACTGGGTTCTTTAACCTCGGTTAGCCAACCGGTCTAGGAAAGAACGCTGAATTCAAACCAGCTTTACTCCACTTAAAAGAGTCACATTGTGTCACATCTTATACGTGAAAGCGTATTTTGAATTTGGTAATTGCATTTCACTTAGCGCCAATAGTCTTGGTATTTTTTACACAATAGCTGGTGGAATTCATACAGTATTCGTCCAAAAGTGAACGTAATAGTGCTACTGGAGTTCAAACTTGCTCACTACGATGTCGTAGTCCAACATGTTTGCGGGGACTGGTATCGAACCAGAAAGTTTGTGATTCCTAAGAGGGTACCCCTCCTTTTATACGCTGTAAAAATAACCACTTACAACCAGATATTTATTTACCACGTAACCCACGTGTACGGGTTTGGCATAAGGCCCTATTAATTTGGGACCACCCACGAGCCGAAACTCATGGGTGGCGGGTGCAAAAATGCGTTGATCCCGTCGGCATTTCAAGGGGGCGCCTCAGGCACTGGGCAATAAACCCAGCCCTGTCCCTTTAAGTCAGGGGGCAAGTGTTGCCCGGGGGGATGTCCCCCTGGGATCAACGATGTTAGCTTGTAAGGTCCAGGGACGAAGCACTGGACCTCGGTTGGTTCGGTGCGATTTTATTTGAATGGACTGTAAAGATTGTAAATACTGAAAAAAAAAGAAAAAAAAAAAGAAAAACATCGAAACAAACAAAAAACATCGAAAAAAGACAACAAAAAAACAAAACATCGAAAATACATTGTTTAATATTCTGGGAGAGTGTCGACAACGATTTTCCGTAAAAAAAAAAAAAATTCTTGAAATTTTCCGGTCTATATAGATCCACAAGTTTCACATAACTTGACTGACGGAAGCAACATTTGTTAGTTGATTATTTGTACTGTCATTAAAACCAGCTGCGATCGAGGTATTGACCTCTTACCTGGCGTAGGCGGATACATCAACTGGTATATAATTATCGCATTTTGCTGATGTTTATTAAATTTAGCTTCGTACAGCACAAGGAGAAATTGATTTTGTTATATCAAATTTACACTCGCTGGACCTGTGGATATACTCCAGTATGATATTCCAATTATTACAACATTTGATATGTTTACTTAGGAGCTATTGCTAAATAGTTCAATATGTAAAAAGTATAATATTTAACTCTCTCACTCTTTTTTTCTTACTTTCCATTATTATCGATTGAAACAGATTAGCGTTATCGCTTCCAAGAGCTCACCCCCTCACAGTCTTTCCCCTACCTCTTTCTTTCCTATATTTTTTCTGTGTAGCATGTCCTTTTCCTTCCCTTTCTTTATAATAAAAATGGAATGTTCCATTATCTAGCTGAGGTGACGACGAAATAATTCAGCAGATAAACAACACCAGATAATAAGGATGTACATTACAGGAGTGTTAATGTATCAAATTTACATGGGAAAGAAATTAATCAATTTCCTCACCCTACCACCACTATTTGTAAATAGTAATTTGGTTTCTATGTTTAATGGCATATCAACCTTCATGGCTTATTTAATGACAAAGCCGTCTTTTTTTTAAAGAAGAGTAGTGGTACTATTTAACCCATAGCTGGAGGGATGAGGTGGTTCACACCTTTCCCAAGGGTATTAGCCCGAAAATGAACGTAATAGTGCGAATGGAGTTTGATCTCGGTTACTGCGATGTCGCAGTCCAGTAGGTTAGCCTATAAGGCCACGGGGACTTCCACTCCGTAACTACTGACTTCTTTAGTATTGATAAAGCAACCAGTCTAAAAGGAAAAAATCTAAATTTAAAACCAGCTGCACTCCGCTTAAAAATTAATCTTATGTTATATCCTGTTCGTGGCGGAAGAGAGGGGTTGGGTAAATACATATGTAAAACATATGTGTAGCCAAACTACCTTGAAAATCAGTATTTGAAATCTTTTGCCTTTATTCAGCGGTATATATATATATATATATATATATATATATATATATATATATATATGTGTGTGTGTGTGTGTAAGGTATCCAAAATTGGTAGTAAGGGATGATTCTACATGGGATCTTAAAATCTCACTGTATAGTTATATTTCAAAAGATATATATATATATATATATATATGAGAGAGAGAGAAAGAGAGAGAGAGAGAGAGAGAGAGGAGAGAGAGAGAGAGAGAGAGAGAGAGAGGCCTACATGAGTTAGACACTATCAACCTAGGTTTCACCCGAATGGTTTTCCGGTATGAATTATCCTGAAGAACCATTCGGGGGAAACCTAGGTAGATAGTGTCTGACTCACATAGGTCCTTATAATTATGCTCTAAGTGTATTTAGCAGTTTTTACATATATAACTTAGTAAACTCCGTCGGTGTTTTTTTTGTTTTTGTTTTTTGTTTTGTTTCTTTTTTTTTCCTTTAGCCACAAGCAACTGACATAGTTTTTTTCTATCCCAAATTCTTTGTTTGAATTAGAGCATTTTAGGAATCTTCATTCTTTCTTGATAATAAAGATTTACTGTAATTACTTTGCCTTATTCTAAGAATTCTTAATAAACAAAACCTACTACATATTTCACTGACTGCTCAACAAGACCTTACATGTTCAGAGCAAACAACTGACATACGCTTTTCACCTTAAATACTAGATACTTGCATGAAGAAATAAAAGAATTAGTTCATTGTTAATAATGATGATTATGTTTATTAGGATTCGGATCACTACTGCATACCCTTGAGAAAACAGTAAATTGGCCTCTATGTGAATTCGCATAAAACGGAGTTTTTTAATATTTTTTAAGAGACATCTTCATACTCAATGGTAAGCCTCTCAAATTAGTAGATCAATTTACATACCAATTTACATAGCAGGACCTGATGATGATGTTCGTTATAACTTAAAGAAATTAGAAGTACCAATTTTGCTAGTGGGTGAAGAAAATCTGAGTCACCGATTCTGTCATTGTTATTTATCAATAAAAAATTGGTAGGATTCTCAAGAGAGTCTAGTATCAAATTTATTACAGTTAACGTCCTGAGCAATAGGTACAAGGTTATTCATTATATATATATATATATATATATATATATATATATATATATATATATATATATATAGAGAGAGAGAGAGAGAGAGAAAGAGAGAGAGATATAGATATAGATATATAGATATTGATATATAGATAGATATAGATATATATTAATAGGTATATAGATATAGATAGATAGAGGATATAGTGTGCTATATTTATAAGTAGTTTTCAATATGTATAGGGTAGCGTGGACATATATGGAGATTCTATCCAAATTTTTGAAAGTTTTAACGCAATAAAGCTTTCTTGCCTGCACGCACATATACACCTTCTTTGGCACATGTGGATTTTTGAAGAGGAAATATAAACCTTGTTCAAATGTAATAAGAATCAGACTTATTTGTCAAAAGCACAATCATCATTATTAGAAATGACAATAGCCTACCGTGAAATTAATCCCTTTTATTCCGTCTTAAAAGAATCAGGGATTCCGGATGAAAATCCTATGTCAATATCTCAAAAGTTCCACCCACGTAAAGACTACATAAGCAGCCGATTGAATATAAGTTTGAATACGAGTTTTTAAAACAGTAGACAACAAATACAACATATTTTCTTTTATTATGGACAACCTGACCGAGAGTAGATGAGATTATCTATACTCAAACTCTCAAGCATTGGCCAACAATAAATTATTGTTCAGAATGGCAGTGAAAGCCAAAAATCAGAAGAAAATCAATTGCCATAGTTAGGGTATATTTCTATATCTTCCTAACTGAATACACGTAATGAGATTAGGACAAAAATGAAAAAAATTCCACATTTGTTTAATGTGAAAGAAAAATTTCGTACTAAGCCTTTTTCATTGCCAGCAATGTTTTTTTTTCTTGTTAGGGTTTTGCGTATGCTTCGCTTATTTGTATCATCATCATCATCATCATCATCATGTCACGCTGTTAGCACGGATATCCATGACAGTCTCTCTCCATCCCTCCCTATCGTTCATCATTCTCGGGAGGTCCTCTATGCAGCATCCTGTATCCGCACAGAGCTGATCAATGTACGTCTTTGCTGGTCGGCCCACACTGGCGTGCCCATGTGCTGGCTTCCACAGGAGGACATCGCTTATGAGTTCGTCCTTGCTTCTCCAGCAGTATCCCGCGTGTCTTGTCCGTCTTACTCGGATGGTTTGGGTGATATGTGGCAGGTGGCCGCACAGCTGCTTTCTCGTGGGGTGCTGTTTCCACGTCTTGTTCATGATCACCCGTAGCATTCTTGTGCAGCTCCCATCTAGTTTATTCTCTAGTCGCTTCGTTAGGGTCCAGGTAGTGCAGCCATACAGCAGCACTGATACGACAACGGCCTGGAAGAAATTTAAAAAAATGAAAATACTGTTTTTTTAAATACTGTTGACTTACCAATAGGATTTCTTAAATATTAGTCTATTTCAACACTTGTATTCACCATCCAACCATGCTTAAAAAGAACAGTATTTATATTTTTTATAACACACACACACACACACACACACACACACACACATATATATATATATATATATATATATATATATATATATATAGTAAAGATAAACCTAATAAGGAGTCAGATGAACCTACTTAAAGTTTCGCTAAGTGCTCTTCAGGGCTAAGATCCGACTAAAGAGATTTGGAGCAAACTCATATTTATACAACACCTTCCACCTAGACTTAAATAAATTAGTATAGACTAAACTAACCAATGAAAAAAAAGGAAAAAGACAAACACAGAACACCGTTTAAATCTATTATTTTATCTATTTATTTATTTTTTTTTTTTAATTTATTTATTATTATTACTAGCAAATATATTTAAGTTTTAATATAAAAAAATATCATGTTAAATTAGAAAGGCTGAATAAGAATTCAGATAAAAAGATTTGGAACAGAGGGGGTATGATTGAAAAATAGAATAGCTTTGAAACTAACTCTTCCATCATTTTCCCTTACTCCCGTCTTTCACTGGTAAATTTTCCTAATTTAACTATTTAGTTAAAATAGGAAGTAAAGAATAATATTACAGTTATTTCTTCTTGTTAATGGATTTCTTTTAAGATTTATCCCCGAGATTTTTGCTCATATTCATTAATATAAAACCAAACAATTATAAATCAATAATACTAAGCATATATTTATTAAAATCAAATTTTTAATATCAATATGCAAATTAGCCTTCCCATTCACACTGTAAACCGCTATTTTGTTGTATATATAAATACAATTGCATGTTATGCGTATGTAGATATGGTCAACAGTCTTAATGATGTAAAACAATTTTATTAATAATTGAGGTTTAAATAAAAATAAAATCATGGAGAATGTGATGTAAATAACAAAGGGAATTGTGACTTGAATAGTAATATAGTTTCGGTTACAGACAGACAAAACCCACTACTTTAGTTCTAACATATACCTTACATTACATCACGAAGAAGCCATGTTTTTTATGTTTACAACTATATATATATTATATATATATATATATATATATATATATATATATAA
>CM042148.1:76579675-76582064 GCA_023376005.1 Doryteuthis pealeii
TTAGCATCTGAGGTGGAGCGCCACACCTACCATCAGCTCCTTACTTTACCGCACAGATCCCTGTGCTACTCATACGCTGAGTTGGCGAGGACCGGTTTCGAACTAGGAACCTTGTGGTTTCTAGCCGAACGCTCTACCGACTTTCAGGTTAAACATGTCTATAATTACTAAATTACGTTTTACATCATGATATTAAACCAGCGGTCCCCAACCTTTTTTTTTCGCCACTGACCAGTTTCATCTAAGACAATATTTTCACGGACCGGCCTGTATATGCTCCGGCCTACATTTGCTCGATACTCGTTAATGACGTAATCTAATAATAAATCATCCGCATTGGTCTTATGTCAAATGCAAACATCAACAGACAATAAACAACCTTTTGTTTATGAATTAATAATCAACAACATCTCTGTAAACGAAAATAGTTACTTTAGAACGAAAATCCTTTCTAATAAGAAATGATTATAATAAAAAAAAACTCGTCAAGAGGCACAGAAGTCACTTTTCAAAATAAAACATCAACATTTAGACTGATAATCAATAAATAAAAAAAAATGAAATAAAAAATAAAAATTCAAACGTTCCGTGCGGCCCGATACCTTATGGTCCGCGATCCGGTAACGGGTCACGACCCGGTGGTTGGAGACCTCTGTATTAAACCATCACATAAAATCCACTTCTTTGCTACCAAAATATATTTTTTGTAAACTTCTCAATACTTTAGATGGACAACCGTCCTATAATGAACTAACCCTCAGTTTTTGTACTTTTCTTGGGTGTGGTATGCGTAGATGTAGAAGAGACACCGTGAGCGGTTTAAAGTAGACAAAGAGTTAAGACATAATCCAACTCTCGTGATTTCAGAGCAGATTCTTAAAAAAAAACAACTATTTGGTTGAATGATCAGAGGTCACGGATTCGAATAACGCAGTTAAGACTCAGCAAAATAGTTATGACCCAATTATTATACGTGCATCATGACGAAAAAGTACACTAGGGTAATAAAAAATCGTGAATAAGAATTGAGTGCAGTAGATATAAATCTATGAAATTCCTTATGAATTTAATGATTTATATAGAGTATCACACGAGGAAGATGCCTAAATAATAAAGTTTATACTTTACTTGATATTTGGAATGTCGACTTGGCACGCGTAACATCTGTTGTTGCCCAAAGGCGTAATTAGGTGGAAGCAGGAATTCAAGTGTCGTCAAGTACCCTCCTCACACAGTTTCTTTACAAAATTTTAGATTAAGGTCAAAGTCCAGGAACTTGAATACTATCTATCTATCTATCTATCTATCTATCTATATATATATATATATATATATATATATATATATAGAGAGAGAGAGAGAGAGAGAGAGAGAGAGATCAATACTTCATAAAAAGTAGAGCTATAATAATTATGAAAAAAATATCGGTCTACGGCGGTTTCGATCGCATCAGTACTCCAAGTTGTATTTTTATGGTAGCGGATACACCCACATTAAAAAAAGACAACCTGGGGTCTTGATCAGATCACAACGTTCGAAACAGCGGTTGACCCATATTTTTTCCACCATTATTATTATTTTTATTATTGTATATGTTTATGGATATATAATATATATATATATATATATAATATATATAATATATATATATATATATTTGAGTGTGTGTACATACAATTGCATCTTTACCCAAAAAGATATTTATGCGTGCTATATATATATCTATAGAGGGAAAACGTGGACAAAAGAAGCAACTCAAACAAGTAGATGTTGGAGATATATTTCGTCTTGCCTTGAGCAGGACTTCATCAGTCTTTTATTTCAATAGCTCATTTTGTCGGATTCACTCCTATTATCCTATCCTATATATATATATATATATATATATATATATATATATATATATATATGTCATGGAGCCTGGTCCAACTACCGAGTAAGGTGAACTTTCTTTGTAATTGTAATTCATCAAATCAATGCTGCACGAGAGAAGAGAGAGAGAGAGAGAGAG
This sequence comes from Doryteuthis pealeii, assembly GCA_023376005.1. Taxonomy (NCBI): domain Eukaryota; kingdom Metazoa; phylum Mollusca; class Cephalopoda; order Myopsida; family Loliginidae; genus Doryteuthis; species Doryteuthis pealeii. The sequence continues at coordinate 76,581,687 of CM042148.1, forward strand.
AGAGAGAGAGAGAGAGAAGAGAGAGAGAGAAGAGAGAGAGATGCAGCCGACAACCCTTCACTCTCTTACTAAACTTTTTATACTCTACTCTGCATCGCGTCGTTTCTCTCCTTTTTCCTCTTTTTATTTCCCTTCAACTTACTCTCTCTTCGTTTTTTTTTCTGTTCTTCCGTATATTGAAGTTTTGAAAATATTTTAATCGACCAAAGCTCCTGCGTTCTTAACTCTTCAAAGCTACCGATGCTACTATCGTGAATGCAAAAACAAACAGAAATGCAGATCTGAATGAAATATTCAAGTTATTCAACCGTATACTAGCACAATATAAAGATATTTAACAATATATGGACACAATATAGGGAATATTCAACAATGTCT
>CM042148.1:76582164-76652164 GCA_023376005.1 Doryteuthis pealeii
GATCTTCAACCCACTGACCACATTCATTATCATTATGAGGTCACTACATAGCAAGCAGCTACTTGAATAAAGGTCGCCCCCGCTATCATTTTACCTTCAGTACTATATTAACTTACCCTTTGGCGACACCTATGCTGGCTTAATATAAGAAAAGATACGGAAGTACAATAATAATGTAACAGGTAGAGAAGTAGTTGTATATTGTAATAATACTACTAATTTAATAATACAACAATAGATAATAGTAATATCTAATCGAATAATACTGCTAAATACCATGTGAAGAGAGAGAGAGACAAGAGGTAAATAATAGTGCGTATGGTGAATTTTTGTAGGTGATTTAGTTTATGCGAAACTCTCTAATTATAACAAACATTTCGCATTCTTAAAGTGACAAACGTTTAACATTGGAATAATCATTCAACGAAGTACAGTCGTTTCTTTGTGTTGTAACAGGAGGATATTAAAAATATCTTATCAGCATTGCTTTCTCTATTGAACACCACAAATATAGTGTCATGACTGTGATGACGTCAACTATAAAACTATTGCAGTAATAAGTTAGTTAAAAAATAGGCCGTGAGTAAACCTTCTGCTACGTGGAAAAATTCAAGGTTGGTTCAAAAAGAAACGTCTTTAAATACAATACACTTTGAGTAGTTCGGATAGTAATAAGAAAGGATATCACGACGGCTTGTGGTGTAGATTTAGTTGCAGATATCCTGGGTCCTGGGGCGGTTTGGAGGCAGGATTATTTAATTATGCATTATCCCGTGCGTACTAATAACAGAAAATCGGAAAAAGAAAGGAAGGAAGAAAGGATACAAAACAAAACAAAACAAAAGGAAGAAACATGAAAATATAAATCTAAAGGTAAGGCTTCTATTTATTTTCATGGATACGCGGTATTTTGTGCGTAAAGCACGAGAGAGTATATACAAAATACAAGACGGGTATAATATTGTATATACAAGAGTACTAAGATGAGTATAGAACTGATGTTTATGTACGATTGCGTATATGATAAATGTTCATGTTTTATGCGAGCGTATAAATGTCCATGTTTCATTTAACTTACTCACGTTGGGGTAGAGGGGATGGAAGAACATTTGAGCGGAGACAAGAATAAAGAACATGGAAAATACTGAAATATAGAATTTAAATGAAAAGTTAAAATTGAGAAACTTTAAAACATCCTATGTATCTTAAAAACAATCAAATCTCCATTTTTCTTTGATATTTGTTTTGTTTTTTTTGTTTCTGTTTGTTTTTTGGTTTTTTGTTTTTTTTTCTTCAATGGATCAAGTTTCCAGACTTCTATTATTTTTTTTAAAAATCTATGAATTTGAAACAAGAAATATAAAGTATGCAATTTAAACACGAAAATATAATTAAAATTTAAAAATTTTGAAAGGTAAACTGCATTCTAAACTTTTAACAATAACTTGTGTCCAAAACTTTTTAAAAGTAACAGGTATCCTAAGCTTATCTAATTTTCCATTTTTCTTCTTTTAGAAATGAATTTATAATATAAATTTTCCGCTTCTGGAATAGTTTTAAGATTTTAAAAATATCTTAAAATTAAGATATTTCCAGATGATTTTTTACCAATTTTATTTTCTAGAAAACTGAAGTTTTCCATGGAAAAAAGTCCTGTTTTTGCAGAATAATACTATGTACTTTTTCTTTTAAATTTGAAAAAAAAAAGATAATAATTAACAAGTGTTTATTCGTATCATTGAGTTAAAACATCAATAAGAATTTTGAAATGTGCTATGATTATTTATATTTGACAAACTTAAAAGAGCAGGAGACAAACAAAAGAAGAGAACCATTGACTAAATTGTCTGTCTGTCTCTCATTATAATTATATATATATATCTTAGAAAGGAAGGAAAAACTCAACACCGTAATTCCATAATAAGTTTTTACTTCGACCAAAATTGGGGCCTATATAAATCTAAGTTGAGGTATTTCTAGAAATAACCTGATCTTCCATCTGATGAGACTGGATTTTGGGGAGCTATATTAAATCAACTTAGATTTATATACGCCCCAAATTTGGTCGAAATAAATTTATTATGGAAATTACGGTGTTGAGTTTTTCCTTTCTTTCTAAGATAAATATTGCTCTGTATATAATCTAAAAAGTTTTATTATACATTGAGATCTCTTTAGTGATTTAAAGATTCACTGTATTTATACATACTGGATCATACAATAAATACAGTGTATCTTAAAATCACATATAGAATCACCCCTTACTACCAAGTTTGGATACCTCTCATATATATTATATATATATATATATATATATATATATATATATATATATATTGAAGACCACAGAATATTTCCTTTTTATGATCTATGTCATATTCTTTCTTATCTTCTAGTGTTTTTTCGTAAATTTGGATTCAGTTGGTAGAGAAACTGTCCCATACTTTTTACCCAAGTGCTTTTGACCATTTCGCCGATCGTTATGGGGGGGGGGGGGTGTAGTGTTATTTTTTTCCTTCTTATATGAATTTATTCATTCTTTTATTATTGCTCTTTCAAATTAGGAGAGTCTATTTATATTTTGAGGATTGCTAAGATCAGCATAACATTAATAAAATAGCGTTTAATACGGGCAATAATATACTAAACATTTACAATAAGTAACACACTAATCTATATATATATATATATATATATATTATATTATATATATATATATGGGAGTAAATATGGAAAATAAATCCGACAATATAAAGAAAATTTGAAAAAACAAGTGTTCCGAAAATGGGATGAATTTTATTATCGATGTTTAAAACATTTCGGTTTCATTGAACCTTCATCAGGATGTCTCTTGGGGTGAAGAAAATGATGGATGTTTTTATATGTGACAGGAGATGAAAATCTTTTTAACTAAAAAGATTTTCATCTCCTGTCACATATATATATCATTTTCTTCACCCCAAGAGACATCCTGATGAAGGTTCAATGAAACCGAAATGTTTTAAACATCGATAATAAAATTCATCCCATTTTCGGAACACTTGTTTTTTCAAATTTTCTTTATATATATATATATATATATATATATATATATATATATATATATATAATAGAATGAATGGATAATGAATGAGAAAAGTATTGGCATATATTTGTGCTCAATGCTAAAATAGCAGAGCAGGTTTACAATCAAATATTATATATTGTGGATTTAATATCCCGTAACTAAAGTTTCATGCTTACTTGCAATCATCAGAGTTACGGGATATTAAATCCATAATATTTGATTATATATATATATATATATATATATATATATATATATATATATATATGAATGATATATTTTTGTATGTATGTATGTTAGTGCAACAACTGAGTACATATCTTTTTATAAAGGAAAATTGGTGTAAACCAGCAAGACCAAAATTCAATAAAAATCCACACCCTATTTTTGTTCGAGAGAGGGTTAAAAAAAACTTTTTACTCCTCATTTTCCACCAGGAAAGCTAAATAAACATACAGTAAATGTATAGATATATGTATGATATATTAAGAAATTGATTAAAAATTGAAACAAATTGATAAAGGTTAGAATATAGAAATAAAATAGAAGAAAAAATACAAAGACAAAAAAAAAACGTAAAAAAAAACAAGAATATGTAAAGAAAAGATTTATAAGAATAAGACGTGTGAGTGTCCGACAGTTTGGTTAAAGATGTGTACCGCTAGATTGCTTACAAATAGGGATTTATTTATGACTAGAAGCGGCTACCCAGCGTCGCCTGGGTAGAGGGGATGCAAAATAGGTTAGTCCCACAGATCCATTATTATTGAATCGTGAGTAGTTGGATCCTGGTAGTATGTCTCATTAAAATCCCTATGTAAAAAAAAGACCTTGCGTTTATCCAGGCAATCTGAAAAGAAAAATTAATGTCTATTTAAAATATTAAATGCAAAAAAAATTTAGGCTGTTATCATCTAAATTTTATTTTGTTAAATTATTTTCACAAATATAAATCAAATCTTCATTATTTTTGCTCAAAAAGCATTCATAAAAAGTTGTTGTTTTTTTATCAATCTATATATAGATATAGATCAGAGATTTATTTTTTTTACTTTTGAAATTCTGGGCTTAACCGGGTATCTCTGCTAGTAATACATAATTTCTCCTGTGAGATTGAGAATATTTATGCTTTCTCAAAAAACTTTAATTTACTAACACTATACACTGATTCACTCGAAGTGGTATTTTCATTTTGGCCTTAATCGTTATAACGTTTCGACCATTGTATTCTCTGGCCTTCTACAGGTATATATCGAATTCGATAATCTTCTTGGAATTTCAGATTGAACGCTTTATTTAATTCACTAATTAAATACAACATGGATAGCAGAATGAGAACAATCTACCACCTGCATGGTTTCAATAATGATTTTTACTATAAAAATGCATTGGACAATGATTTTCCATGAAAATGCATTGGACAATGATTTTTCCTATGAAAATGCATTGGACAATGATTTTTACTATGAAAATGCATTGGACAATGATTTTTACTATGAAAAATGCATTGGACAATGATTTTTACTATGAAAATGCATTGGACAATGATTTTTACTATGAAAATGCATTGGACAATGATTTTTACTATGAAAATGCATTGGACAATGATTTTTACTATAAAATGCATTGGAAATGATTTTACAATGATTTTACTATAAAAAATGCATTGGACAATGATTTTTACTATGAAAATGCATTGGACAATGATTTTACTATTAAAAATGCACTGGAAAATTTTACTATAAAAATGCATTGGACAATGATTTTTACTATGAAAATGCATTGGACAATGATTTTTACTATAAAAATGCTGCATTGGACAATGATTTTTACTATGAAAATGCATTGGACAATGATTTTTACTATGAAATGCATTGGACAATGATTTTACTATGAAAATGCATTAAATTTTTTATTTAAAAGTTTTACATTTTTAGTAGGTCATTGAAGGCAACGAACACGTGAGGAAGGCCGAAAGTTACTAAGGCCAAAACGTTGTGACTTTACTTTTAAACAAAATAGACATAAATCCGAATAGATTGAAATATCATTATATATTAATTCCAATAAATAAGAAGAATACGACAACCGAAATGTTATTAGAAAAACCAGGATAATGGCACTAGTACTGATAAATTAAACTACAGGGTGGTCCAAAAGTCTTGTCACCCCTACATATTGTTTTAATTTTCATTATTTTTTTGTTTCAATAATATAATATATAATATCATTAATAATATATAATAATATAATTTTATATTTTATTTCCAGCGGCTTATTCCATGTAATTATAGTTGATTAATTAGGAGTTATATCTTTCGTGACGAAACTTTCGGACCATTCTGTATAACGGAGGTATACCCTGGCATGAACAGCAGAATGAAAACAATCAACGGAAAACGACTGACACCTAAAGAAGGCCGGAGAATAAAGTGGCCGAAACGTGACTATAACAACACAATGACACCAAATTGGATTAGTAAGTAAAGTTGGCGGAGTGGCCTATTGTCGGTATCAACCGGAGAGCGAGAGAGTTTATCCCCTTTTCGCTAGCACTAGACCAGGGAGATTGTTTTTTGCTGAGTTGGAGAGTCACACATACCGTCAGCTCCCCACTTTACTGCACAGATCAGATTACTCCATCTGTGCTACTCATGCACTGAATTGACGGGGACCGTTATCGAACCCGGAACCTTACGATTCCTAGTTGGGTGCTCTACCAACTGAGCTAAAATATAGATCAGTGTATAATAAAGATAATTCTCCATCTTGAAAATTCAGACAGAAATAAAAGTTTGTTATAAACTTTTATACGAGAAAGAAATGACTGTACCAACATTTAGGATAAAACATTCATATGTCCGATTTTATAAGTCTCTTTAGTAGGAATAAAATGATCGCAGAGCTTCTTTTTTTTCTCATTCGATTTTATACGTGACTCAAACCAGAGTAAGTGTATACGCTCTACGTAAATCGGCAAATGGAAACGTAGGAAGTAAAAAAACAGAAATCTCTTTAGTAATATCTAAACGACCTCGCTGATTACGAAATGTACATTATTCCCAGATGAGCAATATCTGTCACGACGATGTAAAGTTATAGAAACGACGTTCCTTTATTTGTTTGCTTTTTTTTCTTGCTTAATTGTCATGTGTGAAAATGGCATTTTCTCACGTCTTCTATTTGATAAAATTTGTTCATGGCCAAGAAAAAAACCCAAAAAAACAAGGAATAAAAGAAAAACAACAAAACCAATAAAAACAAACTATATTTTACATATCATTTCGAAGTGGTGTCACTGTATAATGTTTCTCAATTTTATACTAGCAAATATATGCACCTCCGGGTGCAAGTATTTAAGTTTTTAATGTAATAAAATATTGTATTAAATTAGAAAGGCTAATGAAACTAAATAAGAATACAGATAAAAAGATTTGAAACAGAGGGATAGTAAAAGATTTGAAACAGAGAGAGTATAATAAAAATGGAATAACTGAAACTTACTCTTCCATCACTCTCGTCTTTCATTGTTATTTATTCTAATTTAAGTATTTAGTTAAAATAGGAAGTAAAGAATAAAATGACAGTTATTTTATCTTGTTAAAAGATTTCATTTAAGATTCATTGAAGAGATTTTTGCTTATATTCATTAAAATAAACCAAAACAGTTAGAAATCAATAATACTAAGCACATATTTATTAAATTCGATTTTTTTAATATTAATATGCAAATTAGCCTTCCCGTTCACACTGTAAACCGCTATTTTGTTGTATATATAAATATAATTGCATATTGTCTGTAGGTAGACATAGTTAACAATATTAATAATGTAAGACAAATTTATTAATAATTGAGGTTTAGATAAAAAATAAATCATGGAGAATGGGATGTCAATAACTAAGAGAATTGTGACTTGAGTAGGAATATAGTTTCGGTTACAGACAGAAAAACACACAATCTCCATTATAATAAGATTTATCCACACACCATTTAAAAGCTGAATCCGTGGAAATTCCACAGTTGAATTAGTTTAGACAAATAACGTTATACACAGGGATGCTGTGTGCTGTCTTGAACAATTCCTGGAAGCAGCACAACACAAAGAGCAACTACACGGATACTTACCTCCTATCACACAAATATACAAGATGAACAAGACATGGTGGACACGACTGGAGAAGCAAGGACGAACGCAAAAATAACATTCTCCTTTGGACACCTACAGATGTACATACTAGTGTTGGACGATTAGCAAAAACTAACTTACACCAGCAATTTACGGACACTGGACGCCGTGCTGAGGACTTGCCAGGAGTGTTAACCAATAGGGATGAGTAGCGTGAGGGAGTCATGAGACTAGCCGTCAGCACGACCATGATGATGAAATATACAAATATATATAAGTTATGGTAGCGAAGATAAGTCAACGACCCTTGGTAATTGACTGTTTCTCGTTATGCGATTTCAAATCAAGTTTTGTACTTATCCCAGCGCCGTTAATTTCAAGTCTTCACTATCCTAACTTAGAATACATGAACTATCAATGATATTGAGCACGATTTATTTATGAATATAGCAAACATATATATATATATATATATATATATATATATATATATATATATATATAATGTGTGTCAAGAAGTATCCACATTTTTGTACTTTTTAACACACATTGTATTCTGAAAAATAATAATTTTCCATTCAGTCATTCTTTTTAGAATACATGGTATGTCAAAAAAGCACCAAGTTTCAAGCTGTATTTACCATGATAGAAATGAAGAATGAATGGAACGTTATTTTTTCAGAATACAAGGTGTGTCAAAAAGTACAAAAAATCTCGATACTTTTTTGACACATCTTGTATTTATATATATGATATAATATATATATATATAATATATATATATATATATTATATATATATATATATACAAGATGTGTCAAAAAAGTATCGAGATTTTTTTGTACTTTATATATACTAGCAAATATATGCACCCTCCGGGTGCAAGTATTTGAATTTTAATGTAATGAAATATGTTAAATTTGAAATACTTTTGAAACTAAATAAAAATCCAAATAAAATGATTTGAAACAGAGGGGGTATAATCGAAGAATAGAACAACTTTGAAACTAAGTCTTCCATCATTTTCCATCACTCCCTCCTTTTATTGCTGAATTTTCCTAATTTAACTATTTAGTTAAATTAGGAAGTAAAGAATAAAATTACTGTTATTTCTTTATATTAAAGGATTTCTTTTAAGATTTATCCCCGAGTTTTTTGCTCATATTCATTAAGAAAAAAACAAACAATTAGAAATCAATAATACCAAGCGCATATTTAATAAAATTAAACTTTTAATATCAATATGCAAATTAGCTTTCCTGTTCACACTGTAACCCGCTATTTTGTTGCATATATAAATACAATTGCATGTTATTAGAATGTAGATAAAGTCAAAAGTATTAATAAGGTATAACAATTTTATCAATAACTGAGGTTTAAATAAAAATAAATTCATGGTGAATGTGACGTCAATAACTAAGGGAATTGTGACTTGAGTAGAGATTTAGTTTCGGCTTCAGACAGACAAACACACAATCTCCATTATAATAAGATATATATATATATATATATATAATACAAAAATAAGTTAAGTAAATGAAACGGAAACTAAACATATATATAACTCATTTAATATTTCATTATACAAAAGATATTCTTGATAAAAGTAACTCCTCTTATTACCCCACCCCCCACACACATTCTTCAATGTTGGGTCGCCAACTTTCACTTTAACATTAGAAATGTATCTGAAAACAATATTTAGAATTTAAATTATAGAAACACTTGAGGTCTTGATAATAAGTGTTGACATTTATAGACAGTCACTGCATTCCAACATTTTTAATTGCATCAATATATCTGATATAGTGGAAATTTGATGCATAAGCTTTTGCTTGTTAATGTTATGGAAGTTTCTTTTTAAAAAGCAATTGTAGCTACGTAACAATTCCAATCCTGTCTCCGTTGCATTTTTCCTTTGCATCTAATAAGAAACCCCCTCCGATCAATCGGCTGGTCACGTCAAGCCTAGCACCTATATGATTTTCCCAACCCTATTGCCCTTATGGCAAGCCCCAACCCCTTTTTATCACATGGATGCTAGAAGGCGGTGGCTGCGGGTCTACATGTCCTGGGAATGACGTTAAACTCTATCTGATGGTGAGGTTCCAGTTTTGGAGGTTTGGGGAATGTGGAGCACCCCTTCATCACCATTGCTCCCTGGTCCACTCTGACCCGGAGTGGTAGTACCTGTTAGGGTCCCATCTATGGGTTAAATAGAAAAATGTATTTATAAACAAAATTGTATTATCCATTAAGAATTGATTTATTTCAAAACTTTCTCGGCATTAAATGACCCACTGAGGTTGATATGCCGTAAAACAAACCAAACCAAACCAAACCAAACCATCTAATAAGAAAAGAAAATCTCAGTTAATATGATATGCCATTAAATAAACAAAACAAAAACTAAAACCGGATCTTCAATTCACTTTTCAATAGTGTTATAGGTGACACACCCTATAAGACCAATGGAATGCGCCAACAGATTACTATAAATAAACAGGGATAATTGTGGCTTAGGAGCTAGCCAATGCGAGTGCAAATAACTCTGTTCGTCGGACGTAATTTCCACATCTCTCTATTGTATTGTCTACTTTCTGTTAATATATTTTTCTACTTTTCGTTACCCGTTGTTTTGTTCTTATTTGACCCCTTAAAACCTCACAACAAATAGTAATTTTAAACTAATAAGAAAAGAAAATCTCAGTTTATATAAAAAAAAAGATGCAAAAAATGATCAAATTAGTGAAAGATTATTTTTTCTTTTTTCTTTTTTTTTTTTTTAGTTACTGATTTAACAGAAATCTAAAATGTACGATACGCCAACTCTTCATATTTGACGTTAAGTCCACAATCATTGGACAGGAAAGACAATTCTTTTTCTTTAGGGGGCGGGCTCCCCGTGTCATAGTGGTTACCGTGCTGGACTGTGACATCTTAGAAAGCGAATTCAAACTCTTGTCCTCGATATTACGTTCACTTTCGGACTAATATCATTTTAAAATGTATGAACTTCCTATCCACAAAGCTATGGGTTAAATAGTACCACTACTGTTCTACTACAAGGGTAACTTTGGCATTAGATAAACCACGAAGCTTGATATGTTATTAAACAAAGAAATTAAACTAATACTGCCGTAATATTTTAGTGAAATCAAGAGATCGCGGTGGACACATGTCGTGATGAAGTCCTCACGGGTAGGACAGATGTGCAAAGGGTTGATTTCATAACTGGGTTCGCAAGTATCGGACATCCAACGAACTCGCTATTCAGTAGTAATGGACCTGCGAGACTAGCTTGCTAACCATTGAAACCACGATGGGACACTCTCGCCTGCTGACTTGTATAGTAAAAGCATATGTGATTGGGTATTGATTATAGCTTTCACTTAGATTAGTCTATTGATCCCCTCTTCACCGTGACGTACACTAATTTCCGAAAACGAAGGTAGGTATGAAGTGACAACAGCATAGATATATAGATTTGATATAATGAATATGTAAATACCTTGGTTCCCCCTCACTATAATCTGATTGGACAGTGTCATGTATGAATAGTCGACACTGTGTTGGTCCTATACCTAATGCCTACAACCCGTCTTTCGGGACGGGGGTCCAGTGAGCTTCGGCCACTGGACCGGTGAGATGGTAAATTAATAGCGTCGATCCCAGAGGGCCATCCCTCCAGGCAATACCAGCCCCCTTGACTTAAAGAGGCAGGGCTGGGTTTATTGCCCAGCGCCTGAGGCGCCCCCCTTGAGAGGGAATGCCGACGGGATCGACGCAATTTTTCTACCGGCCACCCATGAGTCTCGGCTTGTGGGTGGTCCCACATAAATAGGGCCTTCGTGCCTGACTCGGTACGAGTGGGGTACTGGGTAAATAGAAACAAAATAAACCTAATGCCTCCAACCCGTCTTTCGGGACGGGGGTCCAGTGAGCTTCGGCCACTGGACCGGTGAGATGGTAAATTATTAGCGTCGATCCCAGAGGACCATCCCTCCAGGCAATACCTACCCCTTGACTTAAAGGGGCAGGGCTGGGTTTATTGCCCAGCGCCTGAGGCGCCCCCTTGAGAGGGAATGCCGACGGGATCGACGCAATTTTTCTACCGGCCACCCATGAGTCTCGGCTTGTGGGTGGTCCCACATAAATAGGGCCTTCGTGCCTGACTCGGTACGCGTGGGGTACTGGGAAAATAAACCTAATGCCTACAAGCTAAACTTACTCGCTAGACAACACCACGACTGCTCGGCAGACGGATTGCTATTCGACGTACCAATTACTACTGCGATAATATACCAAATACCAACTTCAGAATATATCCCTTAACCCGGATATATCAAGATTCTATTTTGAATTCCAGCGTCAATTAAATGTCTACATTTCTTTACCGAGAATAGTTAAACTCAGCTTCAGAAATGTATCAACTTTAAGTTAAAAGAAAATATTTACAAATAAAATTGCATATAAAAGCAACTGCGTAAAAAACTTGCCACGTGTCCTTTACATTTTTGCCAACTTTAAGTCGCTCACAGCGTTTTATTCTTCAACCACTACGATCCTATCGTAAACCGCTGACAGCGGCTCTCACACATGTGACTTGTCTACACTGAAAAATCACTACGTGAACACCCCCTATCATTATTTTTTGTTTTGTTCTGAAATGAATAGTGAACTCAGGGGTATCTCAATACAGTGTACGAAAAACTAGCAATTCAAGTGATGGTGATCTAGTCAGTTTTTTTTAAAATTCTTTTTAACTTGTACAGTTCCAACTGAAATTGATTTATTTACTTATGGATATGGCCGGGTTAGCTCAGTCGGTAGAGCGTTCGGCTAGAAACCACAAGGTTCCTAGTTCGATACCGGTCCTCGCCAACTCAGCGTATGAGTAGCACAGGGATCTGTGCGGTAAAGTAAGGAGCTGACGGTAGGTGTGGCGCTCCACCTCAGATGCTAAAATAATCTCCTTGGTCTTGCGCAAGTGAAAAGGGGATAGACTCCCTCGCTGATTGGCTGATACCGACGTTAGGCCGCCCCGACGACTTTACTTTTTACTTACTTATGGATCGACACTACTGTCTGGGATCAGTGCGCTTTGTCTAGAAACAAAGTGTCACTCAACGACAATTCTCCTAAAGATTAACATTTTCCTTCTCCTAGACTGGTTGCCTAAACAAGCTTAAAAGGCCCAGTCTAACCTACTATTAACCCATGTTTTGTCAGCTAAAGATTTCGTTAAACTTTACATTTCTCGATAAATCAAACACAGTTTTGTATGATAAAGTTGCAGAACCAAATGTGTACAATTATGATACATTAAGAGTATTAAAACATTATAACCTTTTAAAAAACTTGTATATTTTCTGTTGGAAATTATATAATACTAATATATATATATATATATATATATATATATATATGTGTATATATATATATATATGAGAAGAAAATATTTAAAAAATATAACAAACACAGGATGTTATGATTGGGGGAAACAATTTTATGTGTCAATACTTAAGCATTTCGGTATATTGTACCATCTTCAGGACACCGTTAAGTAATGTTTATGTGAGGGACAAAATGAAAGATGTTAAGTGTAAAGTGAATGTGCGAATATGATGTTATTAACCGTTAATTTTTATATTTTTATTTACGAAAGCCAATATTGTCGGATTAATTTCCTCACCGTATTTCCCTATATATATATATATATATATATATATATATATATATATATATATTGTGTGTGTGTGTCTGTGTCTGTGTCTGTGTGTGTAAGATGTAATTGACTCTTTTGGATTAAAATTCTTTCTAGGTCACTTAAACCAACCGTATCTATATATATTTTGGAATTCAGTTTTTCTTTTCGGTCACTTAAACCAACGATATATATATATATATATATATATATATATATATATATATATATATATATATATATATAACTGGGTAAAGTGATAGAAATAAAAAATTGAATTCCAAAGAGTTAATTACATTTCCTTATCCAAAATATCTAAATTAAGAGTTTCTAGAATTAATTATTTGTGAGTAAAATCGCATATAAAACAAATTGCATAACAACCAAAATATTGTAATGATATAATTGGGGGATTGTTAAAACACGCGGGATTGACCGTTTGCCAATGTTTTGTGCAGAAACCATCTTTGAGATTTGACTGGGTTTATATATTTAATGACATAGACATATAAATATTATGGGTTATTCAATGCCAAAGCCATCTCTGGAGAAAAACAGTAGTGGCACGATTTAACCCATAGCTGGAGGAATGAGGGGGTTCATGCCTTTTTGAAAGGTATTAGACCGAAAGTGAACGTAATAGTGCGACTGTAGTTTGAACTCACTCACTACTTGGAATATGAGGATTCACACACACACACATATATAATATATATATATATATATATATATATATATATATATATATATATATAACATTTTCATATTATTGATCAAAGCCTGAAGAAGATACCAGAAGATCTGAAACACGTGTTGCATATGTAAGATAAAAATAATTTTTTTTCTTCTGAAAACATAATACATTTTGCGGACCTTCTTTTTATAATATATATATATATATATATATATATATATAATATATATATATATATATATATATGAGAGAGAGAGAGAGAGAGGAAAGAGAGAGAGAGAGAGAGAGAGAGAGAGAGAGAGAGAGAGAGAGAGAGAGAGAGAGAGAAATAATAGGTTGATTGATCATTAAGACATTTAAACAATTTCTCTGAATTTTCGAGATGCGGCTTGATAATTTGTATTTTTCAAACCGTTGTCCTCATCTTTATTCTTATATACACAACGGTTCGGCCGATGTGCCCTCCACACTCTTTAAAAATAATACATAACTATGAAGGTAAATATTCTAACGGATATGGCTAACAGAATGAGAAATTCCATGAAGGCTCCAGAGTTCGACAAGAAACACCTGAAGAAGGCCGGGGGTACACATCGGCCGAAACGCTGTTTATATAATAATAAAGATGAGGGAAACAGTCCGAAAAATCTAAATAATACAAATTTAAAGAATGTAGTTCATATATAGTTTATATCGGCGGTTTTGGTGATCGAAATAAATTTCGAATTTCAAAAGAGTAAATTAGTATCCTTTATTTCTTTATTTTAAAAACAAAACAAATCACTCACTCAAACGCAAACTTTTCTGGATTTTACAACATCACAACACCTACATTATTGTTAAGGTCCAACTATGGTCGAATTTTTATCCGCATTTGCAGCATCTTTCATACCATCAAGTAAAACTTTAAAAAAATGAATAAAGAAACCTTGTCTAATATTTGATATAAAATGCTCATAAGAGAACCTACTGCCTAAATGCACACGTTTAAAAAAAACTTGCATAATTGACACCAAGTCAACACTAACTGTCTCTGTTAATCACCCATTTTTGTTCTATAAACCATCCTTAAGACGTGATTAATAATTAGTATTGGATATGTTGTCAGCGCTGAGAAATCATGAAAAGCGAACAGACAAACAATTCTAACATTGAATGCATATTTTATAAAGTTATTATTGTTTTGAGAAAACATTCACAAAGTTACCTAGAGAAATATATTTTCTTTTAATTTGGGTGACACTTAAGAGATTTATCGATTCAAACATTTTTGTTTTTTGTTCGGATTGGTAGTCATAACCTAGCAATAATGCCACGCAACTATTATGCACCCACATCATGGAGAACTACCAATCATATGGAGTTGGAAAAAAAATCTTGTGGAAAGAGGTAATCATGCTGACTGAATACAGTGAAAAGTTAGAAAAAACTAGAATAAAACTACTGGTCTGTACAAGAAGAACTAAGATTTTGGTGGAATGAATAAAACAATTTATATAAAAGAAAGAAAAAAAGAGAGAAAAATGGAAATAATCTACTTCTATGGTCCCAGGCATTTTACAGAAACTATATTCAATCCATTGAATTCAGTAAATTTCAGATTTTTTAAAAAGTAAAAAGATAGCTGAATTCTTTTTACTAACTAATTTACTTATCTTATTATAATGTAGAATGTGTGTTTTTCTGTCTGTAACCGAAACTATATTACTACTCAAGTCACAATTCCCTTAATTATTTACGTCAAATTCTCCATGATTTCATTCTTTTAAACCTTCAGTTATTAATAAAAATTGTATTACATTATTAATACTGTTGACCATATATACGTACTAATAACATGCAATTGTATTTATATATACAACAAAATAGCGGTTTACAGTTTGAACGAGAAGGCTAATTTGCATATTGATATTTAAAATTTTATTTTAATGAATATGTGCTTGGTATTATTGATTTCTAATTGTTTGGTTTTATTTTAATGAATATAAGCAAAAATCTCTTCAATGAATCTTAAATGAAATCCATTAACAAGATAAAATAACTGTCATTTTATTCTTTACTTCTTATTTTAACTAAATACTTAAATTAGAAAAAAGAACAATGAAAGACGAGAGTGATGGAAGAGTAAGTTTCGGTTGTTCTATTTTTCGATTATACTCCCCCTGTTTCAAAACTTTTTACCTGCATTCTTATTTAGTTTCATTAGCCTTCCTAATTTAATACGATATTTTATTACATTAAAACTTAAATACTTGCACCCGGAGGGTGCATATATTTGCTAGTGATAATAAAAAAAATAAAGTGAAATGTGGTTGACATCAACAAAAAACTAAATGACAATGTTCGTCATCATAAAATTCATTGAGGGAGTTCAAAGGAGAGCTACTAAAGTAATGAATGATTTTAAAAGAATCTTTCGTATGAAGAAAGACTTAGGAACTTATCAAGTTTGGTTTATCGATGTACAAGAGGGATATGATTGAAGTATACGAATATACACATGGATTTTATTCAACGAACTTTGATCTACTAAACATTGCTCAAAATATCAATACCAGGGGTCATAACTTAAAACTTTTAAAAATTTTGTAAAGCAAATGCAAGACAAAATTATTTTAGTAACAGAGTGGTGAATATATGGAATAAATTACCATCATCAATAGTGAATGCCCCACCTCTAAACTCCTTTAAGGCAATGTTAGATAATCTGTGGAAAGAGTGTAAATATTCATTGGAATTATGATGAATGTTTATAAGGAACAAACTGACAGGTCTCAGACCTAATATACTAACTGTAAAGATATTATCTATCTCTACATATATAAAGGGCAGTTGTGTGTGTATATGTATGTCCGTTAAACAATTAACGACAAAGTAAATATATATGCACATTAAATATCACCAGTGTTTGGGTTTTGAACAAAAATAATTGAATATTTTTATGGCATATTGTGGTGAATACATGGAATAACTACCATCATCAATAGTGAATGCCCCATCTCTGAACTCCTTTAAGACAAGGTCAGATAATCTGTGGAAAGAGTATAAATATTCTGTGGAATTAAGATGAATGTTTATAAGGAACAGCTGACAGGTCTCAGACGTAATATACTAGCTGAAAAAAGATATTATATCATTATTGTATTATTATATCATGTTTAATTAAATGTGAATAATTGTCCTAATATGTATCTACCCAACTCCCAACTTTAATAGGTTTGAATTCAGAGTTTTCCTTCTCCTAAAGTGGTTGCCGTAACAAGGTTAAAAAGTCTAATCTTCTCTACTATTCCCTCAACGCTGAAGGAAAAATGGTTGGATGTATACATTTCCCAGGGGCATTAACGCTATGTGAAATACAACCAGCCTCATCCAAGATTTGAACTCAGGTCGCCGTGTCCATTGCATACGTCGATAACCATTACATGAACAGCACTTTGTTTCTAGTAAGAAAATGGTACTTTCTTTTTCTTTTAGTGATTGGAAATTTTAACTCATCTTTCCCAAGGGTATTAGCCCGAAATTGAAAGTAATAGCGCGACTGGGGTTCGATCTCAGTTACTAAGATGTTGCAGTCCAGTGCGTTAGCCACTACACCATGGGGACTCTCCTCATCTACTTAGGACTAAGTAAGTAAAGTCGACAGGGCGGCCTAAAGTCGGTATCAGCCAGTCAGCGATGGAGTCTATCCCCTTTTCAATAGTGCTAGACCAAGGAGATTGTTTTAGCATCTGAGGTGGAGCGCCTCACCTACCATCAGCACCTTACTTTACCGCACAGATCCCTGTGCTACTCATACGCTGAGTTGGCGGGGACCGGTATCGAACTAGGATGGTGAGGTTCCAGTTCTGGAGGTTTGGGGAATGTGGAGCACCCCTTCATCACCACTGCTCCCTGGTCCACTCTGACCCGGAGTGGTAGTACCTCTTAGGGTCCCATCTATGGGTTAAATAGAAAAATGTATTTATAAACAAAATTGTATTATCCATTAAGAATTGATTTATTTCAAAACTTTCTCGGCATTAAATGACCCACTGAGGTTGATATGCCGTAAAACAAAACAAACCAAACCAAACAATATCAAAGTCAATACAAAATAAGCGTTATGCACACTCTCCAGTCATTTTACCGTCGGGTTGAAAGGAAATATAAACTAATCTAGAAAACTATTGCTAGTTTAGTTTGTTCGATTCCCAGTGGGTGGTCCTATTCCATACTTATATGAGAGTTTCAAAGCGTAGAGTTTCAGAGAGTAGGAAGTGCGTGGTGTAATGGTTACAGTCATGGGAAATGGACTCGTCGCTCCGAGTTCAAATCCTGGACGGGGTAATTGCATTTCACTTAGCGCTAATACCCTCCAGCTATGGGCAAATAGTAGGGCAGACTGGGCTCTTTAACCTTGGTTAGGCAACCGGTCCAGGAGAAGGAAAATTCTGAATTCAAACCTGTTAAACTCCGCTTAAGAAATTGACCTTGTGTCACATCCTGCTCGTGCGGAGGGGTTGGTAAATATATATATGAGAGTTTCAATGGAGGCGAGTGGTCTAATGGTTAGAGTCGTAGGAAATGGACTCGTCGACCCGAGTTCAATTCCTCGACGGAGCTGTTTGGATTTCACATGGCGCTAATACCCTTGGGAAAGGTATGAATCCAATTCTCCCTCCAGCTATGGGTAAATAGCAGGGCAGACTGGGCTCTTTAACCATGGCTAGGTAACCAGTCTAGGAGAAGGAAAACTCTGAATTCATATCTGTTAGACTCCGCTTAAGAAATTGACGTTGTGTCGCATCCTGCTCGTGCGGAGTGACTGGTAATATATATATATATATATATATATATATATATATATGAGAGTTTCATTCATTCATATATTTAATCTCTCAGTCGTGCAAGACGTGTGAGTGTCCAACAGTATGGTTAAAGATGTGTACCGCTAGATTGTTTACAAATGGGGATTTATTTATGACTAGAAGCGGCTACCCGGCGTCGCCTGGTTAGAGGGGATACAAAATAGGTTAGTCCCACAGATCCATTATTATTATTGAATCGCGTGTTGGATCCTGGTAGTATGTCTCATTAAAATCCCTATGTAAAAAAACCAAAAAAACCTTGCGTTGATCCAGCCAATCTGAAAAGAAAAATTAATGTCTATTTAAAATATTAAATGCAAAAAAATCTAGGCTGTTATCTAAATTTTATCTTTTTAAATTATTTTCACAAATATAAATCAAATCTTCATTATTTTTTCTCAAAAAGCAAGATCTGGTGATAGTAAATGTGTATATATGTTTACTTTGACGTCAATTGTTTTATTTTCATAGATTCCTCCGGACATACATACACACAAACTGCCCTTTATATATGTACTAGAAGCGGCTACCCGGCGTCTCTTGGGCAGAGGTCTTTTTTAAGTTAGTCCCGCAGATCCATTATTACTGAATCGTGAGTTGACTCCTCGTGGAATGCCCCATTTAAATCCCTATGTAAGAAAAAATAGACCTTGCTTTGATCCAGCTACTCTGAAAAGAAATGTTAATGTCTACTATCTAAAATATTAAATAAATAAAAAATCCATGCTGTTATCATTTAAATTTTATCTTTTAATTATCTTCATGAATATAAATCAAATCTCTATTATTTTTGCTCAAAAGCCAAGCCCTTGTGATATTTAATGTGTATATATATTTCTTTTGTCGTTAATTGTTTTATTTTCATAGTTTCCTCCGGATATACATATACACACAAACTGCCCTTTATGTATGTATAGATGGTAAGAGCTCGTGTAGGACGAGCCACACTTTTTGGATGAGATGTTTACAGAAGAATGGAGTATCAGATGGGTAGATAATTGATTCACGCTATATAAGTAATGTCGGCGGAGTGCCTATTCATGGGAATCCGTGCTGTCAGCATAACCTTATGATAATGTGTTCCTCTATTTTGGCCATGAACCAGACTAAAACAAGTTTTGTAAATATCTTCGGTGACATTTACGCAGATAAAAAAACAAAAAACAGGACATGATAACACACCCACACACACACACACACACACACACACGCACGCACGTGAGCGCGCACGCGCAAAACGTGACGCAATAAGTTTATCAATCAAAATATGAAAAGAATTCATCGATTTGGGTTATTGTTCAACCAAACCGATGAGTTGGGTGGGGTTGTTTGCTGTTAATTTCCCAATGGAAATAGGATTTCGATGAAATGTAGACGGAGGGAGAAAGAGAGTGAGGGGGAGAAAGGGAGAGAAAGAGGGAAAGAGAAAGAGGGAGAGGTTGGAGAGAGAAAAGAGAAAGGAAGGGAGAGAAGAAATGGGGAGGGGAGAGAGAGACGGGGAGAGAGAGAAAGGGAGGGAGGGAGAAAGGGGAGTGAGAGGGAAGAGAGAGAGAAGAGAGAGATGGAGAGAGATGCGAAAGGGAGTGAGAGGGAGGGTGAGAGAGGGAGGAGAGAGAAGAGAGAGGGGAGAGAGAAGAGAGAGAGAAGAGAAAGGGAAAGAGAAAGGAAAGAGAGAAGAGAGATAGAAGCGAGAGAGAGAGAGAGAGAGAGAGAGAGAGAGAGAGAAGAGAGAGAGAGAGAGAAGAGAAGAGAGAGAGAGAGAGAGAGAGAGAGAGAAATAAAGAAATAAAGAGAGTTTTTTCCTGTGGGTCAATATTTGATACTTTGGGCCGAAGGGGGAAAGCAATTAATCGCGTCACTGCCTCGATATTTACTTAGCCTACAGCACAAGGCTCCCCACCCCTTCACCAGAAAAGAAAAGATTCAACACTTCCTGGCTTTTACCAGGGTTCGAACACCAGCTTTAGGTACCGGTAGGTAATTGATTAGAATAAGCTTTTCTATTCTCTGTAAATGGTCGAACAGTTTGATTTCGAGCAACCATCTTTGCCATACAGATTTAGTTGTTTGTTCCTTACAGGCAAAAAAAGAACTTTCATCGAACGTGAAAGGGTTTCTAAAAATAATTAACATGAAGCCATATCCATGTACAACTTAATTAATCGGGCAAAATTAAAATTTCAAAAAGAAAAAAAAGAAAATTTTTGTAGTACAAATGATGAAATTGATTTGGTATGAGATCAACCGAAATTGCTTCATTCTAATTTTTTTTTAATAATAAATGGTGTAATTTTTTAAAATCTGTTAATCTTCGGTGTCTGTCTGTCTGTCTGTAACCGAAAGTACGACACTCCTTACGTCATAATACCCTCAGGAATTGTCTATGAATGAGTATTTACCCTATGAGGGCCGGGTTAGCTCAGTCGGTAGAGCGTTCGCCTGGAAACCACAAGGTTCCTGGTTCGATATGAGTAGCACAGGGTTTTGTGCGGTAAAGTAAGGAGCTGATGGTAGGTGTGGCGCTCCACCTCAGACGAAAAAACAATCTCCTTAGTCTAGCGCTGATTGGCTGATACCGACTTTAGGCCACCCCGACGACTTTACTTTTACTTTATTTAACCTATAGTCTAAATCACTAATACATAGAAATGTATAAATCTTATTTTTAACGAGGTCTCTTTGAGAATCTGTGTTAGATTTGCCTCAAAATAGCCCATGTTATTAGTGCGTTTAAAATCCTACACAGTGTCTTAAAGAACACTAAGAAATAAAGATTTACATACATGGTGTGATTAATTTGCATACCCGTTTTAACAAAACCGGGTTTAATAAATAATTACTTAATGTTATTGATCTCTAATATTGTTTTATTCTCCAACATATTAAAATCAATCCTACGAATGATTTTATATAGAAACCTATTAGAATATAATTAAAATAAGTGTAATCTTTTTATATGCATTCTTATTTAATTTCGTTAGTCTTTCTAATTTGATATATTTCATTATATTACTTACGCTTGAGGGGGAACATATACTTGCTAGTATATCTAATTTGCCTATAAATTCAATAGATTATTTTAAAATTTGTATAATTTTAATTTTTTAAATAAATCTATTAAAATTTAATAATGTTTTATTAATGAAAATAATTTCTATGGTGCTACTTTGGCATGTGATCTACGTGCGATGAAATTGATTTGGTATGCGATCTATCAAACCCTAATTTGCTTCATTTTAGTTTCTTTTAATAATAAATGATAAACTTTCTGGACCCTATGACCTTAAGACACCCCCTTTTTTTTCTCGATTAAGAAAGGACATGTTTTTCATTTACACCGTCAATATCCGGTTGTTTTAACAGACGATTTTTAGATATAAAATAAATAAAACTAAACCTTAACCCTAAGCCCTAAGCCCTAAGCCTTAACCCTAACCCCTAACAAACATAGATGGGACCCGAACAAGTACTACCACTCCGGTAAATAGGACAGACTGGGTTCTTTAACCTCGGTTAGCCAACCGGTCTAGGAGAAGAAAAACGCTGAATTCAAACCAGCTTTACTCCACTTAAAAGAGTCACATTGTGTCACATCTTATACGTGAAAGCGTATTTTGAATTTGGTAATTGCATTTCACTTAGCGCCAATAGTCTTGGTATTTTTTACACAATAGCTGGTGGAATTCATACAGTATTCGTCCAAAAGTAAACGTAATAGTGCTACTGGAGTTCAAACTTGCTCACTACGATGTCGTAGTCCAACATGTTGGCGGGGACTGGTATCGAACCAGAAAGTTTGTGATTCCTAAGAGGGTCCCTCCTTTTATACGCTGTAAAAATAACCACTTACAACCAGATTTTATTTACCACGTAACCACGTGTACGGTTTGGCATAAGGCCCTATTAATTTGGGACACCACGAGCCGAAACTCATGGGTGGCGGGTGCAAAAATGCGTTGATCCCGTCGGCATTTCAAGGGGGCGCCTCAGGCACTGGGAATAAACCCAGCCCTGTCCCTTTAAGTCAGGGGGCAAGTGTTGCCCGGGGGGATGTCCCCCTGGGATCAACGATGTTAGCTTGTAAGGTCCAGGGACGAAGCCACTAGACCTCGGTTGGTTCGGTGCGATTTTATTTCAATGGACTATAAAGATTGTAAATACTGAAAAAAAAAAGAAAAAAAAAAGAAAAACATCGAAACAACAAAAAAAAACATCGAAAAAAAGACACAAAAAACAAAACATCGAAAATACATTGTTTAATATTCTGGGAGAGTGTCGACAACGATTTTCCGTAAAAAGAAAAAAAATTCTGAAATTTTCCGGTCTATATAGATCCACAAAGTTTCACATAACTTGACTGACGAAGCACATTTATTAGTTGATTATTTGTACTGTCATTAAAACCAGCTGCGATCGAGGTATTGACCTCTTACCTGGCGTAGGCGGATACATCAACTGGTATATAATTATCGCATTTTTGCTGATGTTTATTTAAATTTAGCTTCGTACAGCACAAGGAGAAATTGATTTGTTATATCAAATTTACACTCGCTGACCTGTGGATATACTCCAGTATGATATTCCAATTATTACAACATTTGATATTTACTTAGGAGCTATTGCTAAATAGTTCAATATGTAAAAAGTATAATATTTAACTCTCTCACTCTTTTTTTCTTACTTTCCATTATGATCGATTGAAACAGATTAGCGTTATCGCTTCCAAGAGCTCACCCCCTCACAGTCTTTCCCCTACCTCTTTCTTTCCTATATTTTTTCTGTGTAGCATGTCCTTTTCCTTCCCTTTCTTTATAATAAAAATGGAATGTTCCATTATCTAGCTGAGGTGACGACGAAATAATTCAGCAGATAAACAACACCAGATAATAAGGATTTACATTACAGGAGTGTTAATGTATCAAATTTACATGGGAAAGAAATTAATCAATTTCCTCACCCTACCACCACTATTTGTAAATAGTAATTTGGTTTCTATGTTTAATGGCATATCAACCTTCATGGCTTATTTAATGATAAAGCCATCTTTTTTTAAGAAGGTACTATTTAACCCATAGCTGGAAGGATGAGGTGGTTCACACCTTTCCCAAGAGTATTAGCCCGAAAATGAACGTAATAGGGCGAATGGAGTTTGATCTCGGTTACTGCGATGTCGCAGTCCAGTAGGTTAGCCTATAAGGCCACGGGGACTTCCACTCCGTAAATACTGGTTTCTTTAGTATTGATAAAGCAACCAGTCTAAAAGGAAAAAATCTAAATTCAAAACCAGCTGCACACCGCTTAAAAAATAATCTTATGTTACATCCTGTTCGTGGCGGAGGAGAGGGGTTGGGTAAATATATATGTAAAACATATGTGTAGCCAAACTACCTTGAAAATCAGCATTTGAAATCCCTTGCCTTTATTCAGCGGTTACATATATATATATATATATATATATATATATATATGTAAGGTATCCAAAATTGGTAGTAAGGGATGATCTACATGGGATCTTTCAAAATCTCACTGTATAATTATATTTCAAATATATATATATTATATATATATATGTATATGAGAGAGAGAGAGAGAGAGAGAGAGAGAGAGAGAGAGAGGGGGGGGGGAGGCTACATGAGTTAAACACTATCAACCTAGGTTTCACCCGAATGGTTTTCCGAGATGAATTATCCTGAAGAACCATTCGGGGGAAACCTAGGTAGATAGGGTCTGCCTCACATAGGTCCTTATAATTATGCTCTAAGTGTATTGAGCAGTTTTTACGTATATAACTTAGTAAACTCCGTCGGTGTTTTTTTTTGTTTTTGTTTTTTGTTTTGTTTCTTTTTTTTTTTCCTTTAGCCACAAGCAACTGACATAGTTTTTTTCTATTCCAAATTCTTTGTTTGAATTAGAGCATTTTAGGAATCTTCATTCTTTCTTGGTAATAAAGATTTACTGTAATTACTTTGCCTTATTCTAAGAATTCTTAATAAACAAAACCTACCATATTTCACTGACTGCACAACAAGATCTTACATGTTCAGGGCAAACAACTGACATAAGCTTTTCACCTTAAATACTAGATATTTTCATGAAGAAATAAAAGAATTAGTTCATTGTTAATATTGATGATTATGTTTATTATGATTCGGTTTATGCAGGTGTATTTAGGAGAAACACCTGCACAAGTCGGATCACTGCTACATACCCTTGAGAAAACACTAAATTGGCCTCTGTGTGAATTCGCATAAAACGGAGTTCAGATATTTTTAAAAGAGACATCTTCATACTCAATGGTAAGCCTCTCAAATTAGTAGATCAATTTACATACCTAGGTAACAATATCTTATCTACAGAAATCGATGTTATATATATATATATATATATATATATATATTATATATATATATATATATATATATATGAAAATAAATGGAAGTTAATCCGACAGTATGAATTTAACATTTTTTGAAAAACAAATGATGTTTTATAATTGCTGACAGAAATCTGTTTCGACCGTTTTAATAGATCGGCCTTCATCAAGAGCAACATATGAGAGAAAGACGGGATAAATAACCGTTAGAAGAAAGGGTACAAACAATATATATATATATATATATATATATATATATATGAGAGAGAGAGAGAGAGAGAGGGAGAGAGAGAGAGAGAGAGAGAGAGAGAGAGAGAGGGAGAGATGAAGACGTGTACTGCTATGGATATCTTATCTTATCAGAGATCAGATTTTTAAATGATCGACAAAGTGAGAATTCTTCCAGGCTCCAGCTATTTCAGTGAAACTGTATGGCTGCACAACTGGGACTCCAATTTAACGCTTAGAAAAAAAAGCTAAATGAGAACTATACGAGAATGCTGCGTGCTGTCTTGAACAAATCCTGGAAGCAAAACCCCGTAAAAAGTAGTTGTACGACTACGTATCTCCTATCACACAAACCATCCAAGTAAGACAAACAAGACATGTTGTACACTGCTGGAGAAGCAAGGATGAACTCATGAGTTAAGTTTTCCAGTGGACACCTACACATGGACACACCAGTGTAAACTTATCAGCAAAAACATACATCGATCAGCTGTATGCGCGTAGTGGTTGCCGCACAGAAAACCTGCCAGGAGCGATGACCGTTTGAGATAGTTGGCGAGAGAGTCTTGTGAATCCATGCTGTTAGCAGGATCTGATGATGATGTTCGTTATAACTTCAAGAAATTAGAAGTACCAATTTTGCTAGTGGGTGAAGAAAACCTGAGTCACCGATTCTGCCATTGTTATTAATCAATAAAAAGGTGGTAGGATTCTCAAGAGAGTCTAGTATCAAATTTATTACAGTTAATTTCCTGAGCAATAGTTATATATATATATATATATATATATATATATATATATAGAGAGAGAGAGAGAGAGAGAGAGAGATAGAGAGAGATAGATATAGATAATAATTAGAGAGAGAGATAGATATAGATAGATATATAGATAGATTGATAGATATAGATAGATATATAGATATAGATAGATATATAGATATTGATAGATACATAGATACATAGATATATAGATATATATATATTAATAGGTATATAGATATAGATAGATAGAGGATATAGTGTGCTATATTTATAAGTAGTTTTCAATATGTATAGGGTAGCGTGGACATATATGGAGATTCTATCCAAATTTTTGAAAGTTTTAACGCAATAAAGCTTCCTTGCTTGCACGCATATATACACCTTCTTTGGCACATGTGGATTTTTGGAGAGGAAATATAAAACTTGTTTAAATGTAATAAGAATCAGACTTATTTGTCAAAAGCACAATCATCATTATTAGAAATGACAATAGCCTACCGTGAAATTAATCCCTTTTATTCCGTCTTAAAAGAATCAGGGATTCCGGATGAAAATCCTATGTCAATATCTCAAAAGTTCCACCCACGTAAAGTCTACATAAGCAGCCGATTGAATATAAGTTTGAATACGAGTTTTTAAAACAGTAGACAACAAATACAATTTTCTTTTATATTTTTATATTTTCTTTTATTATGGACAACTTGACCGAGAGTAGATGAGATTATCTATACCCAAACTCGCAAGCATTGGCCAACAATAAATCATTGTTCAGAACGACAGTGAAAGCCAAAAATCAGAAGAAAATCAATTGCCATAGTTAGGGTATATTTCTGTATCTTCCTAACTGAATACACGTAATGAGATTAGGACAAAAATGAAAAAAATTCCACATTTGTTTAATGTGAAAGAAAAATTTCGTACTAAGCCTTTTTCATTGCCAGCAATGTTTTTTTTTCTTGTTAGGGTTTTGCGTATGCTTCGCTTATTTGTATCATCATCATCATCATCATCATGTCACGCTGTTAGCACGGATATCCATGACAGTCTCTCTCCATCCATCCCTATCGTCCATCATTCTCGGGAGGTCCTCTATGCAGCATCCTGTATCCGCACAGAGCTGATCAATGTACGTCTTTGCTGGTCGGCCCACACTGGCGTGCCCATGTGCTGGCTTCCACAAGAGGACATCGCTTATGAGTTCGTCCTTGCTTCTCCAGCAGTATCCCGCGTGTCTTGTCCGTCTTACTCGGATGGTTTGGGTGATATGTGGCAGGTGGCCGTACAGCTGCTTTCTCGTGGGGTGCTGTTTCCACGTCTTGTTCATGATCACTCGTAGCATTCTTGTGCAGCTCCCATCTAGTTTATTCTCTAGTCGCTTCGTTAGGGTCCAGGTGGTGCAGCTATACAGCAGCACTGATACGACAACGGCCTGGAAGAAATTTAAAAAAATGAAAATACTGTTTTTTTTAAATACTGTTGACTTACCAATAGGATTTCTTAAATATTAGTCTATTTCAACACTTGTATTCACCATCCAACCTTGCTTAAAAAGAACAGTATTTATATTTTTTATAACACACACACACACACACACACATATATATATATATATAGTAAAGATAAACCTAATAAGGAGTCAGATGAACCTACTTAAAGTTTCGCTAAGTGCTCTTCAGGTCTAAGATCCGACTAAAGAGATTTGGAGCAAACTCATATTTATACAACACCTTCCACCTAGACTTAAATAAATTAGTATAGACTAAACTAACCAATGAAAAAAAAGGAAAAAAGACAAACACAGAACACCGTTTAAATCTATTATTTTATCTATTTATTTATTTATTTATTTATTTTTTAAAATTTATTTATTATTATTACTAGCAAATATATTTAAGTTTTAATATAAAAAAAATATCATGTTAAATTAGAAAGGCTAATGAAACTGAATAAGAATTCAGATAAAAAGATTTGGAACAGAGGGGGTATGATTGAAAAATAGAATAGCTTTGAAACTAACTCTTCCATCATTTTCCCTTACTCCCGTCTTTCACTGGTAAATTTTCCTAATTTAACTATTTAGTTAAAATAGGAAGTAAAGAATAATATTACAGTTATTTCTTCTTGTTAATGAATTTCTTTTAAGATTTATCCCCGAGATTTTTGCTCATATTCATTAATATAAAACCAAACAATTAGAAATCAATAATACTAAGCATATATTTATTAAAATCAAATTTTTAATATCAATATGCAAATTAGCCTTCCCATTCACACTGTAAACCGCTATTTTGTTGTATATATAAATACAATTGCATGTTATTCGTATGTAGATATGACCAACAGTCTTAATGATGTAAAACAATTTTATTAATAATTGAGGTTTAAATAAAAATAAAATCATGGAGAATGTGATGTAAATAACAAAGGGAATTGTGACTTGAATAGTAATATAGTTTCGGTTACAGACATACAAACCCACTACTTTAATTCTTACATTACATCACGAAGAAGCCATGTTTTTTATGTTTACAACTATATATATATATATATATATATATATATATATATATATATATATATACGTATTTACCCAAACTCAGGGCAGGGTAGGATAAGGTCAATTTTTAAGCAGAGTATAACTGATTTGAATTCAGAGTTTTCCTTCCCCTACACTAGTTACCAAACCAAAGCTACAGATCTTATTTTGTCAGTATTTATGCCTAGCCGTGAGGAAAAGACATGGATTCATGAATTTCTCACTAGCAAGAAGTAAAATGCCAATAACCTCGCCCAGATCGCCGATTCTATTTCCTATGACGATAACCATTTCTCTCTCTCTCTCTATATATATATATATCTATATCTATATCTATATCTATATATATATATATAATATATATATATATATATATATATCGTGTATTTATAAGTAAAGAGTGTGCCATATCATTGAGTGACCATGTATATCTAAGTCAGTTACCAAGTCCTGTTCACTTCACGTCTCCGCTACCGTAATATATATATATATATATATATATATATATATATATATATATATAAGTAGGTGGAGTGGCTTATTGTTGGTATCAGCCAGACAGCGATGAAGTCTATCCCCTTTTCGCTAGCTCTAGACCAGTAATTGTTTTTGCGTCTGAGGTGGAGCACCACACCTACCATCAGCTCCCCACTTTACCACACAAAAGCTGTGCCACTCATGTACTGAGTTTGTGAGGGCCGGTATCGAATCCAGAACCTTGTGTTTCCGAGGCAGATATATATATATATATATATATATTATATAATATATATATATATATATATTACGTTACGGTAGACGTGAAGTCAACGGAACTTGGTAACTGACTTAGATATACATGTTCACTCAATGATATTGAACACCTTTACTTATAAATACACCGGTCTCTACGTATATATATATATATATATATATATTATATATATATAATTATATAATATATAAACAGACATATATACACATACGAAGGTCTTTCAAAAAAGACTCACCAAGAAAGAAGAGTTAGTTCTTATAAAACATAAAAGCCTAATTCAGATTTTCTGTCTAAATTGATGTATAGGTGAGGCCCGTACAAAGTTGTTTGACTAATCTAAAATGGTTAAAACAGTAGTCACAAAGTATCTGGGGGCGGGGCTTAGAATTCTTTGAACGACCCTCGTGTATATAAGTTAATATAGCCTAGATAAGTGTTGTTCTAATGATCATATAGGCTAGAAACTGACAATCACCAAGCACCGTGTCTACGTTATCCTTAGATATACATATGCTCTATCATCGATATTAAGTTTCTCTTTATTTAATAAATATTGCAAACTGAATTATAAAAGAGGAAGACAAAGAGAGATTAATTGAGTGTCTGTGCTGATTATAGAGGTAACAAAATAATATATTATAGGAGAGTTGTTTCTCACTCACTTTTATTAATTAGCGTGGCATACCCTATTCTTTTAAAAAAAGATATAAAAAGAATATAAATATAGAAAATGCCTTTTGGTTTTCTGACTGTAAAAGTAAAGTCGTCGGGGTAGCCTAAAGTCGATATCAGCCAATCAGCGAGGGAGTCTATCCACTAGCGCTAGACCAAGGAGATTGTTTTTTGCGTCTGAGGTGGAGTGCCACACCTACCATCAGCTCCTTACTTTACCGCATAGATCCCTGTGCTACTCATACGCTGAGTTGGTGAGGGCCGGTATCGAACTAGGAACCTTGTGGTTTCTAGCCGAACGCTCTGCCGACTGAGCTAACCCGGCCCATCCCATTTCTGACTGTAAATTATGCTAATCAATCATAAACTAAACTTGGTCTAGCGCTAGTGAAAAGGGAATAGACTCCCTCGCCGCCTTGCTGATGCCGCCTTTAGGCAATCTCGAAGACTTTACTTTTTACTCAGCTGACTACTAGAATATGCGTGTTTTCCCCCTCGTGATCTTGTTTTTGGCACTATTGAGTCTTTTGTCCTAACAATGTTTCATTTACAGTGGAAACGTAAAACGGAATATTGACAGGTTATTCATTATATATATTTACCAACCCCTCTACACGTGCAGGTTGCCATACAAGGTCAATTTCTTAAGTAGAGTTTAACAGGTTTGAATTCAGAGTTTTCTTTTTCCTTAGACTGGTTTCCTAGCCATGGTTAAAGAACCCAATCTGTCCTACTATTAACCCATAGCCGGAGGGAGAGCAATTGGGTGCATAACTTTCCCAATGGTATTAGCGCTATGTGAAATGCAAACAGCCTTGTCAACAATTTGAACTGGGGTCGACGAGTCCATTTTGTTACGACTCTTACCATTACACCTCACGCCTCCAACTTCCTTATAACAATTTGACATTTTAACGTTTATGCTTCGTTCAACATTTGGACCCTTATTTTTCTGGGACTTTTCGATAAAGATCTGCCATTAAAACTTGTGGAAAAGTCAATTTTTCGCTATCTAAATGAGATAGTTGCAATTGTATTAACCCCTTAAGGTCTTAATAAAAAGAGTTTCATTATCAACATGCCATAAATTCTAAATGTCATCTGCATCAACTTCTTCAAATCTCACTTCCGGTGTTATTTGATTTTGCCTGTTTGTTGCAGTAATATTAAGTTTCGTTATAACGAGGTTTGTTCATAAAGAACATATTTCAGCGATGCTGATTATGCTTACTTTGATTGTATAAATGCCACTTGGAAAATACATGAAAATATAGCTTATATTATATACATATACATATATATATATATATATATATATTATATATATATATATATATATATATATATATATATATATATACATATATATATACATATATATATACATATATACATATATATATATACATATTACATATATACATAATATATACATATATATAAATATTATAATATATATACATATACATATATACATATATACATTATATATATATACATATAATAATATACATACATATATATATAATATATACAATACATATATATATTATACAATATATATATACATATATATATATATATACATATATATATACATATATACATATATATTATACATATATATATACATATACATATACATATTGTATAGATATATATATATACATATACATATATTATATGTAGAAGGTTTTATAGAAAAAACAAAAGATGTAAAAATTGTTTTTCTATAAAACCTTCTTACATATTGTCGGATTCAATATCCATTTTTACCTTCATATATATATATATATATATACATATATATATATATACATATATATACATATATACATATATATATAATATATATATACATATATTATATACATATACATATATACATATATACATATATATATAATAATAATATATATACATATATATATACATATATATATAAATACATATATATACATATATATATACATGCATACATATATATACATATATACATATATATATATATATGTGTGTGTGTGTGTGTGTGTGACCACAGAGTATTTTTTTATAATCTTCGATTGTAGACGTTCAGCTTTTGTTTTCCGTATATCGGGATCCAGATGGTAGATAAATTTTCATTTTTCATCCAAACGCTTTCAATAATTTCCCCGGTCAGGACGACCTTTATTAAGTTGTTTATTTATTAAGCGAGGAGAGTCTATTGAAGGTTGCCGTCTCCTATACTGGGTGCCTTACCAAGGCTAAAGAACCCAGGTTGCCCTAATTGAGGGAAAAGATATGGATTTATGCCTTGGTCAAGGGCATTAGCACAAATTGAAACGCAAACAACCTCGTAGTGGATTTGAATTCGGGTCACAGATTCCATTTCGGAGAATGTTAATCGTTACGATAGGTGCGCCTCCATACATGGTTCCGTCGCGTAGTGGTTAATGTGCTGGATTGCGATATCGTAGTAAGCGAGTTCGAACTCCGGTCACTCTATTTCGTTCACTTTCGAACTAATACTCTTGGGAAAGGTATGAACCATCTCATCTCCCCAACTATGGGTTAAATAGTGCCATTACTATATTTCTACAGGGATGATTTTGGCATTGAATAATCCACGAAGGTTGACATGCCATTAAACTAAACCATCAAATGCAGCCGATGGTAAAATACAACAGTGTTCATGGTTTCATTTACCGTCTGTCGATTACCGCCAGAATTTGCTGCGTCCCAATGTCATGTGATCATTAGAGCGAATAGATTCTGATGTATGTTTTGTTGTTTTTCTTGCGGTAATATCACGCGAAATAGAATTTACAGAAATAGAAATTGTCAGTTTTTTTTTTCTTGTTTAGAACTAATGCAATTCATAATTTTTTTGTGTGACAACAGATTTATCAAGCAATTATTCTTATCTCAATTTTGGCACAAGAAAACAAAAAAGAAAAAAAAAAAACAACCTTGCCACTCCATCTGTAAACATTTCACCGATTTTTTTAAAAGTATATTTTACTTTTTACCTTATTTTTTTTATTTTTAATTTCTTCTATATTTCCTGTTTTTTTGTTTTTTTTTGTTTTGATTTTTGCATTCATCTTTTATTTTCTCCCTGGGTTTTTAAATTTAGTCTTTTTTTCTATATTTCTTTCTTTCTCTTGTATTTTTTTTTCGCTCAACTTTCTTTTATTTTTTCTTATCAGTACATTATATCTTTGCTAATCTTTCTTCTTCCATATTTTTCATTTTACTTCCACCCTTCTCCTCTTCCTTCCAATCTTCTTTTTTAGACTCTTTCACTCCTCAATCACACTCTTCCCCTTCCAATCTTTACTCTTTCCTCTTCTCTTCACCTCCCAATCCATTTTTATTCCTTCATACATCTCCCTCTTTTTTTACCTTATTCATTTTTATTTTATATTTACTTAGTTTATGAATACAGTCACATGGAATGGATATACGGAAAGTAAGATTGTGTTGCTTCTTTTTCAATTAGGGAGAACCTGGTGTTTGCTTGCATTGAAAACGAGTTTTCTAGTTCCTTTTCATCTGAGAATACCGCCAGTGATTAAGGTTCAACTTCTTTATCCATCAAGCAAGCCCCATTCTTTAAATATTCATTCATGCTCGTAGATCTATTACAGCCGAATATTTAGTTCGAACTTCGCTGAATGTCCCATACTTGCTACCTTGTGTCACATCCTACCCGTGGCAAACGGATTAGATAGATACCTACTTATTTATAAGTAAGTCGTCGGGCGGCCTAATGTCTGTATGAGCCATACAGTGAGGGAGTATATCTCCTTTTCACTAGCGCTAGACCAAGCAGATTATTTTTTGCGTCTGAGTTGGAGCGCCACACCTACCATCAGCCCCTTACTTTACCGCACAGATCATTGTGCTACTCATACGCTGAGTTGGCGAGGATTGGTATCGAACTTGTGGTTTCTAGCCGAAAAATATCGAAAATACTTTTTTGGTTTTCTGACTGTAAATTATGCTAATCAATCACAATCTGATATGTAAGTACCCACAAATAATACAGAGTATGAATTATACCATGCATACATCCTGGAAGCAGCACCCCACAAAAAAAGCAGATATACAGCCTCTTAACTCTTATCACACAATCCATCCCAATGAGATGAACAAGACATGCTGGGTACTGCCTACCATCAGCTCCTTACTTTACCGCACAGATCCCTGAGCTACTCATACGCTGAGTTGGCGAGGGCCGGTATCGAACTAAGAATCTTGTGGGTTTTTAGCCGAACGCTCTACCGAAGGGGACTTATATATAGTCCTATAGTAAACTCTTCAATCAAAATTATTCGACCCTAAAAGAAATGGATCAACATTTAATTGTGGGAGGACAGAAGGGAAACTTTTCCTGAATTAAAGCAAAATCATTTTACAGTCGTTCCAGTGAAATAGAAAGAAAACAAATTCAGTTGTTTCGAATCAACAACTACAAAGATTTATTACCTTCAAAGAATCTAGACAAATAAATTACTTTATATTTTTCCTTTCTGCTTCTATAGTTAACACCTTACCTACTAAATGCGCGGGCGTTAAGTACCAATCACAAATATACTGTATCTTTGCGTACCAGAAGAATAGAAAAAAAATGATGATGGACACTGTGAACACAGTTAAAATAGTAGGACAGACTGGGCTCTTTAACGTTAATATGACAACTGATCTAGGAGAAGGATAACTGTTGAAACAAGTTAAGATCCACTTAAAAATGTATCTTATGTCACATCTCTCTTGTGTGAAAGGGTAAGTGAATATATATTTAAAATCATGAATTATGCAATAATAGATACAGACTTCTTTGTCACTGATTTCTACAATACGTGGAAGCGAATACACCTGGGATTGATACGTAATTGGTACAGGAGATTTCATTTCAGGTTAAAAAGTAAAGTCGACGGGGCGGCCTAAAGTCGGTATCAGCCAGTCAGCGAGGGAGTCTATCCTCTTTTCAATAGCGCTAGACCAAGGAGATTGTTTTAGCATCTGAGGTGGAGTGCCACAGATACCATCAGCTCCTTACTTTACCGCACAGATCCCTGTGCTACTCATACGCTGAGTTGGCGAGGACCGGTTTCGGACTAGGAACCTTGTGGTTTCTAGCCGAACGCTCTACCGACTTTCAGGTTAAACATGTCTATAATTACTAAATTACGTTTTACATCATGATATTAAACCAGCGGTCCCCAACCTTTTTTTGCGCCACTGACCAGTTTCATCTAAGACAATATTTTCACGGACCGGCCTGTATATGCTCCGGCCTACATTTGCTCGATAATCGTTAATGATGTAATCTAATAATAAATCATCCGCAGTGGTCTTATGTTAAATGCAAACATCAACAGACAATAAACAACCTTTTGTTCATAAATTTGTTCATAAATTAATAATCAACAACGTCTCTGTAAACGAAAATATTTATTTTAGAACGAAAATCCTTTCTAATAAGAAATAATTATGATAAAAAAACTCGTCAAGAGGCACAGAAGTCACTTTTCAAAATAAAACATCAACATTTAGACTGATAATCAATAAAAAAAATAAAAAAATAAAAAATAAAAATTCAAACGTTCCGTGCGGTCCGATACCTAATGGTCCGCGGCCCGGTAACGGGTCACGACCCGGTGGTTGGGGACCGCTGTATTAAACCATCACATAAAATCCACTTCTTTGCTACCAAAATATATTTTTTGTAAACTTCTCAGTACTTTAGATGGACAACCGCCCTATAATGAACTAACTCTCAGTTTGTGTACTTTGCTTGGGTGTGGTATGCGTAGAGGTAGAAGAGACACCGTGAGCGGTTTAAAGTAGACAAAGAGTTAAGATATAATCCGACTCCCGTGATTTCAGAGCAGATTCTAAAAAAGACAACTATTTGGTTGAATGATCAGAGGTCACGGATTCGAATAACGCAGTTAAGACTCAGCAAAATAGTTATGACCCAATTATTATACGCGCATCATGACGAAAAAGTACACTAGGGTAATAAAAAATCGTGAATAAGAATTGAGTGCAGTAGATATAAATCTATGAAATTCCTTATGAATTTAATGATTTATATAGAGTATCACACGAGGAAGATGCCTAAATAATAAAGTTTATACTTTACTTGATATTTGGAATGTCGACTTGGCACGCGTAACATCTGTTGTTGCCCAAAGGCGTAATTAGGTGGAAGCAGGAGTTCAAGTGTCGTCAAGTACCCTCCTCACACAGTTTCTTTACAAAATTTTAGATTAAGGTCAAAGTCCAGGAACTTGAATACTAACTATCTATCTATCTATCTATCTCTCTCTCTCTATATATATATATATATATATTGAGAGAGAGAGAGAGAGAGAGAGAGAGAGAGAGAGAGAGAGATCAATACTTCATAAAAAGTAGAGCTATAATAATTATGAAAAAAAATATCGGTCTACGGCGGTTTCGATCGCATCAGTACTCCAAGTTGTATTTTTATGGTAGCGGATACACCCACATTAAAAAAAGACAACCTGGGGTCTTGATCAGATTACAACGTTCGAAACAGCGGTAGACCCATATTTTTTCCACAATTATTATATTTCTATTATTGTATATGTTTATGGTATATATATATATATATATATATATATATATATATATATAATGAGTGTGTGTACATACAATTGCATCTTTACCAAAATACATTTATGCGTGCTATATATATATATATATATATTATATATATATATATAGAGAGAGAGGAGAGAGAGAGAGAGAGAGAGGGAAAACGTGGACAAAAGGAGCAACTCGAACAAGTAATGTTGATATATTTCGTCTTGCCTTGAGCAGGACATCATCAGTCTTTCATTTCAATTGCTCATTTTGTCGGATTCACCTTACTCCCTCTTCGCTTTTTTTCCTGTTATTCCGTATATTGGGGTTATTTGAAAATATTTTAATCGACCAAAGCTCCTGCGTTCTTAACTCGTCAAAGCTACCGATGCTACTATCGTGAATGCAAAAACAAACAGAAATGCAGATCTGAATGAAATATTCAAGTTATTCAACCGTATACTAGCACAATATAAAGATATTTAACAATATACGGACACAATATAGGGATATTCAACAATGTACTGGGAATGTGGAGCACCCCTTCATCACCATTGCTCCTTGGTCTACTCTGACCCGGAGTGGTAGTACCTGTTAGTCCCTTTTATGGGTTAAATAGAAAAATGTATTTATAAAAAAATGTATTATCCATTAAGAATTGATTTATTTCAAAACTTTATCGGCATTAAATAACCTATTGAGGTTGATATGCCGTAAAACAAAACAATCAACAATGTACTTGCACAATATAAAGATATTCAACAATGTCATCATCATCTTGTCGCGCATGCAGCACGGATATCCATGAGAATCTCTCGCCAACCTTCCCTATCATTCATTGCACCTTGGAGCTTCTCTGCGGAGCAACCAGCATATTCGCATAGCTGGTCAATGTAGGTGCTTGCTGGCGCCCCACACTTGCATGTCCATGTGTTGGCTTCCACACGAGAACGTTGCTTATGAGCTCATCCTTGCTTTTCCATCAGTGTCCTGCCTGCTTGCCTGTCTCACTCGGATAGTTTGTGAGATGGGGGGCAAGTGACCGTACAGCTGCTTCCTTGTGGAGTGCTGTTTCCAATTCAACCACATACTACCATAATATAAATATATTCAACAATGTACGAGCACAATATAAAGATATTCAACCATATACCACCATGATATAAATATAAACAAATTTGAGCGAGAGATGTTTTCAAATGTTATTTTATTCTTGTAACCCTAATATATGGATTATTAAGTACTCATTTTTTTTCTCCGCTCATCGGATCTGTTTTAGGGGCAAACTATCGTAGAAAATGCAAGTACCCCATTGGCTGCTTTTTAATTGTTTTGGATCTAAAATTCACTTATCTGATGTTCTTGTGTAAGAAAAGAAAAAGGAAAAAAAAACTGCCGATGCAGCATTAGCCGAGTTTTCAAACCGAACAGCTGCATTAATTTTTTGTTAAATATTACTAGAAAATTAAGACCCAAGAATTTGACAATTTCTTTCTTTTTCTTCACACATTTTAACTGCCATGTAATTGCACATGTATGCTTCACTTAATACACACTTGCCTTCTATTCATGAAACAGTCCTTTTGAAACAAATCTTGTTACAAACCCAAAAAAACAAAGTTTGTTTTATTAATGTTTTTTTATATTAATTTTCTACCTCCTTCGCTAGAGATTACGTTTGATTGGTTCAAGAAACTGTAGAAATTACGCAAACATTTCCGAGTGCTTTCAACAATCACTGGCCATTTTTAAACTAAGTAATATATCAAATAAACTCTATCGTCCATAAATAAGTGCATATTTATTTTTTTAAAGTTAATATTCTTCTAAACCAAAAATACAAGGGTTTTATTATTTCTCGTGGGACAATATACTACCAATGCGAATATTATTACTTATTATTATTGGAAATTCCATAGTTAATTATCTCCCCCTGCCGCTAGGGGGCAAATCGCCAACATCGTATGTTGGCGCCAAAACCAAAAACTTCACTTATCACGGAGCACTCACTGAGGGTAGTCGCGTAAATAGCGGTCCCTAAACTTCACTCATCACTTAGCCCAAAAACAGGACTTACTTATCTACTGATCGTCGACTTGGACGGAGGCATTTTTTCACAGCACACTTTCGAAGGCACTATAGCACACTACAGAAGGCTGAAGACCAAATAGCCTACTTGAAAAGGGCCCATTCACCGTCATTTAAAGAACTGTTACCAGGGCGAGAAGCTTCTAAAATAGCATCCCCCATCACTTATCACAGAACCGGTTACCAGGAAGAAAGAGAAACGACCGAAGAAGCATCCTATCAACATTTCCTACCAACGAACAGAATACCCCTGTTATCACCACTACTCCAAGAACATTACTTAACTCAGATAAATCTGATAGCAAATACCAATAAAATTTGCAACAAATTCTTGTATTATTTGTCAATGCAAAAATTAAATTTCCATTGTGTGTTTGTCTTCTTTGTCCGACAATTTGCCTACAACTACGGAGAAATAAGAGCTCCTTCGAAACCCGTAAATACTCTTATTATTTATCATGACGGAAGGATGCCAACAGAGTTTGGTAATAATCAATATCTAATATCTAGCAATTATTATTAGATACCACAAACATCATTAGTTTTATTATTTTTTAATACTAATTTTCTACTGCCTTCAACCTATTCACCTAAGACTATGAATTTTAGATTGGTATTGGATTATTTAGACGATTTAGAAAATATAAAATAGAAATACGTCTGTCTGCAACGGCGTCGTTTTCATTAATACACAAGAAAACAGTAAGAAATAAAAATAGCGCGCAAATCTTTGATGCTACTTTTTCCTATTCCAAATAGACTTTAAATCAATATATGTTTTTATAATATGTAAATATGCTTTTATAATATGTTAATACGTATTTTATAATATGTTTTTATATATTATCCATTATTAATTAATTTATTAATTGTAGAAATAACGCAAACGTCTATGTTTAATTATTTGTCAGAATTTTTTAAATGAGGATTGATTATTTGTACAATATATGCTTTCCCAACACTTTCAACCAAAACCTGAAGCAAAGGAACTGGTATTATCAATTATATTTTAAAATAACTAAGCAGTCTCATACTAAATAATTGCACAAATAGTTTACATGTGTTGTAAGTGTTTTTTAAGTCATAAACACGTAAAAAATGTAAATTTCAATTTGTAACGTTAGAAATATGCCATAATAAACACAAACAAATCAATTTCTCTTAATCAGAAATAGATAAATAACAACTAAGTTTTCCCATTGAAAATAAATAAACATACATTCGTAGTCTTGAGCCAAAATAGAAGTAAATTTGTAAAAAGTAAATAAATAAAACAACTATTGTTTGTGGATTGTTAATAAAAAAGGTTTAATATATACATAGGAAAAAGACAATAATCCAAGTTAAGGTAAGGAAGACAAAGCGAACGGTGTTTGGTAACTGTCAGTTTCTCGCCTATAGTTTTTTAAAAAAATCATATAGGCAAAAAACTGGCAGTTACCAAACACCGTTGACTTTATGCCTTCGCTACCTTAAATTAGATATACATGCTCTCAATGATATTGTGCACTCTTATAAATTTAACAAACTAAATTATCAATAGAAATTCACACACACACACACACACACACACACACACACACATATATATATATATATATATATATATATATATATATATATATATATATATATATAGAGAGAGAGAGAGAGAGAGAGAGAGATGTGTGTGTGTGTGCGTGTGTATTTGTTGAAAGACTGCCAGCCAATAAAGCTTGCTCCAATAATTTGATAGATTTATTTTAACGGATATGGGTTTAGGATTAATGACAATGAATGGGCACTCAGACTCCTCAGATTTGGAGCCTCACCATCAGATTCAGTTCAGCGTCTTACCAACAAGGGGTTTGTAGGTTATTATTCCTTATCTTATATTTTCCATGCTCCTAATACAACCTAAAAAAGTTTCCCAACAACCTCTATATATGTGAAACAGTGCTTGAACACCTCTTTGTTCAGTATTTACTATTAGCGAATGGGTCTGCAGTTTTATGAGTTCAGAGTTCGATTCTCTGATTGCTAGGAGCACACACACACACACACACACACACACACATATATATATATATATATATATATATATATATATATATATTGTCTAAGCAGGTACTATTGAAGACCACGGGGTATTTCTTCTTTATGATTTTTGTCTTTATTCGTTTTAGTCTTCTAGTGTTTTTTGTGAATCGGGATCCAGTTGGTAGAGAAACTGTCCCATACTTTTTACACGAGCGCTTTCGACCATTTCTCCAGTCGTCATCGGGGTATTATAGGTTGTAGCATGTTAGGATTTTTCCTTCTCATTTGAATTTATTCATTTATTTATTGCTTTTTCAATTTATATTTTTGAGGGTTGCTAAGATTATATATATTTCTAATTCGATACCAGCCCTCGCCAACTCAGCGTATGAGAAGCACATGGATCTGTGCGGTAAAGTAAGGAGCTGATGGTAGGTGTGGCGCTCCACCTCAGATGCAAAAAACAATCTCCTTGGTCTAGCTCTAGTGAAAAGGGGATAGATTCCCTCGCGGATTGGCTGATACCACCCCGATGACTTTTATTATATATATATATATATATATATATATATATAATATGATAAATAAGTAATCCACAGACACGTGTTTCGAGGTTTCACCTCTCATCAGTGTGACTATACCTTAACAGCTACCTCTGGCCGGGTTTGAAACCCGAATGAACTTTCGTTCGCCAAGCCTTTATACCAGAGGCAACTGTCAAATATAGGAGAATATTTAATCGCTACATTTCTAAGCGGAAATGAATTCACTAGAGTCCTCAAACTTATTTGTAAACAAAGCGAGGGTTAGCTACATGCCAGAACGGTGAATTTGCAATTCAATCCCTATTTAGAGAACTCAACCAAAGTGGGAGTAATATATGATAAATAAGTATATATATATATATATATATATATAATATATATATATATATATTATCATATAAAGGAAGGAATAACTCAACACCGTAATTCCATCATAAATTTATTTCGACCAAAATTGTGATGTGCAAGTCCATAAGTGAATTGAGACCCATCTGATGAGACTGGATTTTGGGGAGCTTTATTAAAATCAACTTAGATTTATATAGGCCCCAATTTTGGTCGAAATAAATTTATTATGGAATTACGGTGTTGAGTTCTTCCTTCCTTTATATGATAAATATTGCCCTGTATATAATCTAAAAAGTTTATTATACATTGAGCTCTCTTCAGTCATTTAAAGATTCGCTGTATTTATACATACTGGATCATACAATATTAATATTAATACAGTGTATCTTAGAAATCACATATAGAATCATCCCTTACTACCAAGTTTTGGATATATATATATATTATATATATATATATTATATATCTTATTATAATGGAGATTGTGGGTTTGTATGTCTGTAACCGAAACTATATTACTATACACAAGTAACTATTCCCTTTGTTATTTACATCACTTTTACCATGATTTTATTTTTTATTTAAAACCCAATCATTAATAAAATTGTTTTACATTACTTATACTGTTGACCATACCTACATACTAACAACATGCAATTGTATTTATATATACAACAAAATAGCGGTTTACAGTATGAATGGGAAGGCTAATTTGCATATTGATCTTAAAAATTTGATTTTAATAAATATATGCTTAGTATTATTGATTTCTAATTGTTTGGTTTTATCTTAATGAATATCAGCAAAAATCTCTTCAATAAATCTTAAAAGAAATCCCTTAACAAGAAGAAATAACTAATATTATTCTTTACTTCCTATTTTAATTAAACAGTTAAATTAGGAAAAAATACCAATAAAAGACGGGAGTAACGGAAAATGATGGAAGAGTTAGTTTCAAAGTTGTTCTATTTTTCAATCATACCCCCTCTGTTCCAAATCTTTTTATCTACATTCTTATTCAATTTCATTAGCCTTTCTAATTTAATATGATACTTTATTATATTAAAACTTAAATACTTGCACCCGGAGGGTGCATATATTTTCTAGTATATATAAGGGAGAGAGTTAAGAACTTTTGAACCAATCGATTCCCATGGTTTAGTTCCGAAAGCCCAGGTGGGTGGTGACCACAACGCCTTTCTTTAAAAAAAAAATGAAAGTGAAATTGTTTCAACAAAGAAGCAATTAAGATATAATCACACTTGAAGTGAGCGTAATAATAATAAATATGAACCATACACCAAGAGATACTTGACTCTCTATTCGTGTGAAGCAGTTATCCTCTAAATAAAAAGCCTCGAGATAATTATCTATGGGGATATTATGTTTTGACAGCAGTTTACCAAACAGACATAAAAAAAATGCGCAGCACAAATTGTAAAGCCGTTACAATTACAAAATCCTCCCAATTGCGACACAGACCTTATCCTTGTCAAAAAAACAGTTATTTATAGAAATGTGTACAGACAATACAAGGGTGGGGTATAAACTTTTGCGTTGAGGTAACGATTACCAGAAGAAGAAAAAAAAAGAAACCACCCAGGATAAAAGCATCAGATCTCTGAGTCCTATCACCTAGATAATGTGACAATGAGTCTCGTTACTGGCATGTCATGATGATTGATGCTGTATTGTTAGATGATAAATAATAGCAAGTGTTTGTATTTCACATAGCGTTAATACCCTTGGGAAAGATATCGATCCGAATATTCTCCCTCCAGCTATGCGTAAATAATAGGGTAGACTGGGCTTTTTAAAGATTGGTATAGCAACCAGTCTAGGAGAAGGAAAATTTTGAATTCAAACCTGTTAAAATTTGTTTAAGGAATTGACCGTGTGTTATATCCTACATGTGTGGAGGGATATATATATATATATATATATATATATATATATATATATACTCACACACACACATATATATACACTCTTTATACACACATATATGTACATATATACACACACATATATATATATATATACATACACACACATGTATATACATACATACACACACATGTATATATATACATATAGATACATACACACACATATATATATATACATACACACACGCATATATACGTAAATACACATACACATATATATACATACACACACATAAACACACGCATATATACATACATACACACACGCTTATTCATACATACATACACAATATATATACATATGTATGTATGTATGTATGAATAAGCGTGTGTGTATGTATGTATATATGCGTGTATATATACATATATATATATGCGAGAAATAGTTTTATCAGATTGTTCTCGAATCATTCTTCTTATGAATGGCGGAAAGATAATTCTGATAAAAAATAAACATTTTATAAGTTTGGACTTTTTTTTATCGACATATGTAGCTGTGTTATCAAAGTTGCATAAAAGTATCTACTAATGCTCTTAATTGTTTACATTAGTTAGAAATGCAAAACAACCTACTACAATCTTATTTACAGGATATCACTGTTTAAGTGGCCGTTGAGTGAAATAAGCCAGAGATAAAGAAAACGAGAATACCCAGCGTGCGTGTGAAGCAATCACGCAACCATTATGCAGTCTCAATATATTCATACGACGGTTGTAAATACAGGTTGTCATACGTTGCAATGACTCGGAGTGGTAGTATCTGTTAGGGTTCCATCAATGTGGTGAATAGGAAAAAATAAGTTTTATTGATTTTAACGGCATATCAACCCGTCCGGGGTTATGTCATGCCTACCGGTTATGATGTATACATATTGTGTATTTATATATATATATACTTCTAGTAATTGGTTTTAACAATGTGTTAACATTATTGGGGGTTATGTTGTATGGTATTGGTTTGTTTCATGTCTATATTCTATGGTATTGTGGGGTTATTTTCGTATTTGCCTGGAGAGTTGTCTGCCCGTATAGTGTCGCTGGTTCCTGCTAGGGGCCTGGTGTATTTAAGCGGCGGATTTGAACTTCTCTGCCTCTCTTTGCCTGCTGCTCGCCTACGACACAATGAGGTAGTCTTATGACAACCCTTTCTCGTTGGAGCTTCGGCCCTTAACACTGGCCACTCACTGCTAGTAAGTCTCTTATACGATATATGA
Source organism: Doryteuthis pealeii (assembly GCA_023376005.1). Lineage (NCBI taxonomy): Eukaryota > Metazoa > Mollusca > Cephalopoda > Myopsida > Loliginidae > Doryteuthis > Doryteuthis pealeii. The sequence continues at coordinate 76,626,700 of CM042148.1, forward strand.
CTATCCTTTACTCATGTATCCGTAACTACGTTTTATGTACATTTAGGTATCTCTTTGATACCTAAATATCTTGTATTTTACCATTCATGAATGTGTCATTATCTCTACTTATGTATGTATGTATTATGTACCCTGTTAATTCTTGTCTTGTTATATAAAATGTTTTGTCCCTCAACCTGTGTCGGAGTTTGTTTGCGTTCCAACGAGTTATGACTTTGTCATAACCTTTGAATCTTACAGTATACTTTTGTTTCCCTCAAAAAGGAGATAATATCCTCCATGTTGACATTTTTAAACAGATCCTTCATATTGTTTGCTTTAAAATAACGGTTTCTAATGTGAGCAAAAAACCTGCATTCCATGAATAAAATTGAGTTTAAAATTTATTTTTTCAATACCCATCAAGAATGAATAATAACAAAATGTCTTCGGCATTAAATAACCCAGCAAGTATTGACATGCCGTAAAATCCAAGCAATCCATTTTTATTTAACAACTCCAGAGAAGAATCAAAATAGTAGTTCTATTGTTGGTATCAGCCGCACAGCGAAGGACTCTATCCTCTTTTCGCTAGCGCTAGACTATAGAGGTTGTTTCGGGGGGGGGCGATTTAGAACCCTGAACCTTGGGATTCATTGGCGGATGCTCTACCGACTGAGCTAACCGACAAAACAAATATTTATTTTCAGCATTTCTTACTCTCCAATGTATCTAATTTAATGATAAATTTCAATTAGATAGATCGAACATTATATAATGAAAAAATGCCCTTCATAATTCAAACTATCGTTAGTGAGTTTGATTCTCACTGGGTAACCACACTTCTGGCCTAACCTAAGCTATATAAATAAATAACTATAGAAATTATCCCCCTGATATTGAAGAAGTAATACGATACTCACAGTCGCAGTGAGATTTCAACTAGCGCCCAGTTGACAGTCAAGAGAACAAGCTGTAACGCAATACAGTCCCTGCATTGCTGGGAGCGTAATGATGACTCCATTCAACAACAACTACCCGGACAGGTAGACTAGTGATGAGAACATCGTTGTTTCAAGTTCTCACTCACTAAGATTATAAGATTTTACTTTTTTCTATGAATTAGATTTCTATATTTGTATAAATATTTAGTTATATATGATAACTGTGGTTCCCAATATTTTTCCCACGGTTCCGTTAATGTTTCCAAAAATATATGCATACCCGTAATTAATTCTATATTAATTAAGCGCTTACAATAAAAAATTAAATTAAAAAAACATTTTTAAAAAGCCTCATTATTTTTTAGAAACTACTAAAAGTAAGTAAAGCAGGCGGAGTAACCAATTGTCGATATCAGCCGAACTGCGAGGGAGTATATCCACTTTTCTCTATCGCTAGACCAAGGAGATTGATTTTAAGGAGATGAGGTGGAGCGCCACACCAACCATCAGCTCCCCATTTTACCGCAAAAATCCAAGCCGTGCTACTCATGCGCTGAGTTGGGGAGAGGCGGTATCGAACCCGGAGCCTTGTGGTTCCGAGGCGGATGCTCTACTAATTGTTGCAAACAATTTAAATAAGATCGGTTCTCACTGAGTGCCTTATATTTTTGGTCTTAGTATTATCTGCGTTATTCGGACTATTGTCTTCATCTTTATTGTTATCGGTACAACGTTTCGGCCGATATACCCTCCGGCCTTCTTCGGGTATTTCTTGTCGGACTCGGGAACCTTCTTTTCGAACTCGGGAACCTTCTTTTTGAACTCGGGAACTTTCTTGTCATAGTCGGGAGCCATCATGGAACTTTGAACCTAACCCTTTATTTAGTCCACTGGGGTATCCTGTTCTCATTCCGCTAACCATAGCTGGGGTAGAAGCGTTAAGCTGTGTTAATTATTATTCTATGTTACTGCTGCCCTTGATCAATAAGGCCGGAGGGTATATCGACCGAAACGTTGAACAGATAACAATGAAGATGAGGACAATAGTCCGAATAACGCATATAATACTAATCATCAAGCCTCATCTCATATATTCAGAGAAATTGTGTAGATAACAATAAAGATGAGGACAATAGTCCGAATAACGCAGATAATACTAATCATCAAGCCTCATCTCATACATTCAGAGAAAGTGTGTAGATAACAATAAAGATGAGGACAATAGTCCGAATAACGCAGATAATACTAATCATCAAGCCTCATCTCATACAATCAGAGAAATTGTGTAGATAACAATAAAGATGAGGACAATAGTCCGAATAACGCAGATAATACTAATCATCAAGCCTCATCTCATACAATCAGAGAAATTGTGTAGATAACAATAAAGATGAGGACAATAGTCCGAATAACGCAGATAATACTAATCATCAAGCCTCACCTCATACAATCAGAGAAATTGTGTAGATAACAATAAAGATGAGGACAATAGTCCGAATAACGCATATAATACTAATCATCAAGCCTCATCTCATACATTCAGAGAAATACGTTTGGGCTTGTACCAAACTAAACAACAGCTTAGTAAACTGAGAACATTTTAAAAGAGGGTGATGAAAGAAAAGTCAATGGGATGGACGGTACAATTTCATTATTTAAAAAAAAAAATCCCTTTGAAGTTTAATTTAATAATAAACAGCTGGACTCTTTCCTGTTTGCAATCTGCAGTTTAGTCTATTACGATTATTAGTTTTATTGTTGCATATGCAGAAATTCCTACTTAGTTGGAAAGGGGGAGTATTAGTTTAATAGCCTTTTTTTTTAAAAATAACTGGGGCTATTATTCTTTTATAGTATGTGAGAACTTTGAAAGTCACAAGTCTTTTAAATGCCACTTGTAAAGTGGAATCTGAAGTGATGTCAAAACTTTCATATTGCACTTCATTTAAATTCAATGGTCTTCCTTTCAGTTACGATACTAGTCGCCATTTTAGGCACTTAGTTTCGCTGTTGTATTGAGTGCGGTTTCAGTGTATATTATTAGTGGTGTAAAGTTTGATTTATTCCCTGAAGTAGAAAGATGTAGTACGTCTGTTAATCCTCGAAGTAGAAATATTGCGCTATCAGATTAATCCTTGTCTGTTGATCGTTCTGTGAGGCAATACATTGGGCTAGTAATTTTGGGACAATTTATCAACGACCTTAAATACGTCTTTGATGTTTTTTTCATTGGTCAATCCAGCTCCTGTTCTTGGAATAGTTTATAAATATAAGTGGTGGCTGTTCTTACCGCTTATGTTACGTACCACTTTCTCGTCGGGTACATAACAAGAGTTCTTATGTGTGTGTGTGTGTGTGTGTGAGAGAGAGAGAGAGAGAGAGAGAGAGAGAGAGAGAGAGAGAGAGAGAGAGAAGAGGGAGAGGGAGAGAGAGAGAGGAGAGTGATAGTGTGTGTGTGTGGACCAACATAGAGACATCAGAGAGAGAGAGAGAGAGAGAGAGAGAGAGAGAGAGAGAGAGAGAGAGAGATAACTTACTTGGTCTTCATTCTAGTCGCCAAGCTGGATCTTTACTTCTTCTTCTCTTTCCATTCCGGCCATGATCGTCTACGTCTAAGTTCTTGCTTTACTTGTTGTTTCTTTCTTTTTTAAGGGCATGCGTAATTAATTAACAAGGCTTATTGCTTTGATCAAAGATTTTATTTTCCCGTTTACTAACTCATCGCGCGAGTGAGTCCAGCCCACAGTTACACATCTTGGCTGGAACTGAAAACCTAACTAGTCAATCACGCAACGTGCGAGATTCCCACTTTTACCAAAGGTCTGTATTTTTCCACGGAAACTGCGGTCTACGTGCTGATTTGAAAGCCCTATTCTACAGGTGCTTGTCAATAATCTATGCAACACTTATATCTAGAGTATAATCCAATACTTTTACAATGAATGGATTTCTATTACAAACTATTTACTAAAATGATGCAAATAAAAAAAAAAATAGATTATTTCTCCAAAATTGATTTTATTCTAATTATTTTTTTCATTGCATCATTTCTTCAGCCCCTCACCACCGGATTCAGTTTAGTATCATACTCAGGACATTCCCTTTTTTTTAGGGGAGCAGAATCTTACCCTCCTGTAGAGGATACAGTCAACATATTCTGAACCTCGTCAACAGTATTAATAGATCTGAGAGACTAGCTTGCTTACCGTTATATCACGATGGGACACCCTCTATACCCAACTCGTTTACCACAGGTAGGGCGTGACAAAAGGTCGCAAGAATAAGACATCCAACGAAGACCGGACTCGCTATTCAGTAACAATGGAGACTAGCTTGCTAACCATTATACCACAATGGAATACCCTCTATACCTAACCAGTGTGACTGAAGGTTGCAAGTATGGGATATCCAGTGAGGATTGAATTCGCTATTCAGTAGCAATTGATCTGTGAGTGTAGCTTGTCATTACACCACGATCTGACGCCCTTAACATCTTACTTTTTATGCCATAAATATCAAACTCTTACGCTCAAGTGACGCTTAAAACATCGGTTCCCACTAGATCACCAGAGTTAAGCTGTGGTAAGCCTAGAGAGTAATTAAATGGGTGACCTTTTTAGAAACCGCAGGTAATGTAAGCAATCTAAGGCGTGTGTGCAAAACTTGCTGAATTCTAAAATTACATAAAACATCCTCCACTTACCAATGAGAACATGATAAAATAAATATATGTTAAATATGAATAGACGTAACTTTGCATTACTTATCAGTTCGTGTCTAAGACTGATTCAATTCATAAAAAAAGAAAAACAAGACTAAGTTATGAACAATAGTGATTGGAATGTGTTCTACACAGGTCAAGCCCGATTACCTGAGATTGTTTTACACCTGGTGTGTTTTCATTGGGAAGACTTCTGAACTTTTGATAGTAGAAATGTCGGGGATCTTTACTAGCTCAACTAGATAGCCTGTCATAACGATATCATGTTGAAAGATAAACTGACTTTTAAAAAAACATAAAAGGTTGTATCAATCCACTGAGAATGGAAACTAGGTTTAATCTATCTATCTATACATATATATAAAGGGCAGTTGTGTGTATGTATGTCAGGTGGAAACTACGGAAATAAAACAATTAACGACAAAGTAAATATGTATATACACACACACATTATCGCCAGATCTCTGTTTGTTTGTTTGTTTTACGGCATATCAACCTCAGTGGGTCATTTAATGCCGATAAAGTTTTGAAATAAATCAATTCTTAATGGATAATACATTTTTTTATAAATACATTTTTCTATTTAACCCATAGATGGGACCTTAACAGGTACTACCACTCCGGGTCAGAGTGCACCAGGGAGCAATGGTGATGAATGGGATGCTCCACATTCCCCAAACCTCCAAAACTGGAACCTCACCATCAGATAGAGTTTAACGTCATTCCCAGGACATGTAGACCCGCAGCCACCGCCTTCTGGCACCCATATGATAAAAAGGGTTTGGGGCTTGCCATAAGGGCAATAGGGTTAGGAAAATCATATAGGTGCTAGGGCTTGACGTGACCAGCCGATTGATCAGAGGGGGCCTCTCTGACCGCCCGTCTAGCCCAAGATAATGCCAAAGTGGAGTATTGCATGTCATGAATTGTTCATCCACCTGGGCTCTATCCTTAAGCATCACCCACGGCCAACAGGTGGCCCCATTGGGGGAGACTTACCCCTCTGCAGAGGTGCAGTCGGTGCATTCTAACGCCCCAGACGATAGGACGGACCAGATCTCTGCATTTTGAGCAAAAATAGTGAAGATTTGATTTATATTCGTGAAGATAATTAGAAAATAATATTCAAATAGTAACAGCATGGATTTTTTTTGCATTTAATATTTTAAATAGGAGATACTGATTTTTCTTTTCAGAGTGTCAGGCCGAATCAATGCAACGTCTTTTTTATGTGGGGGTTTTAATGGGGCATCCTGTGAGGATTCAACTCATGATTGAATAATAATGGATCTGCGGAATTAACTTTTTGTTCCACCCCTTCTACCCAGGTGTTGCCGGGTAGCCGCTTGTAGTAATAAAATAAAAGTGAGTAACAAGGAATAGTAATTGTTTTTGGATAAAAGGATACGACGAGAGAAAAAGAAAGAAAGCAAAGAAATGGAGGAAACAAATAAAGAGAGAAAGGGGGAAGCAATGGAGAAAGAAAGGTGGGGGGTAGAACATAAAGAAAGAAAATAAAGAAAGAAAGGGAGGGAGGAAGAAAATAAGGAAAGAAATAAAGAAAAGAACGAAGAAAAGAAAAAGAAAGGGAGGGAGAAAATAAAGAAAGAAAGGGAAGAAAATAAAGAAAGAAAGAAAGAAAGAAAATATAGAAAAGGGCGAAGAAAAGAAAAAGAAAAGGGAGAAAAGGAAAAGAAAAGAAAAGAAAGAAAAAAGAAAGAAGAAAGAAAGAGGAAGAAAGAAAGAAAAAAGAAAGGGAGAAAAGAAAGAAAAAAGAAAGAGAGAAAAGAAAGGAAGAAAAGGGGGAAGAAAAAAGTAAAGAAAGAAGAAAAGTAAAGAATGAAGAAAAGGAAAGGAAAGGAAAGGAAAGAAAGAAAGAAAGAAAGAAAGAACAAAGATAAGAAAGAAAAAATGAAAAAAAGGAAGGAAGAACATTAAGAGAGAAAAAAAAAACAAATAGAAAAAAAACATAACAAAATTATAAAATAACAAAAACTGGAAAAACAACAACAGATTTTAAAACCGAAGAAAATCATCACAATGAAGAAAAAAAAGTGTCGAACTAAAGAAAGAAACAAACAAACCGTATCTATTTATGTGCAATCTGGTCTCGTTTATAATTCTATCCGTAATTTAAAGTCACAAATTTATGAATGTTTTTAAAGCTGAGAGTTGAAAATAACTTACCCCATTATGTTTGACTAACAGTACATACAACAGTATGATAATTTAATTATTACAATGTTCGATATGTTTATTTAAGAGCTATTGTAAAATACTTCAATATATAAAAGTATTATAATCTTGATTTAACTATCTCTCTCTCTCTCTCTCTCTCTTTCGCTCTCTCTCTCTCTCTCTCTCTCTCTCTCTCTCTCTCTCTCTCTCTCTCTCACACACACACACACACACACACACTTTCTTTATTTCCTACTTTTTATTAAGTTAGATTGAAACGTTATCGCTTCCACGCACTCACTCCTCTCTATATATTTCCTCTTTTCTTTGTTTCTTATATTTTTCTTTGTGGTATATCCTTTTTCTTTCCTTTCTTTCATAATAAAATCTAAATGGTCCATTATTTACCTGAGGGGACGATACTCATAAGAAATAAGAATTCGGCGGATAGGGCAACAACAGATAATCAGGATTTATACTTTTGCATTTCATCTTGGACGGTCTCATTTTTAACTAGAGGGTGTCGCAAGATGATAATGGTCGTACAAATAATAAACGCGAGCATTGATATATAGATTTCAGCAGTACAAATTTATTCAAGTCGATGCAATTTTTTGCATAAAAAATATGTTTATTACTTCAACCGATACGCGAATATAAAACCTAATTATAATGGAGATTGTGTGTTTGTCTGTCTGTAACCGAAACTATATTACTACTCAAGTCACAATTCCCTTTGTTATTTATGTCACATTCTCCTTGATTTTATTTTTATTAAAACCTCAATTATTGATCAAATTACATTAATAACATTGTCGGCCTATCCTACACACTAATAACATGCAATAGTATTTATATATACAACAAAATAGTGGTTTACAGTGTGAAAGGGAAGGCTAAATTGCATATTGATATTTAAAAATCGATTCTAATAAATGTGTACTTACTATTATTGATTTCTAATTGTTTGGATTTATCTTAATGAATATGAGCAAAAAAATCTCGGGGATAAACCTTTTAAAAAATTCATTAACTAATTTTATTCTTTACTTCCTATTTTAACTAAATAGTTAAATTAGGAAAATTTAGCAATGAAAGACGGGAGCTATGGAAGAGTAAGTTCCAGTTGTTTAAATTTTCTCTGTGTCAAATCTTTTTATCTTAATTTTTATTTAGTTTCATTAGCCTTTCTAATTTAATATAATATTTTATTACATTAAAACTTAAATACTTGCACGTGCATGTATTTGCTAGTTCTTTTAATAGAATTACATGCTTAAATGAGAAGAAAAAAATCTAACCTTCTAAAATCTTGTTCAGAATCAACTGAGTAGATTCACGAAGCAAAATCCTTAATAAGTCAGTTTAGATCCACACACCCTGCTCAAACTCCTTAATTATTCCCTACACTCTTAAACAGCAAAAAATACATTTTGTTCTTGTTTAAATATTTTGACTAGTTTCTATATGGAAAAGTTTATAACGGTTATAAAAAATTATTTCAAAAATTTGTTTTTTTTGTCTATAATTGAAGGTATCATGAAGGTTTTGATCAGAAGGATTCAAATCAATTTATTAGTTTAATAACTATTCTATCAAGGCGATTGAAAATGTGAATTCACTTTGTTATTCCGCCTGTCGGCTGGGGCGTTAGAATGCACCGACTGCACCTCTGCAGAGGGGTAAGACTCCCCCAATGGGCCACCTGTTGACCGTGGGTGTCGACCCGTGATGCTTAAGGATAGAGCCCAGGTGGATGAGCAGTTCATGACATGCAATACTCCACTTTGGCCCTATCTTGGTCTAGACGGCGGCCGGAGAGGCCCCTCCGATCAATCGGCTGGTCACGTCAAGCCCTAGCACCTATGATTTTCCTAACCCTATTGCCCTTATGCAAGCCCCAACCCCTTTTATCATATGGGTGCTAAAAGGCGGTGGCTGCGGTCTACATGTCCTGGGAATGACGTTAAAACTCTGAGTTCCAGTTTTGAGTTTGGGGAATGTGGAGCCCCATTCATCACCATTGCTCCCTGGTCCACTCTGACCCGGAGTGGTAGTACCTGTTAGGGTCCCATCTATGGGTTAAATAGAAAAATGTATTTTTTTTAAAACTTGTATTATCCATTAAGAATTGATTTATTTCAAAACTTTATCGGCATTAAATGACCCACTGAGGTTGATATGCCGTAAAACAAAACAAACCAAACCAATCCCTTTTTATTGCAAATTGAATTCGAATTTTCAATCACCTAATTCATAAAATTTGGTTTTTGCTTAATGTCCAGTTTTTAACTCTCAAAATTAGAAGGAAATTGTATGTTCAAATACAAACATATACATATTTATAAGTATGTGTGTGTGTGTGTGTGTGTGTGTGATGACCTTTTGTTTGCATGCTCAATTGTGTCATTCATTATCATTTTATATTTTAAATAATTTTACATATAATATTGTATGTGTTAGCAAATTTTTGTTGAAACACGTGTCGGCATATTACAATAATAAATTTCATCCATACCAAAATATATTTTTCTTCCATTTATCATTTCAAAATATGTATATGAGAGAGAGAGAGAGAGAGAGAGAGAGAGAGAGAGAGAGAGAGAGAGAGAAAGAGAAGAAGAGAGAAAGAGAGAAAGAGAAAAGAGAGAGAAAGAGAAAAGAAAAGAGAAGAGAAGAGAACGAAGAGAGAGAAAGAGAAGAGAGAGAGAGAAAGAGAGAGAGAGAAGAGAGAGAGAAAGAGAGAAAGAGAGAGAGAAAGAGAAAGAAAGAGAGAAAGAGAAAGAGAGAGAGAAAGAGAACGAAGAGAGAAAGAGAAAAGAGAGAGAGAGAGAGAGAGAGAAAAGTGAGAGAGAGAAGAGAGAAAGAGAGAAAGGGCGACAAAGACAGACAGACAGACAGACAGAAAGATAGAAAGAAGAGAGAAAGAGCGAGAGAGAGAATGAGTAAAAAAAATTTTAGAACATATTTATGGTATTATGATCAGCATTTCAACTGGAAGATTTGGGTAAACCACTAACATGTGTTTGTGTCAAAAAGATACAATATATCAGATAAATATGAAATATACAAACATGATTAGACAAGGAATTAATGTTTCACTCAATGGTTTATGAGCGCTCAAAACATGACTACTGACGACATGCATATAACATTCAACAAAAATTTCTAAGTATTTTCAGCAGCTAAATAGTAGCAGTAACTCAACTAGAATGTGCCGAGGAATTGCCTTCATAACTAATAGTGATGAAAGAAAAAAAAAGAAAAATACAAAATCTAACGATATAGCATCAAGGACCATTATTAATTAGGTTTACAGTGAACAGTCTGACTTTGCTTGCGATATCTATTAATAATGGAGATTCGCTTCCGGTTTTTGTCTGTAACAAAATCTACGTCACTGCTTACGTCACATTACGTCATAACATAGAACAAATACACTTAAAATTTGAAAATGCAACATTAGACAGTCCTCATTGTCTTTTAAAACAAGTTTTAATAATACATGACTGGTATTATATATCTATATATAGTTTGTTTTATTTCAATACATATTTAAAGTTTACATTTCAAATTGTTTTATTTTTTAATCCTTTAATGAATTTGATGACTTTTACTTACTTAGGATACAAACTTGCTGACATTGAATTTTTTTACTCCCACCCCTCAGGCAATATGTTTCAAAAATTATTTTTACATCGCTCGGAGGTTTTTTTATTTTGTACTAGTATATATATATATATATATATATATATATACCGTATTTGACGGCATATAGGATGCACTTTTTTTCCAAAGTTTTGGCTCCAAAAATTGCCCAACGTCTTATACATCGTAGGTGAAGTTTGAGACCTCCCGTTGGCCTAGGCTAATCTTCTCTATGATACTCACAAACCCAGCTTACGCTCAGAACTTTTACCTACCCTAAACTCCATGAAACTTTATTTTATTGATGGTATTGTTATAATCAAGCACAGCTAGACTGTTTTCAACAATATATGCTTAAATACACTAAAAACGTGTTTTCCTGAATCTGACCTGCTGAAATAGGGGTCTTATATGCCTGTACGTCTTATATGCCGTCAAATACGGTATATATATATATATATATTATATATATATATATATATATATATATATATATATATGTGTGTGTGTGTGTGTGTGTGTGTGTGTGTGTGTGTGTGTATCAGTCATGGGCAGTATTTGGCATTGTGACCAATCTAGATTTTTAATCGACCCTAGTTAAAAAGAGAACTGAGCATTTTAAAAACAATCTATATATATTCTTTGCACAAAATGTGATATATATATATATATATATATATATATAACCACTTCGCACGAGCTGGGTGCAACACAAAGTCAATTTCTAAGTGGAGTAAAGCTAGCTTGAAATTAGTGTTTTCCTTCTCCTAGACTGGTTGCCACACAAAGGTTAAAGAGCTCAGTCTGTTACCCATAGATGTAGGAGAATAGTCGGATTCATAACTTTCACAAGACTATTATTACTATGCGAAATGTAAGCAGCCTGTGTGGGGGGGGTGATATTCACAAGTAAATAGTGCTCAATATCGTGGATAGACCATGTTAGGGTAGCGTCTATGTGAATTTGCTTTGAGAATCGCATAGGCGAGAAACTAACAAGCGCTGTTGACTTCATGTCTCCGCTACCCTAAATTCATGCACACACATTATATATCTTATTATAATGGAGATTGTGTGTTTTTCTGTCTGTAACCGAAACTATATTCCTACTCAAGTCACAATTCCCTTAGTTATTTACATCACATTCTCCATGATTTTATTTTTATCTAAATCTCAATTATTGATAAAATTTTCTTACATTATTAATACTGTTAACTATGTCTACGTACTGATAACATTCAATTATATTTATATATACAACAAAATAGCGGTTTACAGTGTGAACGGGAAGGCTAATTTGCATATTAATATTAAAAAATCGAATTTAATAAATATGTGCTTAGTATTATTGATTCTAACTGTTTGGTTTTATTTTAATGAATATAAGCAAAAATCTCTTCAATGAATCTTAAATGAAATCCATTAACAAGATAAAATAACTGTCATTTTATTCTTTACTTCCTCTTATAACTAAATACTTAAATTAGAAAAAATAACAATGAAAGACGAGAGTGATGGAAGAGTAAGTTTCAGTTGATCCATTTTTTATTATACTCCCTCTGTTTCAAATCTTTTATTATACTCCCTCTGTTTCAAATCTTTTTATCTGTATTCTTATTTAGTTTCATTAGCCTTTCTAATTTAATACAATATTTTATTACATTAAAACTTAAATACTTGCACCCGGAGGTGTATATATTTGCTAGTATATATATATATATATATATATATATATATATATATATATATATATTGTGAGTAAAATCGGCAAGTATTTTAAATGTTTTTCACTAGCAGAAATATTTTATGACACCTGCAGAAAAAAGTTAAGAATGGTAATCTTTTTAAGATGCTATAAATGCAGATACACAACAAAAAAAAACAGCTTAAAGTAAATACAAATTCGGATTAGTTCTTGAGAGTATGCTGTATTTATTGTTCTTTCATCTTTAGCAAACATTCTATTCAGATAAGTCTATCTCAGTACTTATTCATGAACATGCGACATAGAGCTGGCCATGTAAAAAAAAAACTAGATCTGGCCTCATCTGTCTCACAATGTATGAAGGTCGAAATACATTGAACTTCAAAGTTTCTAGATCATGAGAAATAATTAATGATTCCCCCAGGAACTTCAAATGACCTGGCCGGCCAACATCGCATGAGCTATATTGCGCGCCAGTGTAAGTCAATATCTATGCCAAAAATCAGACCCCTGCAATTTTTTCCTTTGGCCGTGATTCTCGGATAGATACAAACGCACACATTTTGACTTAGCAGCATCAGTAAAATTTCTGAAGAACTAACTCGAAATCTTTACCCAGTTTAGTGAAATATGATATAGACAAAAACCACAAAATCTTTCTGCGTTATTAGCATGCTATATATATATATATATATATATATATATATATATATATATGTACCTATGTATATAAGTAATAAATCATCACCGACTATGGGGGGAATGCGGTATACGGGCTTTTTCGCGAACTTACTTCCAAAAAGTGCCCGCGGCGGCACAGCAGCATTAGCCGCAAAAATTAGGGAAAAATTTGACCTTACTCTTTAAAAGTTATGGCGATGGGATGTTCTCAAAACGAAGATGATGAATTCCCATCACACTCATAAACCATGTGAAGATGAAAATGCATGAATAAACAATCATACGAATGTAATATATATATATATATATATATATATATATAATATATATATATATATATATTATACTAAAGCTGAGGGAATCAATGTTTTTCTCCTAAGAGTTTTTATCCTATTTAGTTTAATGACGCAAAATTCATATCAAAGTATTCCTTAATTCTAGGATTGTGTTATGTTTGAAAAAAACATCAATTTTATTTGGTTCTAATTAGTCGTAATTTGCAATTAAGTCAGAAACTGTCCCGTCTATTACTGCACACCCTGTCTGTTACTTTCTCCCTCTCTCTATATATATATCCTGATTACCCCTCGTTATATATGTTAGTCTGTCTGTGATCGTAAAGAGAGTGATTTAGATTGTGAAATATTTGTATGTCAAGTTTCATAAGCTGCTAGCCCGTAACTTAAATTAGGTCAAACATTCCTTTTCATAGAAATATTAGAAAACGATTTTAAGCCTTTTTTTAATTATCCGGACGTATTTATTTTTAAAAAATTCAATTCATTTTACAAACTCACTTTTCCCTAATCCAAATTATCTACTCAGAGCTAAATGGGGGACCCAACGAATCACGTTTTGTCTAGTGTATGTATTTAATTTCCATGCGATGTAAAATACAATATTTGGTAAAATTTGATAAAATCTACTCATATTCTCGCAGAAGCAGAATACTATAAAAGATAACTTTCGAAAAAGTTACACGAGGTGTTCAATAAATTAATTTACCACACGAGCGGGATGCGACACAAGGTCAATATTTTTAAAGCATGATTTAACAGGTTTGAATTCAGAGATTTTTTTGTCAGAGACCGGTTACTATACCAAGGATAAAGAGGTCAGTCTGCCCTACTATTTACCCATGGATGGAGGGGAATAATTGGATTCATATTTTTCTCCAGATGCAAACAGCACACCAGGATTTGATCTTGAGTCGCTGAGTCTATTTCATACGACGATACCCATTACGCAACGCGCCTCCACGAAATATATATTAGATATAACCACAAAATCAATAGGGAGGTTCTGTTCGGCAAAACGATCTCCTGTACCCAGACGAATCACGTTGCGATTTTCAGCGTAGAATGAAACTAGATTATCTGAAGATTTGTAAAATATTAATTTGTTCAAGTTTTAGTATTAACATTCCCTGTGAATTACATCGACTATTGCCCTTATGGCAAGCCCCAACCCTTTTTATCATATGGGTGCTAAAAGGCGGTGGCTGCGGGTCTACATGTCCTGGGAATGACGTTAAACTCTATCTGATGGTGAGGTTCCAGTTTTGGAGGTTTGGGGAATGTGGAGCACCCCTTCATCACCATTGCTCCCTGGTCCACTCTGACCCGGAGTGGTAGTACCTGTTAGGGTCCCATCTATGGGTTAAATAGAAAAATATTTATAAAAAAATTGTATTATCCATTAAGAATTGATTTATTTCAAAACTTTATCGGCATTAAATGACCCACTGAGGTTGATATGCCGTAAAACAAAACAAACCAAACCGAATTACATCGAACGCAGAGTATAACATTTTTTTATTTGATAGATTCCATTGCGGCTAAAAATATCAAAGGTTGTCCTGCATCTAACAATTATGCTTCACGTTTTGAATTCTCGTAATAAAACCATTTTTGGTAATCTGAACATTAGCTACATAAATGAGAGTAACCTCCCCTTGTTTCTTTCGCTTTGAGGAAGCCTTATAACAATTAAGTCCATTCAAATAATGCACAAGCGCAATTAAGAACACATTTTATGATATTTCCGTTTTAAAACATGCAGTTGTATTGATTCGAACAAATTCGTATTTTCAGTGTAGATTTATGGGAAATGAAAATGGCCAACCAAAACATAAGGCTTCTTCAAAGTGAAAGAAACAAGGGGAGGTTACTCTCATTCATGTAGCTAATGTTCAGATTACCCCATTTTTCATCTAGCATTAACTCTGAATTTTGAAACTCTGAATGGTGTTACTTTCTGTACGTCCATGTCGAAATCGTTTATGTATTACAATTAACAGATTAATGGTTTTCGTCATTGGAAATGGACATGGCGAACCGAGTTTTAAAGACAACGGTTAATAAGTGTTTTAATTAAAAGACTATCAGCCATCAATTTCTAGTACATATATGATAGAAAAGAAGCGCGTGGTGTAATGGTTAAAGTCATGGGAAATGGACTCGTCGCCCCGGGTTCAAATCCTGGATGTGGTAATTGCATTTCACTTAGCGCTAATACCTTTGGGAAAGGTATGAATCCTGTTCTCTTTACAGCTATGGATAAATATCAGGGCAGACTGAACTCTTTAACCTTGGTTAGGCAACTGGTCTAGGAGAAGGAAAATTCTGAATTCAAAGCTGTTAAACTCCGCTTAAGAAATTGACCTTGTGTCGCATCCTGCTCGTGCGGAGGGGTTGGTAAATATACATATGATAAAAAGGATTGGGGCTTGCCATAAGGGCAATAGAGTTGGGACAAATGATATTGTAGGTACTAGGGCTTGACATGAATAACTGATTGATCGAGCCAAAGTGGACTGTTGCATGTCATGAGCTGCTCAACCACTAGGGTTACAACCTTAAGCATCACAGGTCACCAGCTACATAAATGAGAGTAACCTCCCCTTGTTTCTTTCGCTTTGAGGAAGCCTTAATAACAATTAAGTCCATTTCAAATAATTCTCAAGCACAATTAAGAACACAATTTATAATATTTCCGTTTTAAAACATGCAGTTGTATTGATTCGAACAAATTCGTATTTTCAGTGTAGATTTATGGTGAAATGAAAATGGTCAACCAAAACATAAGGCTTCTTCAAAGTGAAAGAAACAAGGGGAGGTTACTCTCCTTTATGGTCCCATTGGGAGAGTCTTACCTCTCTTGCAGAGATGTAGTGGGTGTATTCTAAAGTTCCAGCCAACAGGACTAAACTTTATTGTTAATGCAAAAGAAATGATTCTGCTCTAAAAAGAATTAACATCCATGAATAACATTAAAATCAAATGAATAAGAATTAGATTTAACGAAATCCAAGTAAAAAGAAAACATTAGAATATGGAGCACTACTCGATGATTTCTTCTTTCCTTCTAATCTATTGAAAGATTTATCCCTATATCTCTGATTTCTACTTTCTTATTTTCTTTCTTTCTTTTTTCTTTCTTTCTTTTTTTCTTTCTTTTTTCTTTCTTTCTTTATTCTTTCTTTCTTCTATTCCTTCTTTCTTTCCTTCTTTCTTTCTTTCTTTTTTCCAATAATTTTTCTTTCATGCTTTATTTCTGTCTTTTCTCTCTCCTCCTTCTCCTCTTCTTTCCTTCATTCTCCCTTCTTTCCTTCTTTGTTCCTTTCTTCCCTTCTTCTTTCTTTCTTTCTTATTTCCAATATGTTCAATAATTTTTTATCTTTATTTCTGTCTTTCTCTCTCTTCTTTCTCCTCTTTTCCCTTTCTTCCCCTTCTTCTTTCTTCCTTTCCTTTTCCTTCTTTCCTTCTTCCTTATTTCTTCCTTCTTCCTTTCTTCTTCTTTCTTCTTTCTTTCTTTCTTTTTCCAATAATTTTTCCAAATTTTTCTTTCATGCTTCATTTCTGGATTTCTCTCTCTTTCTCCTCTTTTTTTCCTTCCTTCTCCCTCTTTCGTTCTTTCTTCCTTTCCTTCTTCTTCCCTTCTTTCTTTCTTTTTTCCAATAATTTTCCATAACTTTTCTTTCATGCTTCATTTCTGGATTTTCTCTCTCTCCTTCTCCTCTTCTTTCCCTTCCCTTCTTTCCTTCTTTCTTCTTTCTTCTTCCTCTTTCTTTTTCTTTCCTTTTTCCAATAATTTTTCTTTCATGCTTCATTCTGGATTTTCTTCTCTTCTTCTCCTCTTCTTTTCCTTCCTTCTTTCCTTCTTTCTCTTTTTCTTTCCTTCTTTCTTTCTTTCTTTTTTCTTTTCCAATAACTTTTCTTTCATGCTTTATTTCTTTTCTCTTCTTCCTTCTCCTCTTCTTTCCCTTCATTCTCCCCTTCTTTCTTTCTTCCTTTTTTCTTTCTTTCTTTCTTTCTTCTTTTTTTTCAATAATTTCCAATAACTTTTCTTTCATGCTTTTATTTCGGATTTTTCTTCTCCTTCTCCTCTTCTTTCCCTTCATTCTCCCCTTCTTTCCTTCTTTCCTTCTCTTCTTTCTTTCTTCTTTCTTTCTTTCTTTTTTCCAATAATTTCCAATAACTTTTCTTCATGCTTTATTTCGGGATTTCTCTCTCTTCCTTTCCTCTTCTTCCTTTCTTCTTCCCTTCTTTTTCTTCTTTCCTTCTTTCTTCCTTCTTCTTTTCTTTCTTTTTTCCAATAATTTTCTTTCATGCTTCATTTCTGTATTTTCTCTCTCTTCCTTCTCTTTTCCCTTCATTCTCTCCTTCTTTCCTTCTTTCTTCCTTTCCTTTCTTTCTTTCTTTTTTCTTCTTTCTTTTTTCCAATAATTTTTCTTTCATGCTTTCATTTCTGTATTTTCTCTCTTCCTTCTCCTCTTTTTCCCTTCATTCTCTCCTTCTTTCCTTCTTTCTTCCTTTCCTTCCTTCTTCTTCTTTCTTCTTTCTTTCTTTTTTCCAATAATTTTCTTTCATGCTTCATTTCTGTTTTTCCTCTCTTCCTTCTCCTCTTCTTTCCCTTCCTTCTCCCCTTTTTCCTTCTTTCTTCCTCTCTTCTTCTTTCTTCCTCTTTCTTTCTTTCTTTTTTCCAATAATTTTCCAATAACTTTTCTTTCATGCTTTATTTCTGTCTTTCTCTCTCTTCTTTCTCCTCTTTTTTCCCTTCATTCTCCCTTCTTTCTTTCTTTCCTTCTTTCCTTCTTTCTTTCTTTCTTTCTTTTTCCTTTATTTGTGAAGAATCTCGCCTTTCATTTTCTTTCTAAGCTATTATATATCTTTCCAATACTTTCTCTTTCATGCTTTCGTTCTTTTCTCCCTTTCTCCCTTTCTTTCTTTTTTTTATTTACTTGTTTTTGTTTTTTTATCTAACACATAAGAATTAGATTAAAAATAAATCTATGCCTTTTTGCCCTCCTTTAATACCCTTATAAAATCTCACACATCATTTGTGATTTTGAAACTTTTCTGAGGCGTTCGTAGTATAGGGTTATCGTTGTAGGAAATGAACACGGTGACCAGAGTTCGAATTCTTTACGAGGCTGTTAGCATTTCACAACGCGAATACCCTTGTGAAAGGTATGAATCCTACTATTCCCGCTCTAGTAGGTAGTGCAGAGGGGTTAGGTAAATACAAACAATTAACTGTTTACACAGGCAGTAATGATATTTAGTGTCCTGGGTATGACGTTAAACTGCATCTAATGGTGAAGTTCCAATTTTGGAGCTTTGTGTTGCTATTACTCCCAGGCCCACTCTGACCCGGAGTGGTAGTACCTGTTAGGGTCCCATCTATGGGTTAAATAAACACTGAGTTCTAAAAGAATGTTTTAAAATAATGGGTTTGAAAGAAAGATTTGAGTACCCTTCAATAATGAATAAAAACAAAACATCTTCAGCACAAAATGACTCAATGGTTGACATGCCCAAACCAGCCATTTTTGGATAAGCGAATACTTTCTTAAATTTTTAATGAACAGACAGCACGTTAAGTTTAGAGTAGCGACATGTGAATGCAACAGACCATCACAAAAACATTCATTTTTTTTTCAAATCAGGCCAGGGACACATATCACAGTGACATGTGAAAAAAAAGTTTTAAAATGTGTTTTTAAAAATTTTGAATACCCATCAAGAATGAATGAATCAAAACGTCTTCGGCATATAATAACGCAACAAGGGTTGACATGCCGCAAACTCCAACCAACCAAAGATAGTTAACGTCAGGGACACTTCAAAGATTTCTCTAGCATTGTACAAAATATGACGATGAAATATTTTGCATCAACCTCATATTTGCTACAGATAATCTATACATATATAAAGGGCAGTTGTGTATATGTGTATGTCCGGAGGAAACTTCGAAAATAAAACAACGAACAAAGTAAATATATATATATATATACATTCAATATCACCAGGGCTTGGTTTTTGAGCAAAAATAATGGATGATTTTATTTATGTTTGGGAAGATATTTAAAAATTAAAATTTCTATAGTAACAGAAGATAATTGAAATATGATGTTGATTGATTGAATTAATCGCCTCATTTATATTGTACTTTTTTTTTTAATTGTAAATTATTGAATTAAAATTTCTTACCATATTGTTATATATTTACGTGGGAATTTTATGAGGCATCCTGTGAGGATATAACTTGTGATAAGTGATAATGGATCTGCGAGACTACCTTTTTAAAAAAAATCCCATCTACCCAGACGACGCCGGGTAGCCACTTCTAGTATGTTTATAAGGAAAAGCACAAGCATCTGGTATTTATAAATGTGAGCATCTCTCAACTTTCAAATAAAAAATTCAACGAACAACTGCTTACTCAAATTTTTTATGTAAATTTGAGTGGAAGCGCGTGACGCAATGCTTATCGTCGTAGGAAATGGACACGACAACCCGAGTTTAAGTCCTGGACGAGACTATTCGCATTTCACATAGTGCTAATACCCTTAGGAAAGGTATGCTTCCAGCTACTCTTCCGACAGCTATGGATAAATACCAGGGCAGACTGGGCTCTTTAACCTTAATATGGTAACCGGTCTAAGTAAAGTAGGCGGAGTGGCCTCTTGTAAGTATCAGCCAGACAGAGAGGAGTCTATCCCCTTTTCAATAGCGCTTGACCAAGGAGATTGTTTTTGTGTCTGAGGTGGCGCACCACACCTACCCTCAGTTCCCCACCTTACCGCACAGCTGTACTACTCATGCACTGAGTTGGCGGGGGCCGGTAACGAACCCGGACCCTTGTGGTTCCGAGGTGGATGCTCTATCAACTGTGCTAAACCAAAACCTGTTAAATTCCGCTTAAAAAAAGCATGTGTCACATCCTGTTCGTGAGGAGGGGTTGGTAAATATATACATTTGAATTAAAATGGCCAACCAAAACATAAGGCGTCTTCAAAGTGAAAGAAACAAGGGGAGCTTACTCTCATTTATATAGCTAATGTTCAGATTACCCAATCTTTCATCTAGTATTAACTATTCAAAAATAGTTAATGCTAGATGAAAAATTGGGTAATCTGAACGTAAATATATAACAATATGGTAAGAAATTTTAATTTAATAATTTACAATTAAAAAAAAAAAAAACAATATAAATGAGGCTATTAATTAAATCAATCAACATCATATTTCAATTACCTTCTGTTACTATAGAAATTTTAATTTTTAAATATCTTCCCAAACATAAATAAACTCTGAATGGTGTTACTTTCTGTACGTCCATGTCGAAATCGTTTATGTATTACAATTAACAGATTAATGGTTTTCGTCATTGGAAATGGACATGGCGAACCGAGTTTTAAAGACAACATTTAATAAGAGTTTTAATTAAAAGACTGTTGTAGAGGAGTTAACACCCCTACAAGATGGACTGACCCAGAGCCATATAAGAGTCGACGCAGCAGTGACAAAGGTCGGGGAAAATATATACATTTGAATTTTCCCATTATTTATAATCTTGTGAGGTCGACGATTTGCAGACACCCTGGATTCTGTTAGTTGCCAGGATTATTTTTAATGTAATTTCCCGATGCAAATAGAAAATCTTCATTTCTAGTTTTAAATGACTTTATTTTCATACATATCAGCTAATATATAATTCTTTATAAATGTAATCTATCTACATATAGAATATGTGGCACCCTGATGCACAGGCTCATTATATATATATATATATATACCAACCACACACATATAACTTAACGACAAATCCAGTTCCCCATCACATATAAACAAAAAAACAATTAAACAGACACACACACACACATACACATATTTAGTTAACCAATCCCCACAATCTAACACCTGTGGTACCACCATCCACCACCCCGGCACTCCCCATTCCAGAGAGAAAAAGAATCCACTAACCACCCCCAACCACACCTCCCCCCACTGACGACCTTCCGTTTTCAGCATTTTGAGAATTTCCATCATTGGAGTAAGAACTATATCCAAGTCCTGAAGATGGTCTAATAAGAGACCGAAACGTTGCATCGTCGACAATAAACATCAAGTTTCCATAACATCCCGTATTTGTCCACTTTTCTCCACATACTGTCGGACTAAACTCCTCACATTTCTAACACACACACACACACAACACACACATATATATATATATATATATATATATATAATGCCAGTATATATATATATATATATATATATATATATATATATGTGTTACGCCACTGGTGAGACATACATTTTAATACTAATGGTTCATCTTGCTGTCCATATTTTCACAAAAAAAAACAGAAGAAAAAAACTACAGTTGAGGATTGTGCTATCTTATGATTAAAAAAATTAAACTACTAGTAGTGGAATGAACCTGTTTTAAATTGTTTTAGCTTTATACTGCTCTGTTGGGTGTGATACGAGCTCTTTGAATCACCTAACGTTTTTAAACAATTGTTTTCTCTCTCTATAATTTTTTTTTCACAAGAACATTTTCCACCGATGATGACCCAAGGTGGAAACTATTTGAGAACAATTAAGATATAAATATCACGAAGAAATATTCTTGCTTGTCTTATCACTTTTTGTTGTATATATATATATATATATATATATATATATATATATATATATATATATTTGGAGAATATATGCTTAATTGAAGTCATACCTAATTTTTGAAAATTAATTAGTTAATAATTAATGAATTTAGGCGGGCATATATGTTCAAATGTAAGGCTAAACAGATCGAGAAAATGTAAGCACATATCCTCAAAAATTGTCGGCTAAAAGCCATATCAAATAAACACAGTGTTTATTTACGTACTTTCATATATATATATATATACATATATATATATGTGTGTGTGTGTGTGTATGTGTGTGTGTGTGTGTGTGTGTGTGTGTGTGGAGAAAAGTTTTAAAGAAAACAAACACAGGATGTCATGAACGATGGGAACTCTTTATGTCGATACTTAAGTATTTCGTTTTTTTTTTTAATATATAACGTAAGTAAATAACGGTAAATAACCTTTTATCACACATTAAACATACACTGAACATCTTTCATCTTTTTACTCATACAAATGTTCAATGTCCTGAAGAAGGTTTATTTAAAAAAAAAAAAAAAAAAAAGAAATACTTAAGTATCGACATAAAGAGTTCCCATCGTTCATGACATCCTGTGTTTGTTTTCTTTAAAAATTTCTCCACATACTGTCGGATTAATTTCCTCATCTTACTTCCATATATATATATATATATATATATATAATCCAAAAGTCCAGAGAAGAAATCTTCCTTACGACATAGGAGTTTTTTTAAACAACCTGTTGCAGTTTGAGAGCTCAATGTGTGCTCTGATTGTTAGAGTCACAGAGCAAATTTATAAGTAAAGAAATAACAAAAAACTTAGAGATTTTGCATTATAGCCTTTTTCGGGGAGCTTAGACAAAGTGTCTAATTCTCCCAGCTCATCAGATGCGAATGATGAATTCTTTATTACTTTTAAGGCATTTGAAAACAGATTTTTTTTTATATTGGCCTATCTGCTCAGCTGTAAGATATTTATATATATACATATATATAAGATGAACAAAAAGTGATAAGACAAACAGGAATATTTCTTCATATTATGTTAGGCCAGAAATATGGTGTGCATAGTGAGTATCGAAGGTGTTCTATATAGATATTAGCAAAATTTAGCTTAGTCTGACAAGTTCACAATAGTGGGATCGTCATTAAGCAACCCTGTTGCGGGGGCGTGCAATCTTACTAAATATTACTCTACAGCAAACGTCTCTAACACTGACAATGGTAAACACCATATAATTAAACAGGCTAACTACACTGGCTATGTTGCCAAAAAGGCTCGGCCTATCAAAAATGAAAACAAACCTGTTGCTGATATTTTTCACAAGATGAGCCACGATACTTGTCCCTGCCATTAGCAAAAAAAAAAAAAAAAAATTAAAGTTATTCTCGGAACGTTCTAGATAAAAGGAAAGGGTTCGCTGAATAATTATTGATTACCTGTTAATAAGCACACTAGCGAACCGGAATAAAAATAGTTATGAACCCTTGTATTTCGAATGAATGGAAATGAATCATATCCACTGTGCCCCTGATTGCTATGAAGATGACAGAACTTGTCAAAGGCCCAACAAAGGCAGCAATTATTATTAAGTTCAACCAGATGGTTATCCTCTCTACTTTCTCCTTACACTGCGGATACAAATGGATATATCCATTTTACGCGGCATAAACGGAGACTAAATACATTAATTTATCCGTTACCCTTTGTGAAAATTATCGAGGTGATAGCTTCGTGGTTCAGATATTAGAGGTGAAGCTACGAGATGTACGGTTTAGTATCAGGCATGTAAAAAAAGTACCAGCCTTTATATATATATATATATATATATATATATATATATATATATATATATACTAGAAGCGGCTACCCAGAGTCGCCTGAGTAGAGGGGGATTTTTAAAAAGTTAGTCTCGCAGATCCATTATAACTGAATCACAAGTTGGATCCTCGCTGGTTGCCCCATAAAAATCCCTATGTAACAAAGACCTTGTGTTAATCCGGCCTGGTAATAGTGAATGTATATATATATATATATATATATATATATATATATATATATATATATATATATATTAAATTTGATAGAGGAATTATATATAATTGATAATTGAATCATATTACCATGACCAGACAACTCGGCAAACACCAGTGGCGGTGATTGTGGTATGCACTGCTGATGAGACCAAAGGAGGTCGAAACAGCTGTCCAGTGCTCCGGATGTCGCAAATGGTGTTTGCCGAGTTGTCTGGTCGTGGTAATATGATTCAATTTATTATTATATATATATATATATATATATATATATATACTATTACCAGGCCGGATTAACATAAGGTCTTTGTTACATACGGATTTTATATGTATATATAAAGGGTAGTTGTGTGTATGTATGTATGTATGTACGCTCTGATGAAATTACGAAAATAAAACAATTAACGACAAAGTAAATAAATATATATATATATTTACTTTGTCGTTAATTGTTTATTTTCGTAATTTCATGAATACGAATTGTAGTTATGATTAGTTTTAGATGTTAGCATCGATTTCTTTCTCCCTCCAACTGACCCGGCAATCTGCGACTCGTATTCCAGAACGGCATCCGAAAGTAATAAAACCTAAATACATCATCATCATCATCATGTCATGCTCGTAGCACGGATACCCATGAAACACTTTTTACCAACCGTCCCTATTATTCATTGTTCTTAGAAGATCCTCTGCACAGCATTCAGTATCCATGCAGATCTGGTCAATGTATATCTTTGCTGGAAGACCCCCACTGCCATGTCCATGTGTTGATTTCAATAGGAGAATGTCACTTATGAGTTCGTCCTTACTTCTCCAGCAGTGTCCAGCATGTCTTGTCCTTCCAGAGAAAAAGAAAAACCCGACAGAGTCACCCAGTGATCCACAACTTTATGATCCTGCTCGAGAACACGTGACAACGAACAACAGATGCTTGTTCATCCAACTATGAACGGTATTCATTTTATGCCGATGAGTAGAAAAAACAACAAATTTTGCAGTTGCGTTTGCGGTTGAGAGCTTTCGCTTTAGTCATTTGAATATCAGAGAGAGAAGAAGGGGAAGGGTTCCTTATTTGAAATCGTCTGGAACGAATAATAGACACGCCTGTCTTAATCTATGGCGCATTATTTATTCAACCCACCGCAGTGCTGGTATGTATTTTTCAACCACTCCACACGAATAGGGTGGGGCGCATGGTCAATTTTTAAGCGAGGTTTAACAGGTTTGAATTCAGCTTCCCTTCTCTTTAACCGGTTGCCATACGAAGATTTAAGAGCCCAATCTGCCCTACTATTTATCCATAGCTGGAGGGAGAATAGTTAGATTCATACCTTTCCTAAGAGTATTAGTACTATGGGAAATGCAACCAGCCTCGTCCAGGATTTGAACGCTGTGCTCTTATGCGACACAAGGTCGGTTTAATGTGGGTACACCACAGGAAACAAGCCTCCTTGAGAGCGGTGCCAAAAATAGCTCCTGTTCTATCGACATTCCCCTTTTAAGGAATCCTCAGACATAGAGCAATAAACCCAGCCCTTACAATTTTTTAACGATGTGGAGACAGGTGCATCCTGAGGGGAAGGCCTCTGAAATTGAGCTACTTTATCTTTGACCCGGCAAATAC
>CM042148.1:76657164-76717695 GCA_023376005.1 Doryteuthis pealeii
TAGAATGATTTAGTAAAAAAACATATGAAAGTTTAACTCTTGTAGTTTTATCTTTTATGTACATTTTGATTATTGCATTTGAACAAGACTGCCATCTGTGTTGTTACATTTTAAATCTGTTGCAGGACTTTATAGATACCCTGTTTATATATATATATATATATATATATATATATATATATATATATATATATATATATAATATATATAATTCCCTGAAGAATTGCTACGGCAACAAATTGCAGTTGGAATATTTTATTACATTCGTTTTTAAAAAAAACGTATATTTAGCTATTTTTATTGAGCACTTTTTAAATCGATTTTTATTAACCCAGAAGTAAATTTATTTGCTTCGTGGATAAGCAAAGATCCGTAATATATATATATATATATATATATATATATATAGTCATCCACAGACACGTGTTTCGACTTATCAAGTCTCTTCAGTGTGGCTAGACATTTGTAAGCTACCTACAACCGGGATTGAAATCCGATCGGTTCAGTGTCAGTCAGTCACCTTAACCGCCAGGCTGTCATCACCTTACAGAATGCGAAGGCGATTTTAACTGTTTTAATACACACATCGCTTTGTATGTAAAGGCCGCCATAGAGTGATCCATCCTTTATATAGGAGAGCGTTGGCGTTTACGCTTTAGTTGGCGGTCGTCAGCGAAATCCTTCCCAAAGTGGATGGGGAGCATATATATATATATATATTTATGTCGGATCTTAGCCCTGAAGAGCATTAAGCGAAACTTTTAGTAGGTTTATCTGACTCATTAGATTTATCTTTATATATATATATATATATATATATATATATATATATATATATATATATATAAGGTAAACAAAAGTAATAAAACAAACAGCAATATTTCTTTTATGCTATTACACATACTAGCAAATATATGCACCCTCCGGGTGCAAGTATTTAAGTTTTAATATAATAAAATATCATGTTAAATTAGAAAGGCTAATGAAACTGAATAAGAATTCAGATAAAAATATTTTGAACAGAGGGGGTATAATCGGAAAATAGAACAACTTTGAAATAACTGTTCCACCATTTTCCCTTACTCCCGTCTTTCATTGGTAAATTTTCCTAATTTAACTATTTAGTTAAAATAGGAAGAAAAGAATAAAATTACAGTTATTTCTTTATGTTAATAGATTTCTGTTAAGATTTATCCCCGAGATTTTTGCTCATATTTATTAAGATAAAACCAAACAATTAGAAATCAATAATACTAAGCATATATTTTATTAAAATCAAATTTTTTTAAGATCAATATGCAAATTAGCCTTCCCATTCACACTGTAAACCGCTATTTCGTTGAATATATAAATATAATTGCATGTTATTAGTATGTAGATATTGTTAACAGTCTTAATGATGTAAAACAATTTTACTAATAAATTGAGGTTTAAATAAAAAAATAAAATCATGGAGAATGTGATGTAAATAACAAAGGGAATTGTGACTTGTATAGTAATATAGTTTCGGTTACAGACAGACAAACCCACAATCTCCATTATAATAAGATATATATTCATTCAAGGAAGTTAGGCAGACAGACCCACCTTCAGTGGTCCTGCGCTTAATTAAGTTTAATAAAATTTCTATAAACTAATATGATTTATAAGAAGTTGAATTACGTCAGTTAAAGATAAAGTTTAGTAAATAATTATTTATGCATGACAAAGCAAACATTCATAAGAGTAAGTGAGAATGCTTTTAAAAAAAGTAGCCGCAGGTTAAAACGTAGAAACTAAATGCTCGAAGCAATATGTAAGTAGTCAACACACATACTAAACCAACCGTACCTAATATATCTATTCATTTTTAAAGTTTATTTTTACACGAACATCTCTCAATCATTATTACTTTAATCAGACTTCCGAGGCAGAAAGGGGTGTGAGTTCGAATCTTACTGAGAGCTCATTTTTATTTTTTTATTTTTTCAATGTGCGCTGTAGTAGAAGTGACGACCGAGTAGAACTGAGAAGATTAAGGATAATGCTAATCAGAATTATTAATAATAGTGATGACAGAGCTTTTTATATATATATATTATATATATATATATAATATATATATATATATATATATATATATATATATATATATA
Organism: Doryteuthis pealeii; assembly: GCA_023376005.1. Taxonomy (NCBI): domain Eukaryota; kingdom Metazoa; phylum Mollusca; class Cephalopoda; order Myopsida; family Loliginidae; genus Doryteuthis; species Doryteuthis pealeii. The sequence continues at coordinate 76,659,300 of CM042148.1, forward strand.
TATATATATATATATATATATATATATATTATATATATATATATATATATATATATATATATATATATATATATATATATATATATATATATATATATATATATATATTATATATATATATATATATATATATATATATTAAAAAAAAGTAAAGTCAACGGGGCGGCCTAAAGTCGGTATCAGCCAGTCAGCGAGGGAGTCTATCCCCTTTTCAATAGCGCTAGACCAAGGAGATTGTTTTTAGCATCTGAGGTGGAGCGCCACACCTACCACCAGCTCCTTACTTTACCGCACAGATCCCTGTGCTACTCATACGCTGAGTTGGCGGGGACCGGAATCGAACTAGGAACCTTATATATATATATATATATATATATATATATATAGAGAGAGAGAGAGAGAGAGAGAGAGAGAGAGAGAATGAATGGAGAAAGAAGAGAAAAGTATTAGCATATAAAGGTGTTCAATGCTAATATAGCAGAGCAGATTTACAATCAATAACGTATTATATTATGGATATTAATCTTGTAACTATCAGTTTCAAGCTTACGCAATCCTCAGACAAGAGTCAAATGGTTGAGATTTTTTTTTTTAAACTACTGTTTTTTTAAAACTCTTGCCTGGGAATTGCGTAAGCATGAAACTGATAGTTACAAGATTAATATCCATAATATAATATATTATTGATTATTTATATATATATATATATATATATATATATATATATATATATATATATATATATATATAATAACATTATATATACTAGCAAATATATGCACCCTCCGGGTGCAAGTATTAATGTCATAAAATATCCTATTAAATTAGAAAGTCTAAATAAACTAAATAAGAATGCAGATAAAATGATTTGAAACAGAGAGGGATATAATCGAAAAATAGAACAGCTGTAGCTTCCTCTTCCATCACCCCCGTCTTTCCTTGCTAAACTTTTCTAATTTAATTATTTAGTTAAATTAGGAAGTAAAGAATAAAATTACAGTTATTTCTTTTTGTTAATGGATTTCTTTTAAGATTTATCTCCGAGATTTTTGCTCATATTCATTAAGATAAAATCAAATAATTAGAAATCAACAATACTAAGCACATATTTATTAAAATCTAATTTTAAATATCAATATGCAAATTAGCCTTCCCGTTCACACAATAAACCGCTTTTTGTTGTACATATAAATACAATTGCATGTTGTTAGTACGTAGATATGGCCAGCAGTATTAATAATGGAAAACAATTTTATTAATAATTGAGGCTTAAATAAAAATGATTCATGGAGAATGTGATGTATAATAACTACAATGGATACTGACTTGAATAGTGATATAGTTTCGGTTACAGACAAACAAACACATAATCTCCATTATAATAAGATATATATATATATCAGTCAATAGAGCATCCGCCTTGGAACCACAATAGAGAGTCTATATCCTTTTCAATAGCGCTAGACCAGGGAGATTATTTTCTACGGTGGAACGCCACACCAACCATCAGCTGCCCACTTTACCGCACAGATCCAATCCGTGATACTCATGCGCTGAGTTGGATATATAAGTTCGGGTATCAAGAACATGAAGTCAACGGCGCTTGGTAATTGAATGCGATTTTGAAACCAAGTCAATTAATTGTTTTTCCTCTTATGCTGTGGTATGGTACATCACAAAAAGGGTCAAACATGTTAAGAGTTATGATGGGAGGGGCAAGTTTAGTTTGTGGTACATGCTGAGATGGCTGGTTTTCTTTTGTGGTAGATTTAGGAAAAGGGTCAAACACCTGAGTCATGATGGGAGGGCAATTTTAGTTTGCGGTACATGCTGAGATCACTGGGTTTTTTGTGGTAGATCATGAAAAGAGTCAAACACCTGAGTCATGATCGAAGGGGCAAGTTTAGTTTGTGGTACATGCTGAGATGGCTGGTTTTCTTTTGTGGTAGATCACAAAAAGGGTCAAACACCTGAGTCATGATGGGAGGGGCAAAGTTTAGTTTGTGGTACATGCTGAGATGGCTAGTTTTCTTTTGTGTAGTACATCATGGGAAGGGTCAAACACCTGAGTCATGGTGGGGTGAGGCTAGTTCAGTTTGTGAGGAAAGCGCCAAGGATTTCATGAAAATAAATCTGAGGCCTGTGTATACGACTAAACAAAGTTTGATAAATTCTAATAAATTCTGCTTTTCACGTTTACTTTAGAAAAAGAAAAAGCTAGACCGACAGCCTACCCCACGCACGTGGCATATAATAATTTCAAATTATGCTTTTCAAATAGAAGCAGCCAGGCCTTTCTCGTCTGTAAGACTGATGCAATGCAATTCCCACTCACCATTCAACCTTGTGTGAGATTAAACATGCTCCGGAGTTTAGTTCGTTCCGCTCGTAAGTCAATTTCCTCGTATATCAAATCAATTTCCCCCATTGAAATAAACTGAAATGCCATTAATCCATTCCAACCCTCCCAGTGGTACATTGACTTACAAGTTTAATTCGTTCCGCTCATAAGTCAATTTCCTCGTGTTGCAAGATGGGTATATTCCTGACTTTTGTGAGCTAGGACTACTAATGGAAGGAGGAGGAATAGATAACAAAGGCTTAAAAAATAGTGATGACCCAAAAGAGGAGAGCGATGGTTTGACCGTAGCGTAACCCCGAACGGAGAATTGACCGCAAGCGGAAGTCGGGTGTTGACCGGAAGTCACGTGGTGACGTGGGGGAAAAATGAAAGGGTTCGTCCTCTTTTTGCCGGCGGCGGTCGTAGGGGACGGACCTCATGAGAGCCCAGTAATCTAGTAGTGTTCTCTCTCTCTCTCTTTCTCTCTGCCTTTCCTCCCCTCTGGTAGAAGCCCACTATACGAGCACGATAATAAAGGCTGGCAGTTGTGACGACATGTTTCTCGTGTTATGATTTTTTATCGGCACCATTTCAGCACGGTGACTTTTGGAGTTTTAGTACCAAGAAAGAAAAAAAGGACTACGGTACATGTATCGTTTTAGTGCCGTGAATATTACAACGTAACACTCGTATATCAAATCAATGTTTCCCATTGAAATAAACTGAAATGCCATTAATCCATTCCAGCCCTCCCAGTGGTACCTTGACTTACAAGTTTAATTCGTTCCGCTTGTAAGTCAATTTCCTCGTATATCAAATCAATTTTCCCCATTGAAATAAACTGAAATACCATTTATCTGTTTCAGCCCTCCCTCACTAAAAAAAACACCATTTTTTTGTTACGTAATAAGAAAAATAGCACTGTATTGTATAAAACATGATAGAATAGAATGTAATGAATTATGTATTGTAATATGTTTTAATTATTTTATGATATTTTTCTATGGCGTAACAAATTCGGAAACTTAAATGTTTTTAGTGAGCTCATTAACATAAGCGTATCTGAAGCTCACTGGTACCTCAAATTTTAGCTCTCAACACAAAGCAAATAAATCGACCGAGTGACAGCTCATAACACGGAAAAAATCCTAAGTTGAGGCACTCATAATTCAAGTAACCTATATATATATATATATATATATATATATATATATACTCCCATTTGAACATTTCGACCTAACAGACCACTAATTTTAAGAGGTGCTAAATTTACTATGATAGAAAGGATTGGAAAAGATGTCATATTATATCAATAATAGAAACTCGTGAAGATAGGGTTTCGGGACATAATATCCATTTAACTTCAAAGGGACTTAACTCTACAATTTAATCCCAAAATACTTATATTCTCACTAACTTTTTATAGTGAATCTACTTAACACATCTTTTAGAAAAACAAAGAAAATAAGACAGAATTATTTTAAAATGCAAAAATATGTTAAACAATAACCAAGCTTCTCATTATCAAATGAAATGTCTTTAAAAAGATTCCATTTTTACAAACGAATTCTAACCCTAACATTTGACTTGAAATATAACACTCATAGATTATGTCATGAGGCCGGAACCGGCCGGGATTTAAACAAAAACGTATAAGATTTATTTACCAACATTTTTATGCGGATTTTTTTTTCATTCACACACACACATTATCTAAATTAGGGTAGGAATCCATCAATTCTCCAACTATGGGTAAATAGTAGGACAGATTGGGTCCTTTAACCTTGGTACGATAAGTCTAGAATGGGGAAAACTGAATTCAAATCAGTTTTACTCGACTTAAAGATAGACCTGTGTCACATCCTGAAGTCAACGGGACTTGTTTTGAGAATTGCATAGGCGAGAAACTGTCAGTAACTAAGCAAACGCTACCCACAGATTATATATATATATGTGGTGGGTGTGTATCATTTGACTTAATTTTTCCGTGTCTGGTTTACTCGGTGATAAATAAAAACATTCATTCATTAAATTCAGGACGTTCAAAAGTGATTACGTGTCCCACGATGAACTGCTTAAACAGTTTATTTTGATTTTTACTCTTATTTATTTATAAATGTTCATAGCTACAAATAGCCTGTTTTCTTTACTTTATGAACTCGACTAATACAAATACGACTACTACTACTACTACTACTACTACTACTAATAATAATAATAATAATAATAATAATAATAATAATACTCAGCCAGTATTTATTATCGTTTTATCTCCTTGCGAGTTTTTCACATTAGTTGTAACTGGTGTTTTTCTACTCAAGTCTGAGTGACAGCAAGTCGCATCAGGTCTCCAGGACTTTACTAAGTACTCTAGCTGATCTTAACAGTGCTGTGGTCTAGATTCTTCATCTGATCCCCAATTCCCAGTCTATTTTCCAGGTTTTGGGGCACCAACTACAATTGGTATCACCATCACCTTCATGATCTTCAGTGTTTTTTCCCTCTCTGACAAGATCCAAGTATTTGTCTATCTTTTCACTTTCCTGTATTTTTACTCTATGGTTCACTGGATGGCAAAATGCACAAAATGATAAGTTCTTTTTTTAATTTCTTGTTCAATAATAATTACTATTTCTTTTAGATGAGTCTTGATAATTAGTATTATTTGGATTATTCGGAATATTGTCCTCATCTCCAGAGTCCAAATAGAAGATTCCCGAGTCCGTATAGAAGGTTCCCGAGTTCGAAAAAAACACCTGAAGAAGGCCGGAGGACACATCGGCCGAAACGTTGTGCAGATAACAATGAAGATGAGGGCAATAGTCCGAATAATCCAAATAATACTAAATAATAATTAGTCTGACCGAGATTGGATGATCCAATTGTATCTCAAGTTATTACTATTATTATGCTATGTCATTCTTGTGGGTTGTACCGTCATGGCATAATGGTTAGCTAACTAGTCTCACAGATCCGTTGCTACTGGGAAACGAGTTGGATCCTCGCTGGATACTTGCGACCTTGTGTAAAATCCTGCCCGGAGGATTTTTGAAATTAATTTTTGAAATTATTTTTCTTTCCTTGTATGGATCTATTTTATGTCTTTCTTTTTTTGCTCGTCCTTTCCTCTTCATTTTTTTTTTTAGTTTTTTTTTTTTAGTTTTTAAATGTGACGGGCTTCTCTCTTCGTAGTCGCCATTTTTTAAAAATTATCCTTTCCTTTTTTGCATTAACATCAGTTCTTTCTCGTATCTAAAAAAAAAAAAAAAAAAAAAAAAAAAAGATTAAACATTTCTTTCTTTCCTACCTTGCTGTCTTTATCCTTTCTTTCGTTCGTTCATGTCATTCTGTCCTTACAAAGCCTGGCCTGTTTATCAAAACATTTCTTGTTCGCATATGACACCTGAACCGTAAAAAATAAAGTTCGGTTAGCCTTACCGCGCCTTCGACCTGCACTATATATCATTGTTGACATTTTCTCTTTGTTTGTGATTTTACATCAACAAAAGTGATATCTTGTCTATTCAGGTTATTAATCTATCTGATATTATGTCTCCCGTGATATCTCAGGTGTAACAATTATTACGTGTCTACATGAGATAAAATTACACTTTATCATCTCATCTAAAATAACCTATAGGCAGCGATCATTTTTTCTATCTTTTCAAAAGAACAATGTGAGTAGAGATACAATATATACTTACTAGCAGGACCTGTGAATATACCACAGTATGATAATTTAATTATTATAACATTTGATATGTTTACTTAAGAGCTATTGCGAAATAATACAATATATAAAAAGTATAATAATCTTCATTTAACTCTCTTTCATTTTATTTCTTTCTTTTCTTCTCTTCAATATGTTCGATTGAAACAGATTAGCGTTATCAGTTCTGTGCGCTCACCCCCATCTCTCTATTTCCCCTGTTATTTCTTCTTATATTTTTCTGTGTAGCATGTCCTTTTTCCATCCTTTCTTTATAATAAAAACGGGACGGTCCATTATTTAGCTGAGGTAACACCAGATAATCAGGATTTACATTTTTGTATTTCATCTTGGATGATTTGACGGTCTCATTTTTAACCAGAGGTGCTGCAAGATAAGTTGTACTTTTTTAAGGAACACGAGTATTGATATATAAATGTCTACGAACTCTGTCCGGTAAGTAACCAGACGTATTGAGCACCTGTTGTGTGTACTTGGCAACCGATTTGGTTTCTGTTTTTAATGGGATATCAACCTTTGTGGGTAATTTAATGTCAACACTACCCTTGTAGAAGAACAGTAATGATAGTATTTAACCCATAACTGGGGGGGTTTCATACCTTTCCCATGTATATTAGTCCGAAAGTGAACGTAATGGCGCGTCTGCAGTTCGAATTCGTTTACTCTTACGCTTACGCCAGCACGTTATCCATTACGCTGCGAGAACTTCCCTTGAATCAACTTAGCATATGCTTGAACAGACACTCTCTCGTGGAGTCACTCAGTCAGTAGTGGGGCGCTATTTAAGGTAAGCTTATTTGACTGTCACATTCACAGTGAATATGCATTAAGTTTGGCTTGAAATTTGGACAGTCATCCGTGGAAAAATATCTATATATTAATACTCGTGCCCATTAATAGTACGACCGTTATCATTTTGCAACACCCTCTGGTTAAAAATGAGATTGTCTAAATCGTCTAAGATGAAATCCAAAAGTGTAAATCCTGATTATCTGATGTTACTTATCTGCCGAATTCTTATTTCTTATGAGTGTTGTCACCTCTTCTAAATAACAGATCATTCCGTTTTTATTATAAAGAAAGGGAAGAAAAGGGACATGCTGCACAAAAATATAATAGGAAAGAAAATAGGGGAAATATAGAGAGAGGGGGTGAGCGCGCAGAAGCGACAATGCTAATCTGTTTCAATCGAACAGAATGAAAAGATGGAAAGAAAGAAAGAAAATGAGTGAGAGAGTTAAATCAAGATTATTATACTTTTTACATGTTGAACTACTTCGCAATAGCTCTAAAGTAAACATATCAAACGTTGTAATCATTAAATTGTCATATATACACAGGTCCTGCTAGTCTGTAATGATTCGACGAGAGCGAAACCTCAATGAAATATTGATGCTGAAGTTTTAAACTTGGTCGGGAATCTGTTGAAAAAATTTCAAAAAATAAGATACCTGAAGGGGAAAAAAATAGTTGAAAGCGTGTACCGGCTGGAATCAAAAGAAAATTAGCGATTGATGTTAGAAAATGAGAAGACCAGGGAATTCTTCGGACTCTCAGTAAAGTATACCACAGCATGGCTCGTGGAGGGGTTTATGTGTATGTGTGTGTGTGTGGGGGGGTAGTACAATCCAGATCTGTCAGCCCCCAACACCCTCTCCAACAACAGTTACTCCCTGTAGAGACATAAGTATGAAATAATTTGTAAGGAAAAGCACATGTAGCTTTACAGGAGGTATTTACCCAACCAAGCAAGTGAAGTGAGGATCGAACTCGTTATTCGGTAGTAAGGGAGACTTGCTTGATAACCATTACAACTCGATGGCACGCCCCGTTCAGTAGTGAGTAAACCTAAAGCCATACACTGAAAATGAGAGGCCTTAATTTCAAATCCGGTGAAGTAGTCGTCGGGAAATACAGGCGAATACAATATAAATAACTATATAACGTTAACTAGGTTTCTTTAAATCTACCTAAACAGACAGGCCTGTCGACTGGGGCTGTAGAATACACTACTACACCTCTATAGAGGGGTAAGATCACCCAATTGGGCCACCTGTTGACCGTGGGTGGTGACCCATGGTGCTTAAGGGTGGAATACTCAAGCCCCCAACCCTTTTTATTAAATATATGCTAGAATGCGTTGGCTGACGGTCTTAGTGTCCTGGGTATGGCGTCAAACTATCTTATTGTGAGGTTCCAATTCTGGAGCTCTAAGGAATGGGGAGTACCCCTTCATCACTATTAATCCCAGATTCACTCTGACCCGTAGTGGTAGTACCTGTTAGTGTCCCATCTATGGGCTAAATAGAAGAAAAATATGTTTAAAAAAATGAATTTTAAAAAATTGAGTACCCATCAAGAATAGATAAAACAAAAACGTCTTTGACATAAAATAACCCAATGGATTGAGATACTGTAAAACCCAAACAATCAAAACAGAAACACCAGTATAATCATAAATCAATGTTACAACGAGGACCCAACGGGTTCACGGATCGTCTAGTAACTAGTGGTCCTAAATCCATACACTGAAAACGAAATAATTTCAAATCCAGTCAAAAAGCTAATTTTCAGAAAGGAACAGTCAAGTATTTTAAAACAAACTTACAAATGAGATTTACTATTTCTCTTACTCAAAGTTCCATGATGGCTCCCAATTACGAGAAGGTTCTCGAGTTCGAATAGAAGGTTCCCGAGTCCGACAAAAAATACCTGAAGAAGGCCGGAGGGCACATCGGCCGAAACGATGTACAGATAACAATGAAGATAAGAACAATAATACGAATAATCTAAATAATACCAAATGAGATTTACTTTAAATAGCAATTTCAGTGATCAGTGGATCAGATTTTGTTGAAAAACGATGTTTAAATAAGCAGTAAACAGTGAATACGTAAATAAATACGTAATAATATCAGCTTTGATGGTATAATGTTTCACTAGAAATAATACAATACTGCCTTATTTGGCTTAGAAGAAAATTAACTTTTTATAAATAAATTTTTTTTAAATTGATAGGAGTGTTATGTATTACCCAACCACTCCGCCACCAAGGTCAATTTTTAATCGAAGTACAGCTGGTTTGAATTCAGAGTTTTCCTTCTCCAAGACCAGTTGCCTAACTGAAGCTAAAAGGTCCCAGTCTACCTTACTATTTAAACATAGCTGGGGAAGGGGAGATAGATGGATTCATGTCTTTCTCAGGGGCATTAGCGCGAAAATGAAACGTCCCAAACCTTGTCCATGATTTTAACTAGAGTCGCTGACTCCATTTCCTACGACGATAACGGTTACGCGAAGTGCGCCTTAAAGTAGAGTCGTCGGGGGGGGGCTAAAGTCGGTATCAGCCAATCAGCGGAGAGTCTATCCACTTTTCACTAGCGATAGACTAAGGATATTGTTTTTTTGCGTCTGAGGTGGAGCGCCACACCTACCACCAACTCCTTACTTTACCGCACATATCCCTATGCTACTCATACGCTGAGTTGGCGAGGGCCGGTATCGAACTAGGAACCTTGTGGTTTCTAGCCGAACGCTCTACCGACTGAGCTAACCCGGCCCTCCTATTTTAAAGTACCCTAGAATACGTTCAGTGATTTTGTCGTTCTTAACAGTCACACGATAATAAAACTACCCTAACTATCGATATCAGACAAATAACTAAAACCAATTTGATTCTTTAAATGTCATGATGCATATTAATCTGTTATTGTTTACATGGGGAGGTACAGAGTGTCGTAAAGATCCTCAGCATGAAAAACAGAGTTCGAATTCCAGTATGAAGCGGTCAGTATTTCTTAACCTTTTCTGGCTAAACTTGCAAATCGGCATCAAAATTAAAACGTAAAATTTTGACGACAATTTGCAACACATCAAACTAAATTTTGAAATTAAAATTAATTTTTAAAATCTGATTCAAAAGACTTTTTTTTTTGGTAAGTCAGGTTAGTAATTGTTTTATTTCATTTATTTAACGAATCTTGAAATATTTTCTAAACTGCACATAAATATTTTAGTTTAGAAAATATTTCAAGATTCGTTAAATAAATGAAATAAAACAATTACTAACCTGACTTACCAAAAAAAAAAGTCTTTTGAATCGGATTTTTAAAATTAATTTTAATTTCAAAATTTAGTTTGATGTGTTGCAAATCGTCGTCAAAATTTTTCGTTTTAATTTTGAGGACGATTTGCAAGTTTAGTCCCTTTTTTTCCTTGTTGCCTATTTTTGGGGAGGCAAAATATTTCTGGCTCACATAAATGCAATTTATATTTTTGCTTAACAGGAAATACATTTACGAAAACAAAAATGTAGAAAATATAAATCCTGACTAATGACTACACTGCTTCTGGTGTCTTTCAACTTGTCAAGTCAAACTTCAAAAAACTTGGGCCAGCTTCAGGCATATGTCTCCTTTCTTTTGCAATAAATTACTTTTCTTTGTGAGTACATCATTCGTTGCAGAAAATCCCACCGCTTGTTTGTTTTGTTTTACGGCATATCAACCTCGGTGGATCATTTAATGCCGACAAAGTTTGGAAATAGATTCATTCTTGATGGATACTAATTTTTTTAAACACATTTTTAAAACCATTTTTCTCTATTCAACCCATAGATGGGACCCGAACAGGTTCTACCAATCCGGGTCAGAGTGGATATGGGAGTAATAGCGATGAAGTGGTACTCCACGTTCCCCAGAGTTCCCAGAATTGGAACTTCACCATCAGATGCAGTTTAACGTCATACCCAGGATATTAAGACCCTCAGCCACCACCTTCTAGCACATATATGATAAAAGAGGGCTTGCCTACCAATCCTATTGCCCTTATGGCAAGCCCCAAACCTTTTTATCATATAATAAAGGGGGTACTCCACAATCCCCAGAGCTCTAGAATTGGAACTTCACCATCAGATAGAGATTACCGTCATACCCAGGATACTAAGACCCTCAACACCATCTTCTAGCACATATATGATAAAAGAAGGGCTTGCCTACCAACATTATTGCCCTTATGGCAAAACCCAAACCTTTTTATCATAAAAATTGACCGACTGACAAAAGAGTTGCCAAAATAACTACTAAAAATAACCACTAAAGTTCCAGAGTTTATTTGAATCTGTTCCAATCAGTTTTTGGTAAACTTAATATTATGCAGTTTCGGTAGCAATATCACATCTACTGAAAGTTATTATAACATACGCATGGGAAAGGTATGGATTGCTATTCACCAGTTAACTACCATATCCCGCCGTAACCAACCAGGTTGTGGTAAAACCAAGTAAAAAAAGAAACAATCTTTTAAAGAGTGAGGGATGAGGAGGGGGAGGATTTTACTTGCAGTCATCTAATCAATCATTCCCATCAATACTTTGTTCTCTTTCAGTCCAACAAGTTTTCTCAGCTATGGGTTAAAAATAGCAGCACTACTGTTCTTCTACAAGGGTGCACGTGATATAAAGGTAATCGTCGTAAGAAATTGACTCGGCGATCCGAGTTCAAATCCTGGACGATGACATTTGCATTTTACATAGCGCTAGTGCCCTTTGGGGAAAGGCGTGTATCAAACTATTCTCCCTCCAGCTGTGGGTAAATTGTCGAATGGACTGGGAACTTTTACCCTGATTAGGCAACCAGTCTAGTGTAAGAAGAGTAACACGAATCGACCGTCTTATACAACGTACGAAGTCCAGAATGCATCAATAAAGGGAGGTTACTCTAACCTACCCACACATCTAGGAGAAAGAGAAGTGGATGTTAAACTCCGCTTAAGAAACTCTTCATGTGTCGCATCCTGGTCATACGGAGGAGTTAGTAATTAACTACAATGATGGTTTTGGCATGAAATAACCCACGAAGGTTGATTTAACATTAACAAAGAGACCAAACCAAGAAGTTCTACACTTATTTTATTTGGGCTAAATTCAGGGACATTTTAAAAAATTTCTCGGACCCACATTGAGAATCACAGATATCTATATAATAATACTCGTGTTCCTACAAAATACGACTGTTATCATCTTACAACAATCTCTAATTTAAAAGAAGACAGTCTAAATCGTCCAAGATGAAATGCAAAAATGTAAATCCTGACTATCTTGTGTAGCTTATCCACTGAATTCTTATTTCTTATGTGCGTCGTCACCTCTACTAAATAATGAACCATTCCGTTTTTTATTATAAAGAAAGGGAAGAAAAGAATATGCTACACAGAAAAGATATAAGAAAGAAAAATTAAGGGAAATATAAAGAGAAGGAGTGAGCGCGCGGAAGCGATAACGCTAATCTGTTTCTATGGAACATAATAGTAAGAAGGAAAGAAAGAAAATAAGAGTAAGAGAGTTAAATCAAGATTATTAAATGTTTTACATATTGAAGTAATTGTAATAGCTCTTAAGTAAACATATCAAACGTTGTAATAATTAAATTATCATACTGCGGTATATCCACAGGTACCGCTAGTAGAGAATTATATTGGTCAAAAATATTTCATCACTGGGATGTCATAATTGTTTAGAAAGAAGAAGTTATGTGAATGTACATTGAACAAACTAATAACTACTTGACGTACCTAGGGAGTATCAAAAGAAGAAGAAAAACTGTTACACCCGTAGCCAACCTTGACAGAAGTAAAATGAGTTGTTTACACAAATACACGATGAATCAGTGGATTTCGAATGTTGACAGTGGCCTGCATAGTATCACCTGTTTATCCTAGCAAAGCAAAAATAGATAAACGAATATTGAGTTACAGAAGAAAAACAAGGTTTTATTTGCCATAAAGGAAATACAAAATTTAAGCACATGATATCTTACCTTAAAAAAAGGTAGATGTTTTTACCCAACTTTCCAATAGGAGAGATAGATAGATAGATAGATAGAAAGAAAGATAGATAGATAGATAGAGAGAGATAGAGAGAGATAGAGAGAGAGAGAGAGAGAGAGAGAGAGATACTAAGAATAGATAATTGAGATAGATATAAAGAGAGAGAGAGAGAGAGAGAGAGAGAGAGAGGAGAGAGAGAGAGATACTAAGAATAGATAATTGATAGATAGATAGATAGATAGAGAGAGAGAGAGAGAGATACTAAGAATAGATAATTGAGAGATAGATAGAGAAGAGAGAGATACTAAGAATAGATAATTGAGATAGAGAGAGATAGAGAGAGAGAGAGAGAGAGAGAGAGAGATACTAAGAATAGATAATTGAGATAGATAGATAGAGAGAGAGAGAGAGAGAGATACTAAGAATAGATAATTGAGATAGATAGATAGATAGATAGATAGAGAGAGAGAGAGAGAGAGATACTAAGAATAGATAATTGAGATAGATAGATAGAGAGAGAGAGAGAGAGAGATACTAAGAATATAGAATTAGATAGATAGATAGAGAGAGAGAGAGAGAGAGATAATAGATAATAGATAGATGAGAGAGAGAGAGAGAGAGATACTAAGAATAGATTGAGATTTTCCTCTGTGAATGTCACCTAAAGCAAGGACAGTTGACCACTATATATATATATTTACACAACCATTCCGTTACGAGTAGGATGCGACACAAGGTCAATCTTTCAAGCGGAATTTAACAGGTTTTAATTCAGAGTTGTTTTTATCCTAGACCCGTTGAATACCAATATTAAAGATCCCAGTCTGTCTTACTATTCACCCATAGCTGGAGGGAGAATAGTTGGATGCATACTTTTCCCAAGAGTACTAACACTATATATTTATATATTAGTTATTGCCTGGAGAACACACACATACACACACACACACAAAAAAAAGAAACAAAAAAACTACTAAGGCCTGCCTAATAATTAAGAAAAAAAAAAGGATAGGCCAACCTAGAGTGATAGTAAGACATTGTTGGACAGACAAACAGGCACACATACACACATATTTTGAAAGATATCACCATGCAGGAAACAGAATGGACAGGTCCTAACAGCAAGCTAACGGCTCCGGACAGCTCTCAGAAATCTTCTGACGAAGAGATCTTTATCTCGAAATATTAATAATAAATCAAAAGTAAAAAAAACAACAACATATAGATACCTCATTTTTCTTTACACTTGTATTGTGATAGCCTTCAAAATCCTCCACCAAACCAATATAAACACAAGGCTTCAACCAATTTATAAACCTTATATATATATATATATATGTGTGTGTGTGTGTGTGTGTGTGCGTGTGTGTGTGTGTGTATTTGGACAAACAGGCAATTCTAATTACTTCATTTTGGGATTTAAAAAACACGCAATAGATAAACTATTTTTAAAGTGTAATTTAATTATAAATGTGTTATAATAGATTCTATAATAGATAATAGATGACGAAGAGATCTTTATCTCGAAATATTAATAATAGATCAAAAGTAAAAAAAAATAATATCATAGATACCCCGTTTTTCTTTACACTTGCATTGTGATAGCCTTCAAAACCCTCCACCAAACCAATACAAACACATGGCTTCAAGCAAATTATAAACCTTATATATATATATATATATATATATATATATATATATATATATATATATATATAAGTATTTGGACAAACAGGCAATTCTAATTACTTCATTTTGGTATTTTAAAAACACGCAATTGATAAACTATTTTTAAAGTGTAATTTGAATATAAATGTCTTATAATAGATTCTATAATAGATAATATATAATTTTTACACTCACTAAAATACTAGTTTTTCTATAGAGGGTGTCTATAAAACTTTTTTTTTTCCTAAACTATTTAAGATATTAACATTTGCAATAGAGTCTAGTATATATATGAATTTACAGTCAACTCATTGCTGAAAATTAAACATTTCATAAACCAATCTTTTAAACTACATCTAATGGTGAAGTTCCTATTTTGGAGCTCTGGAGGGGTGGAGTACCCCTTCATCGCCATTACTCCCAGGTACACTCTGACCCGGATTGGTAGTGTCAGTTAGTATCCAATCTATGGGTTGAATAAAAATAAGTGAGTTTTTTTTTAATTGTTAAAAAAAAATAAGTTTAATAAAAAATTTGAATACCCATCAAGTATGAATAGAACAAAAAGTCTTCGGTATAAAATAACCCAACAGGGATTGATATGTCGTAAAATCGAACTAACCAAACCTAAAACAATCTTTATATTCACAATGATTCAGCATTTGTGTACAGAAATCATGTGCTATTTTATCCTGTTCATTTAGACTTTGCAATAACTGCAGTTTATAAAAAAAGTATTTTCAACCTTTTCCGCAGAATTTTCCAAACAGTGTGGAATTTATAGCCCTTGACCTACCCTCTTTGGGAATATAAGTAGGCTACTTGTGTAAAAATGAAAAAGTATACTTCTTATTTCGATGCATTTTATCAATCCTAAAATACTCTAGATTTTTATTTTTTTTAAATTTAAAGACAAAAATTATGAAAGGTAAAGCTGAACAATGGATTTGTGTTTTTTTTTATTTTTAAATTTGAATTGCTGTCATTTTTTTTTCAATATTTAAATGCCTTTTTGTCTGTGCTAACATCAGTAACAACAACCAATTATTGATTTGCGTTCGTGACAATTGTGCAGTGTTTTTTTTTTTTTTTTCTCTTTTTAATTTCTTTGCCCTTCATTTGTTTTTCCCGCTTCTTTAATTCCTTGCAGCCATCTTGATTGTTCAAACATGGCTGTTCTGAAAGAAGTTTAGGAAAAACACTACTTGTCTATAAAAGGTTTTTGTGTAACAAGCACAAAAATACCTCATTCATTTATGTTTTTAGAATATTGATAGTGTCCCAATACTTATCTTTATACAAACATCCTGTATCAATTTTATTGTACTAATCATAGATGAATTTCCTCTTTAACTTTGATCTGTATTTTATATATATTCATTTACCAACCCCGCCGCACGAACAGGATGCGATACATGGCCAATTTATTAAGCGGATTTTAACAGGTTTGAATTCAGAATTGTTCTTCTCCTAGACTGGTTGCCTAACCAAGGTTAAAGAGTCAAGTCTGTCCTACTATCTACCCATAACTGGAGGGAGAATAGTTGGATTCATATCTTACCCAATGTTATTAGCGCTATGTGAAAACGTAAACAGTCTCGTTCAGTTTCGGAGCTTAATCGTTACTTGAGTGAGCAGTAAGGATTAAGCTCCGAAACTGCGTTTGAATTTATGGGTAATCCTCTGAAGATTACGTATTTTAGGGTAATTAAAATGATAAACAAAAAAAAAACACCTAAAACAGAGCCCAAGTTTACTGTGGCCAGAAAGTTGTGTTTATACACAATAAAGATTATAATAAATATCATAATTATTCATATCAAGCTTCATCTCATGAATACATATAAAAATATACTATTTTGTTTTGTAGTTTCTCTTTCAAGCCCAACGGAAAATATTGTATGTTCAATAAATGACGTTGTTTCCTGCCTTTTATTCGGAAGTTATTTGTTTATGATGTCATCATTAGGTGTGGCTAATCGAGCCAATCCAATTTCACTATTTTTATGGTGTTATATTACTACTTCACAATTCCCTTTGTTATTGACATCACAATCTCAATGATTTTATTTTTATTTAAATCTCAATTATTAATAAAATTGTTTTACATTATTAATGCTGTTGACCATATCCACATATTAATAACATGCAATTATATTTATATATACAACAAAATAACGGTTTACAGTGTGAACGGGAAGGCTAATTTGCATATTGATATTAAAAATATGATTTTAATAAATATGTGTTTAGTACTATTGATTTCTAATTGTTTGGTTTTATTTTAATGAATATAAGCAAAAATTTCTTCAATAAATCTTAAATGAAATCCATTAACAAGAAGAAATAAACGTCATTTTATTCTTTACTTCCTCTTATAACTAAATACTTAAATTAGAAAAAATAACAATGAAAGACGAGAGTGATGGAAGTGTAAGTTTTAGTTGTTCTATTTTTCGATTATACCCCCCTGTTTCAAATATTTTTATCTGAATTCTTATTCAGTTTCATTAGCCTTTCTAATTTAACATGATATTTTATTATATTAAAACTTAAATACTTGCACCCGGAGGGTGCATATATTTGCTAGTATATATATATATATATATATATATATATATATATATATATATATACTGTAGTGTGAGATGGTCACTATTTCATCTTTTGCTGGAATGGTGTACCAAAGGCATATATATTTTTTTTTCGTCGGAGGGCCTAAAGTCGGTATCAGCCAATCAGCGAGGGAGTCTATCCCCTTTTCACTTATATATACAAGGTGTGTCAAAAAAGTATCGAGATTTTTTTGTACTTTTTTGACACACCTTGTATTCTGAAAAAAAAATAACGTTCCATTCATTAATTCTTTTTTTTTTTTCAGAATACAAGCCCATCTATGGGTTAAATAGAAAAATGTATTTATAAAAAAATTATATTATCCATTAAGAATTGATTTATTTCAAAACTTTATCGGCATTAAATGACCCACTGAGGTTGATATGCCGTAAAACAAAACAAACCAAACCAGAATACAAGATGTGTTGAAAAGTGCCAAATTTCAAGCTGTATTTACTAAGATAGAAATGAAAAATGAATGAATGGAACTTTATTTCTTTTTTCAGAATACAAGGTGTACCAAAAGTACAAAAAAATTGATACTTTTTTGTCACACCTTGTATATATAAGGACCTACATGAGTCAGACTTTATCTACCTTGGTTTCACTCGAAAGAATTATTCGGGTGAAACTTAGGTAGATAGTTTCTGACTCATGTAGGTCCTTATAATTATGCTCAACTTAGTGTATTGAGCATTTTTTACATATGCGTGCTAGAAGGCGGTGGCTGCGGGTTTACATGTCCTGGGAATGACGTTAAACTCTATCTGATGGTGAGGTTTCAGTTTTGGAGGTTTGGGGAATGTGGAGCACCCCTTCATCACCATTGCTCCCTGGTTCACTCTGACCCGGAGTGGTAGTACCTGTTAGGGTCCCATCTATGGGTTAAATAGAAAAATGTATTTATAAAAAAATTGTATTATCCATTAAGAATTGATTTATTTCAAAACTTTCTCGGCATTAAATGACCCACTGAGGTTGATATGCCGTAAAACAAAACAAACCAAACCATTTTTTACATATATAACATAGTAAACTCCTTCAGTTTTGTGTTTTTTGCCACTACATGCGGTACTGATGAAAGTATTTTCTATAAAGAAGAGTGAGTTGGTCTTTTCTTTCTTTTTTTTAATGCGTTTCCCCAGATATCAGTTTTTATTTTTTTTATTTTGAAAACTGAGAAATAAATAAATAAATATAAAGCGGAAATTAGTTAACGTCTTTTTTTTTTCCCTCTCTTAATGACCCAGTCATCTACAGTGAATGGATGAATAAAAAGGTAAAAGTGATGTGTAAAAAGTATTAGATACCAGATAAAAGGTACCAGAAAAAATTAATTTCATCATAATTTTCATGTCTCGTTGAAAGAAATGAAATAAAATAGATATCCAATCATGTTACATACTTTTGAATGTTTCCCTGTGTTCTTTTTTTAGATAGGTTATTCTTGAAATAGCAACTGTTATATGCAATATACTTCTATCTTTAGCCAATAGTGGCATCACAACAGGTACCTTATTGTAACCCATTTCGGAAATAGCAGACAGTCATAGGATAATAACCGGCAACATCCTGTTGGTTATCAAAAGAAAACTACGGATCCTGAAAGTCAAATCCATTATCAAAACCCTAAGTTTATCTTATATATTACTTCTGAACATCATGATTTTTGCAGAGAGATAAGACCAGACTCAGACCTGCTATTATAGAATACTTTCTCATTACTTATGAGAAACGCAAAATATCTATTCATGTGTGCGTTTATGTGTTTCGATTTCTTATTTGTACAGATTCCAATTTGACCATTTAAGCAGACTGCAATTAGTCTACCGAAATATTGAAATAAATATAAGGGTTATAATAAGTTTTGTTTTCTTTTCTAAATTCATACGTATTCTGGTAGTTGTTTGCTGATATTATGTTAAGATGTATTTTTTGTTTGTTGTTTTTTAGTGGTTTGGTTTCTCTGTTTAATGGCATATCAATCTTTGTGAGTTATTTAATTCCAAACCCATCCTTGTAGAAGAACAGTAGTGGTACTATTTAACCCATAGTTGGGGGATACGGGGTGTTCATACATTTCCCAAGAAAATAAACATAATAGCGCGACTGGAGTTTGAACTTGCTTACTGCAATGTCACAGTCCAGCACGTCGGGACTACCCAGATATAATAGGTAATATGTATTACGCAATATATGATACTAATATATATATATATATATATATAATAAAGTCACCATAAGTGGAATATAACCTACTTCAAAACAAACGAAAATTCTGGAATAAAACCAGCTGGTGTAATGGTTAGAGTCCCCACTTGTTAGCTTTGACAGTCAGGGTTCGAATCACAAACAAAGCAGTCTTCCTGTTTATAGCTCTGTCGATGAGGCCTAATAGGCTGAAATGTACATACAGAGATTGATTTTTCTCGATTTGTTTAGCCTTACATTTGAATAGGTATGCCCGCCTAATTAATTAATTATTTATTAATTTTCAAAATTAGTACCTAATACTTAGTACTTCAATTAAGCACATATTCTCCCAAAAATTGTCGGCTAAAAAGCCATATCAAACACATTGTTTACTTCTCATATATATATATATATATATATATATATATATATATATATATATATATATATATATAAAGTGCAGTTGGTGTACATGTATGTGTGTCCTGATGAAACTACAAAAATATAATCAACGATAAAGTAAATATATATATACATTAAATATCACCAGTTCTTGCTTTTGTGTACAAATTATGAAGATTTTATTTTATTTTATTTATTGGAAGATATATAAAAATCAAAATATACATAGAAATAGCATTGAAATTCTACTTAGATATGTCCAGCATTTGTAAATCTCAAGAGTAAACAAATCAATACACTTCGGTTTCCTCCTCTCTCTACCCGGGCGATGCTGGGTAGCCGCTTCTAGTCTGTTATAATTTAATAATTAAAATGTTTTTGTCAGAAAGTAATGTTCAAGATATAAGTACTCTGAGGTAAAAGATGAATTGTGGGTTACAGGTAAAATCTGGCCGACGCAAACGAACAAGCCTTGGTATATTAAACCTATAATATGTATTCTTTATGTAGGACCGGTTTAGCTCAGTCGGTAGAGTGTTCGGCTAGTAACCACAAGGTTCCTGGTTCGATACCGGCCCTCGCCAACTCAGCGTATGAGTAGCACAGGGATCTGTGCGGTAAAGTGAGCAGCTGATGGTAGGTGTGACGCTCCACCTCAGACGCAAAAACAATCTCCTTGGTCGAGCACTAGTGAAAAGGGGATAGACTCCCTCGCTGTCTAGCTGATACCGACTTTCGGCCACCCCGACGACGACTTTTTATGTATTCCTTTTGGCCGAGTCTTGACTTTCAAACCAGTCAATTCTAAAATACCAAGCCTTGAAAGGTTTTGATCAGTCATAATAAACTTGGGCTGCGCGCTGTGAATTCGCTAGTAAAAATAATAGTAAATCGTAAAACTACTAAAATGTAAAAGAAAAATAACGGAAGTACTTTATTTGTTAAACACCGATCCTGTCAGGACAAGTTCATTGAATAAGTCCTGTAATAAATATAGGTGCAACTGTGGTTTATGTTAGCGGTTAAAATGTCGGTAACCTTAAGAGCAAAGAAAGAATAGGAATACTTAATGTTTGCAAGATGCTAAATAACAAACACGTACGTCCTGTGGCATATTGTTTCCGGCAACTCCATGGCCGGTGCCGTTATAGTATGTGGCCTACCTTTTTAATTTTGTTATAGTATGTGGCCTACCCGGTTTGAATGTGTCCTATCTCAGTAAGAGTATATTTATCGATATAAGTAGTAGGCAATTTATTGAAACTAATTATTTTTCGCATATATTCAATTTCAAGAAATGCAATTCAGTCATAAGCTGTATATAGTAATTAAGAATAATTAAAAAAGAATTTATCCATAATTTACATGAACCAGAGATCTATTTAATTCTAAAATTCTGAAATAGGGTTAGGGTTAGCACTTATTATTATAACCTTATAATATGATTTTTATGGTAGGCCACATTCAAAAGGTAGACCATATACTATAATGGTACCCCATGGCCTTTTACTTGTAACCAAATTTAATTACCATTCATCCTCAAATAAATTCATTTAATTTTAAATTTCAAGACATAACTAATTTACCAGTGATTGATTGATATTTATTGATTTTAACGGCATGTCGACTGGTCTTGGGTTATTTTATGTGTGTTCGTATTTTTCAATTCTCCATCAATGATATTGAGCACTCTTAACTTCTGAATAAAACAAACTACATTATCACTTATATATTATATATACCACCCCTCGGAAACTAGTAGAGTTCTCTAGATGTATTTAATCAATAGCAGAAAAATACGAACACACATAATTTACTTGGTCTGAAAATCGCTTTGGCGAGAAACTGACAGTTATCAAGCACCGTTGTCTATGTCTTCGCTACCTTAACACACACACAATATATATATATATATATATATATATGCTCCCCAAACCCGGTAGACCTCTCTAGGAGCGATTTTAATTGACTTTCACCGCCAGCATAAAGCAATGATCATCTGTTGTTTACAGATTTGATCTCTCTCGTGATCGTAAAATATATACATAGATGTATGTATTTAACAGTTAACACCGCTCCTTAATGGCAGCTGTCGATGGACGAGAGGTTAACGAATCGGACTGGTGAAAAGTCAGTCGAGCTTCACTCCTGGTCGGAGGTAGTTGCTGTGTTTATCTACACTGATGAGATGTCGAAACACAGTGTCTGCGGATGACTATATATATATATATATATATATATATATATATATATATATATGCGTGTGCAATGGTTAGAGTCGTAGGGAATGGACTCGTCGACCAGAGTTCAAATCCTGGACGAAACATTTCCCATAACGCTAATAACATTGGGAAAGGTATGTATCCAACTACTCTCCCTCCAGCTATGACCAAATAGTAGGGAGGATTTGGCTCTTTAATCATGGCTAGGTAACCAGTCTACTAGGAGAAGGAAATCTCTGAATTCAAACCTGTTAAACTCCGCTGAAGAAGTTGACCTTGTGCTCGTGCGGAGGGCTTAGTGTATATATATATATATATATATATATATATATATATATATATATATATAACCAACATCATACATAGACACATCAAACCCGTCGATCAACAACAGAAAATAAAACTAATTATTTACTATACCAAATTCAAAACATCAAACCTCCTCATTAAAAATAACACAAACTCTCCTAAAAATCCCCTAAGCCAAACGAACGTAGTATATAGATTCATTTGCCCATTCTGAGACTGCCTCTCAGAAAATAAACTATACACTAATAGCTACATTGGCCATACAACAACAACACTATCCCGCCGTCTCACATACCATTTCTCGGACACTATCTCCATAAAACAACACTTTATTAAAAAACACCCAGAAAAATCCACCTCCCCGAAATTAGAAAAATCTTAAACAAAAATACTAAAATTATCTACAAAAATAACAATAAGAAACGCCTACAGATCCTAGAAGCCATATGCATTAAAAATAAAAAAACCTAACATTAATAAAATAGCCTTTAAAGTCGGAGACAACGTATTAAATATCTTCAATAACTAACACTCACCTAACCCCCCTCTTAAAAATAATAGACTCTCTGAATTTGATAAAAGCATAGATAACTAAACTAAAAATTAACTAAAAACCAAATTACATAACCCCATGAATACGACTGGAGCAACAGTCGAAAGCGCTCGGGAAATCAGTATGAAAAATATCATGAATCAACTCGATCCAGATTCAAAAAGGATAGCCAGAAGACTGGAAAAAATATCCATACAAAAAATGAAAAAGAATACTCCGTGTTATTCAATAACACATGTCTTAAGAATATATATATATATATATATATATACGTAGGTACATAGATAAGTCCATTAAACAATTTTCTTTCTTCTCTATGCTCTTTATTCAGTAGTGTATATCAGTTGATTCAGCTATAAACCCTGTCTCAAGCAACGATATTCACCTAAACACAAAAAAGTAGGTTTTTTGTGGTACTAAATCGAAATACGACACATCGATCTGATCACAATCTTTTTTCTTCTATGAACTATCATAAAAACTAATCTTTATAATGAATAGATAATATGATACTACTCATATAACAGAATGTGTTTAGACGTGGACAACAAAAAGACCGCTGAAAGAACAAAATACCTATAAGTCGTTTGTCCTGTTTATCAGATATAGACTTGTTTTAATTTCAAAATACTTTTACTGACATTGGTTTCGAGGGACAATGTAAAAAAAAATTAATGAGTATTATATGAATTAATTATAAAAATTAAAAGAATTAGTATTTATCTAACCACATAAACAGGATGTGACAGAGGTCAATTTTTAAGTTTAACAGGTTTAAATTTGGAGTTTTCCTTCTCCTAGACCGGTTGCTTAATCAAGGTTAAAGAGCACAGTTTTCTCTATTTACACATAGCTGGAAGAATAGTTAGATTCACACCTTTCCCCAAAGGTATTAGCACTAAATACAAACAGCCTCGTCCAGGATTTGAACTCGGATAGCCGTGTTCAATTCCTACGACGATAACTATAACACATCAGTGCTTCCAAGTTTATTACAGCAAACACCAGACTCTAGTGCAATGTATTTGGATATAAGTACTAAGGTACTAAGGTTGGGCCGTGACCAAATAGTTTAGTTGTGGCACAATGGTATATCATTTAGGTAGTTTATTCACAGCAATTGATGCATATCGTTGGTTGGTTGGTTGGATGTGTGGGGATTTGAATAAAATTAAAATTAAATAAATAAAAAGTTATGAGCGTCTGGACTCTGGCGTCCAGGATTAACGGTCTGACAAAAAAAAGTCCCCATATATACATCGAAACAGTTGTGCCTTTTATTTCTCTTCAGGATTTAAATGAAATAAAATAAAATTAAAATTAAATAAATGAATAAAAAGTTCTGAGCGTCTGGACTCTGGCGTCCAGAGTTAACGGTCTGATCAAAAAAGTCTCCATCTATACTTCGAAACAGTTGTGTCTTTTTATTTCTCTTCATCTTCTCATTTCATATTCCCCATAGATGTTAGGTCATGTCAGCCCATTGGGTCATTTTATGCAAAAGACGGTTTTGTTTTATTCATTCTTGATGGGTATTCACATTTTTTAAAATCCCATTTCTTTTAAACTCATGTTTTCATATTCTCACCCATAAATGAGACATTATCAAGTACTACCACTCTAGGTCAGAGTGGACTTGAGAGTAATGGTGATGAAGGGGTACTCCACATTCCCCAGAGCTCCAGAACTGGAACCTAATCATCAGATAGTTTAATGTCATTCCCAGGACATGTTAGAATCTTAGAGCTGCTGCATGTACTACACTTTTTTTAAAAAGTTATTGAATTGTTAGTTAGGAATAGATCTGCCCCTCAAATTTTGTTCTGGTCTTAAAACCTCGACTTATACACGGATATGTGGAATTTTCTTGTTTTTGGGTTATATTTTTAAATATTTGTAAAAAATAAAAATATATATTTAACTATGGAAGGCCAAATATAGTTATTTATTGCTTTCTTTCATTATATTTCTACGTAGATAACACATCTGTTCACAGCTTTTCGTCAAATAAAGTTATTTCACAACTGGAAATATTCAACTTAAAAAGAACCATATCTCGCTGAAAGTATGTGTTAAAGAAAAAAGAAAAAAGAAACACGAGAAAATGACGTCACTCTTAATATCCTGAGAACGTAGCAAATCTTGGCATAGATTTATGGACGTCACTAATGGAAATTTGCCAAATTACGTGGATAAAAATAGAAACACCGTTGAACTTCACCTTTTTGATAATCACCCGGTTTTCATCATTCTTTGCATTTCTGAAGACCTTCAAAATTAGTGAATGAATATGATTAAACATACGAGCTAGGTGAGGATTGTACGTGCCTGATTGATATTTATATATACTAGCAAATATATGCACCCTCCGGGTGCAAGTATTTAAGTTTTAATGTAATGAAATATCGTATTAAATTAGAAAGTCTAATAAGAATGCAGATAAAAAGATTTGAAACAGAGTGGGGTTATAATAGAAAAATAGAAATTAAACTTACTCTTCCATCACTGCCGTCTTCCATTGCTGAATTTTACTTATTTAACTATTTAGTTAAATTAGGAAATAAAGAATAAAATGACAGTTATTTTTTCTTGTTAATGGATTTCATTTAAGATTCATTGGAGAGATTTTTGCTTATATTCATTAAAATAAAACCAAACAGTTAGAAATCAATAATACTAAGCACATATTTAATAAAATCACATTTTTAATATCAATATGCAAATTAGCCTTCCCGTACACACTGCAAACCGCAATTTTTTGTATATATAAATACAATAGCATGTTATTAGTATGTAGATATGGACAACACTAATAAAAAGGTGAAGCAATTTTATTAATAATTGAGGTTTAAATATAAATAAAATCATGAAGAATGTGATGAAAATAAATATGTTAATTGTGACTCGATTAGTAATATAGTTTCGGTTACAGACAGAAAAACACACAATCTCCATTATAATAAGATATATATATGTGTGTGTGTGTACATAAGATTAATTCCTGCTCGTGAGTACCTACACTTGTACTAACCTGTTTTGGTTTTGTTTGTTTGTTTTTCCTGTCGCGCCCAATGTATATGAGAGAGTGCCCGAAAATAACCGAAATTATTTACTGAGCCTCGGTTGAAACTAATCTCAAACTTGTTCTCTCAAATCATGGCATACAATCAAACAATTTTGTTAGTGTTTTTATTTTATTGATTGATTTTAAGAACATGTCAACCCATCTAAGGTTTATTTTCTGTCTAGAGGTTAGGAAATTGTATTCATTGTACGTTTATATAGTGTAGTTGTCTCTTTAAATTTCTTATTGTACACAGTTATTATCTTCTATATATTAAAAGTAGTGCTCATTAATTGTCCGACCGTTATCGTCTTGTAACACACTCTGGTTAAAAATGAGACCGTCCAAATCGTCCGAGATGAAATTTTAAAATGTAAATCCTGATTATCTGGTGCTGCTTATCAGCCGAATTCTTATTTCTTATTAGTGCCGTCTCCTCAGCTAAATAATTGACCATTCCGTTTTTATAACAAAGAAAGGGAAGAAAAAGGACATGCTACACAGAAAAAATATAAGAAAAAAACCTGTTGAACACCGCTTAAGAAATTGAAATTTTGTCACATTCTGCTCGTGAGGAGGGATTGGTACATTATATATATATATATATATATATATATATATATATATATATATACCCTTGGGAAAGGTATGAATTCATATATTCTCCCTCCAGCTATGGGTTAAATAGTAGGGCAGACTGGGCCCTTCAGCCTTGGGTAGGTGACCAGTCTAGGAGAGGGATAACTCTGAATTCAAAATTCCTGAGGTCGGTCGTTGATTGGGTTTGTGGCAACCCTTGATGCACCAATTCTTTCCTATCGACTGTGCCAAAAAGTGTGGATGGTCCGTCACAAGCCTTCACCACTATAAACAAATCACTGTGTGGGTGTTCATTGTGTGTATGAATCCTCATACGTCGAAAATCGACAAGAGAGTCCATAATATATACAGGGTCAGGCAAAATGATCTGACACATTTGTAGGTTAAATAAAAGGCAAATAAAGTAAAGAAACAAAAGTGTTTTTATTTTCGAAAAGTACATATAATGCCATTTCTTTTCATATAATGCCATTTTGTTGTTTTTCTTTATAATGTCATTGTTTTTCGTTTCTTTTACAGTTGCTGCCATGAATTGGACTGGTGAGCATCGCGCTTTCATTGTGGAAACGTTTATCAACATCATTTTGTATGGATGCATTTGAAGATCATTGTGAAGAATTCTTCGCAAACTTCTTTCGGAAAGTCTACGAGCCTGGGTGCGTTTAAATGTGGAACGGAGTGGAGACTGTTGAACTGAAGCTCTTACCGCTGCCACATTTTCTGGGGTTCTGGCGGTGCGAGGTCGGCCGGTTGATTTTCGTTTCAATGCAGAACCAGTAGCTCTGAAGTTGGTAACCCATAATAAGATCGTGTTTCGAGCTGGTACGGGTTCATGTCTACCAAGATTGAAGTGCAAACGGAATGCTCTTTGTGTTGCAGTTACAGATTCGTTTGTTTTGATAAACGTTTCCACAATGAAAGCGCGATGCTCACCAGTCCAATTCATGGCAGCAACTGAATATGAAACGAAAAACAATGGCATTATAAAGAAACAAAACAAAATTGCATTATATGAAAAGAAATGGCATTATATGTACTTTTCGAAAATAAAAACACTTTTTTGTTTCTTTACTTTATTTGCATTTTATTAAACCTACAAATGTGTCAGATCATTTTGCCTGACCCTGTATATAGTATCTGATTGCCGCTCTAATTTTTCCGTCGCAGTGGCGTCAGTAAATAATCCAAAAATGCTCAATATATTAAAAATATAGAGCAGTAATAATACTAATAATATTATTGTTAGATGGAAAATAAAGGGTCTACCATGGTTTCAATCAAGAAATGATTATATATATATATATATATATATATATATATATATATATATATATATATAACGGTAAGAAATAGGACTTGAAAACCTAAAGTTGGTGTTAAAATTGTTTTATTTCCTGTCTAACGTTCATGATACGAACATTTTCAAACACAGACGGAAAGGTTTAAAAAAAAACCGAAGAAGATACTGATACTGTTGTTCTATTCATCCTATGTGAACGTGTCGGGATTTTATGTGAATATGTTGTGACATCAAGAGTTTTAAAGAGAACTTTCGTAGCTGAAATGTCTTAACTATAACGTTTTTCATTTCTGTTATCATGAAGTCTATTTGATACTGTTGTTCTATTTATTATGCACGTTATGTCACAAGATATTACAAGATATCTCTTAAAAAGCTTTAAGCATCTCCTTATCAGCGGATAAGCTACACCAGACAATCAGGATTTACATTTTTGCATTTCATCTTGGACGATTTGGACGGTCTCATTTGTAACCAGAGGATGTTGCAAGATGATGACGGTCGTACAATTAAGGAACACGAGTATTAATATATTAATTTGATGGCTTTG
Organism: Doryteuthis pealeii; assembly: GCA_023376005.1. NCBI lineage: Eukaryota > Metazoa > Mollusca > Cephalopoda > Myopsida > Loliginidae > Doryteuthis > Doryteuthis pealeii. The sequence continues at coordinate 76,687,673 of CM042148.1, forward strand.
GCATTAGACACAAAAAACAAACCATGATTAAGTAAGTAAAAAATAAAGTCGTCGGGGTGGCTTAAAGTCGGTATCAGCCAATCAGCGAGGGAGTCTATCCCCTTTTCACTAGCGCTAGACCAAGAAGATTGTTTTTGCGTCTGAGGTGGAGCGCCACTCCTACCATCAGCTCCTTTACTTAACCGCACAGATCCCTATGCTACTCATACACTGGGTTGGCGAGGACCGGTATCGAACTAGGAACCTTGTGGTTTCTAGCCGAACACTCTACGGACTGAGCTAACCCGACCCTCCTATTTTAAAGTACCCTAGAATACGTTCAGTGATTTTGTTGTTCTTAACACTCACACGATAATAAAACTACCCTAACTATCGATATGAGACAAATAACTAAAACCAATTTGATTCTTTAAATGTCATGATGCATATTAATCTGATATTGTTTACATCGGGAGGTACAGAGTGTCGTAAAGATCTCAGCATGAAAGTTTGCGAGGGCCGGTATCGAACTAGGAACCTTATGGTTTCTAGCCGAACGCTCTACCGACTGAGCTAACCTGGAAAACTCATTAATTATCTCAAGGGTTGTCTGTTGGTAACTGAAGCCTTAGATAATAGAGAAAACCGTGTTTATAAGAACTTAGACCTTCAAACAATACAGTTAGAGTAGATTTCTTTCAAGTAACATTTATTTCCTACAAAGTGAATCTATCTTTTTTAGGTGCAAGTTGATGGATTATTTGGGCAATCATCACCCCCTTTTCTGTGCACCACCGAATTTCTTTAAAATGTTTGTGTCATCGTCCTGAACGCAAAAGGTTTTCTTACCAAAAGGTTTCCTGTATCATTTACAACTGTTTATAAGAACATTTTTCTTCTTCTCGGTTTAACAGGAAACTTGATGCACATAAATATATACACACTTCTTTACTTTTTAAGAAAACTTTTCTAAATGCGCCGACCAAAACTGACACTGATATTAAAAGTGGTGCGCTGTCCGGGTGAATTCCTGTTTATTGCTTTCTTTTATTCTTTGATTTACGCGGAAAATAAATCGTTTTGGTTATTTTCTGTTTTGTTTGCAGTTGGATTGTTTTTTTTATTGGGGGGGGGTGCAAGAGTTACAGTACCGGCTTCAATGAGAAATTAGAATCTTTGAGGAAAAACTATAAAAAAACAGACTTTAATGAACTATGATGTTTGAAAGTATTGTTTTCAATACACTTGAGTGTTAAGTGTACCCATATGGAAAAGATGAGGCATATTTGCATATATATATATATATATATATATATATATATATATATATATATGGGTTGAGCACTCTGGGGGGATCTCGCTGACGGCCGCCAACTCAAGCGTAAACATAACGCTCTTCTCTATAAGGAATGGAGCACTCTATGACGGCCTTTGCACACAAAGCGATGTGTGTATTAAAACAGTTAAAATCCCCTTCCCATTCCTTAAGTGAAGACAGCCTAATGGTTAAGGTGCCAGACTGACACCCAACCGACCCGATTTCAATTCCGGCTGTAGGTTGCTTACAGAATGTCTAGCCACACTGAAGAGACTTGATAAGTCGAAACACGTGTCTGTGGATGACCATATATATATATATATATTAGTTACCCTTAAATCCGCCAAGCAAAAAAGTATCAAATCTTATTTTACTTCTTGATTAAAAAGTGCTGAATATAACGAGCTAAATAGACAATTAAAATCGAATAGTTTTAAAACTACCGACTTAAGTTTCTCGCAGTTGCGCGAATCTTCAGGGTAGTTTTTAAACCATTCGATTTTTGTCAATATATATCATCAGCATTCATCCATCTGTTTACAAGAGACTATGCCGTAGTTTCAAAGAGAAGTGGAACTAGGTAGCCTGAGGGAATTGACATGAAGGATGAGCTGTCACCCAAGCAGCAGGTCGCCCTCTTTACATTGTGGTCCAAGGAAAGGGAAAAAAACTGCAGTTTGGCAATGATAGTGCCGGTGGAGTTGTTGGATAGTGCTGAAGTTCAGTATCACACCACTTTAGGGACTCCAGCTCCAGATTCGATTTGGGGTTGTGCATTTATTGTTTATCTATTTAGCCAAACCCTCCGCATTGAGTAGGATGTGACACAAGGTCGATTTTCAGGCGGAGTACAGCTTTTTTTTTTAATTCAGAGTATTCCTTCTTTTCTATCGGTTTACCCATAACCAAGCGAAGAAAAGAGACAGACCCATTCTTATCCAGTGGTCATATCATGGCCTCATTGTTATGTTAGAAAAATGCCATAAATAATGTCCATACTATATTATGACAAAGGCATTGGAGGACCGTATAGCAATCTTGTTAGGTGGTAATGTAATTGGATAAAAATGGAAACGACCGCTATCTATATATATAATATTCGTGTTCCTTAATTGTATGACCGTTATCATCTTGCAATACCCTCTGGTTAAAAATGAGACACTCCCAATCGTCCAAGACGAAATGCAAAAATGTAAATCCTGATTATCTGGTATTGCTTATCCGTCGAATTCTTATGAGTGTCGTCCCCCTCAGTTAAATATTGGACCATTCCGTTTTTATTATAAAGAAAGGGGGTAGTGGCATACTATACCAAAAAATATGAGAAGGAAGAAAAAGAAAGAGTATGAGTAAGACAGAGAAACGGGGTGAGCTAGCGGAAGCGATAACGTAATTTGTTTCAATCGAACATAATGAAAAAAAGGCAAGAATGAAAAAGAGAGAGAGAGAGAGAGAGAGAGAGAGAGAGAGAGAGAGAGAGAGAGAGAGAGAGAGTTAAATCAAGATTATACTTTTTACATATTGAACTATTTCGCAATAGCTCTAAAGTAAACATATCAAGGTGGTAAAGTGACTGGATATAAAATGAAAGAGGTCACTATTTAACATAATAAAAGAAAGCGTTTAAGAAAATATTGACAACTTCACACTTTCAATGCATTTTCGCAGAAATCAGATGAACAACTAAAGTTATTCTCATAATATTTTGTTATTTCAGCTTAACATAAACCCGGATTTACTTCACTATTTCTTTATTTTGGTTTATCTTTTATTTATTCAATCTCAGTGTATATTTTATTGCTTTTAATTCTTTCTATAATACGTTTGCTAATACAAATATAAATATCTATGTCATCGAGAAAAATAATAGTGTTTTTTGCTATATTGTTGTTTTTCACATAAACAAGACAAATATCCGTGGGATGGTCAATTTTAGATTTTAAGAGGGTATCACAGAAGGTGTATATATATATATATATATATATATATATATATATATATATATATAATGTTGTTCTGGTTCCAACGAGAGAAAAATTCAATATTTTATAAAAAAAAGAAGGTCCGCAAAATGTATTAAGTTCTCAGAAAAAAAAAAATTTTATTCTTTTTATCTTACGATAAAAAGAATTACAAAATTTTTCTGAGAACTTAATACATTTTGTGGACCTTCTTGATTATAATATATATTATATATATATACATAATTTGTTTTGCTATATTTATAAATAAAGTGTTCTAAATTTCAGTGATAGAGCATATATATCTTAAGTGATGATTGCATAGACAGATTCAACAGCGCTTGGTGACTGCCAGTTTCTCACCTATGCAATCACCAAAAAATGGTCTGAACACACACAAACACACACACACACACACACACACACCACACACACACACATATATATATATATTATATATATATATATTACACTCAATCAACTATATTTAGCACTTTATTTATCAACATAGCAAAGTAAATTATATATATATATATATATATATATGTATATATATTTGTGTGCGTGTGTGCGTGTGTGCGTGTGTGTGTGTGTGTGTGTGCAGGGGTATCGGACTACATCAAGAATAACTACTTCAGCCCCAATAAGCGGCTAGTCAGACTAACTGAATATCTATGACAGATATTTAAAGAAAACTTGTTTAAAACAACTGAGAACAATCTACTGTTTATATTTTTAAAGTTTAATTCATTCACCTTCAATATTTGATAGTTATTTCGAAAACTAAAATATTTTTAATAAATGTTCATTTTTAAAATTTCAATTAAGTAGGACTGCTGACGAGTCAAAATAAACGGTGCATAGGGCATTATAAGTAAATTAACGATGGTTACGTTCATTTGGATAGGTAATTACAAAACACTTCCAATTAAGCAGAATTATATATACTAGCAAATATATGTACCCCTCCGGGTGCAAGTATTTAAATTTTAATGTAATAAAATTGTGTATCAAATTAGAAATGCTAATAAAACTAAATAAGAATGCAGATAAAAAGATTTGAAACTAAGGGGTGTATAATCAAAAAATAGAACAATGAAACTTACTTTTTCCTTACTCCCTTCTTTCATTGCTAAATTTTCCTAATTTAACTATTTAGTTAAAAATAGGAATTAAAGAATAAAATTACAGTTATTTCTTCTTGTTAATGGATTTCTTTTAAGATTTATCCCCGAGATTTTTGCTCATATTCATTAAGATAAAACCAAACAATTAGAAATCAGTGATACTAAGCACATATTTATTAAAATCAATTTTTAATATCAATATTCAAATTAGCCTTCCCATTCACACTGTAAACTGCTATTTTGTAGTATATATAAATATAATTGCAGGTTATTAATATGTAGATATTGTCAACAGTATTAATAATGTAAAACAATTTTATTAATAATTGAGGTTTAAATAAAAATAAGATTCTGTAGAATGTGATGTAAATAACTAAGAAAATTGTGACTTGAGTAGTAATATAGTTTCGGTTACAGACAGAAAAACACTCAATCTCCATTATAATAATATATATATATATATATATATATATATATATATATATATTAGCGAAACGAACAAATCGTTATAAAAACCTTTTTTATTAACTCAGAAATGGTCAAAGTAGAACAGGGATGAATTTAAAATAAATGTTCTTTGTTTTGGTTTGTTTTGTTTTACGGCATATCAACCTCAGTGGGTCATTTAATACCGAAAAAGTTTTGAAATAAATTCATTCTTAATAGATACTCATTTTTTATAAGCTCATGTTTTTCTATTTAACTCATAGATGAGACCCCAACAGGTACTACCACTCCGGGTCAGAGTTTTTTTTTTCAGTGATAGTTTTGAAGAATTTTTTTAAACTCAATTTTTTTATAAACACGTTTTCTAGTTGACCCGCAGATTGACCATAACTGATACTACCTCTCCGGGTCAGAGTGGACCTGGGAGCAATGGTGATGAAGGGGTGCGCCACATTCCCCAGATCTCTAAAATTGTAATCATATAGGTGCTGGGGCTTGAGGTGACCAGCCGATTGATCGGAGGGGGCCTCTCCGACCGCCCGTCTAGTCTAGGAAAGGGTCTAAGTGAAGTGTTGCATGTCATAGTTTGCTCATCGAAAGATTCCGTCCTTAAGCATCACGGGTTGCCACCCCAGCCAACAGGTGTCCTCATTGTGGGGGTCTTACCCCTCTGCAGAGGTGCAGTCAGTGTATTCTAAAGCCCCAGCCGACAGGGTTAAATAAATGTTTTATCACCACCTCATTTCAGTCTCATGACTAAGTTTCATTTACGTTTTAATACAATTTTATATATATATATATATATATATATATATATATATATATATATATATATATATATATATATTACATACAGAGGTATATATCAAATACGCAGCCTAATGATGAAAAAAGCTATTTATTTTACACAGCAAATATCTATTTTTCAACATAACCACTGCTGTAAACAACCTGATTCCTTTGTTTATAAATATAACTTGATTCGGAATTAAATGACCCGAAAGGGGTTGATATGCCTTAAAACAAAACCAACCAACCACATACAATTATTGAATCAACCGTTCTAACAAAATTTAGACAATGACCATTTTTCTTGAAATTCATTTTTTTTATCAAACTCGGTGGCCTTCTACATGTTAGAGACAACAAGTTCCTCAGATTACATAATTAAAAAAAGACGGTTTGGCGCGATTGTTACCAAAGGCCAATAAATTTAGGCCCGCCTAGAGTGATAATTGTCTATGTCGAGTGCATAGATGTCGGTTAAATGTACATTAAGTATTTGAAGTGTAAACAAGCAATAAGTAGCTAACTGAATTAATCCCCTAAGGTTTACTGATATCTTCTGAACCGGTAGGAGTTTTTTCAACACACACACATACTAGAGATTGTTTAATAATATTTACACATGTTTAGCATAGTCAATTTGTTCAACACTCATTTTGTTTACATATTTCCTTGTTCTTTCTCTGTCAGAGACGGTTGTTTCATTCACAACTGACAGTCGCTTATTTTTACTGTGGTTTTTAGATAAAATCATTCTCGTAAAAAAATTCTTGCGGAGGAATATATTTTTATGTGTATAAAAAGTGTTATAATATGTCCACCGGGAAAAAATATAATATTTCATAAAAAAGGAAAATTAATTTTGTTTCTCAAAAGATCTTTTGAGAAACAAAATTCATTTTGCGGACCTTCCTTTTTATAAAATATTGTTATGTGTGTATACTTTTGAAATTATATCCAGAGTTTTGCTTGGTTTATCTTTTTTTCATTTTTTTTCAATTTACATCCATATACACTAGTACGTTGAGTTACGAGTTAATTACTTCCGCTCGTAACTCAATTTCCTCGTATATCAAATCAATTTTCCTCTTTGAAATAACTGAAATGCTAATAATTAGTTCCAGCATCATCAATTAAATCATTATTTTTGGTTTTTTTAATGCACAATATTTTCTTTGGTATAAATATTGGATCTTATACACATAAGCGTATCTAAAGCTCGCTCGTGCCTCAGAATTTAGCTCACAACACCAAGCAAAAATCGACAGCTCATAACTCGAAAAACTCGTTTATATATATTATATAATATATTATATATATATATTTATATTTAATATATATATTATATATTACTCTGTGACTCTAACTAAGAGCCACATTGAGCTCTCAAACTGCGACAAAGTTGTTTTAAAAAAAAACTATGTCGTAAGGAAGATTTCTTCTCTGACTTTTGGATTATATATATATATATATATATATATATATATATAATATATATATATATATATATGTGTGGTGGTGTGTGTGTGTAAATGGAAAAGGAATTGAATCCGACAATATGAGGAAAATGAGTAAAGAAAAGAAAGTAAAATGGATAAAATGAATTTATCGATATCACATTATCGAATATCACTTTACACATGTGTTTCGGTCAGTTTATGTTGTAAAATATTTCGCACACATACAAGAATCGACCTTCATCAGCAGTGAACATTATTTTTTTCATAAAAAATATAATTATTACACACACACACAACACAACACACATATATATATATAATATATTATATATATATATATATATATGTGTGTGTGTGTGTGTGGTGTGTGTGTGTGTGTGATAGAGAAGAGAAATCTAACTAGATCAAAGATTTCTCGCTGTTGAATATGAGAATTATACGCTATATTTCTTTAATCGTACAGAGAAATTTTGTTTAGTGTCCCCTGCACTAAACTGTAAACCCCCCCCCACCTATAAAATGTTTATATCAATCCTCTTGGGTCTGATTCTGATTTAACAGGGCACAAGCCAAACAGATTTAACGCCGAATCAGTTGACCATTAATATACTCATGGGGATAATTTGAATGGGAGAGTAACTTTTTTTTGTGAATGAAATTCTCAATACTTATAGAAGAAATCTGTAACTTAAGAACGCGACCCGCAGTGTGACTTTTAAGGTATTCTATTTTTACTAGCAACAGCAAGTATTTAAGTTTTAATGTAATAGTTGTTTTGTTTTGTTTTTGTTTTACGGCATATCAATCTCGTGGGTATTTAATGCCCCGGCAATGTTTTGAAAGATTCGTAGCGATAGTTTTTGAAGATGTTTTTAAACTCAATTTTTTTTATAACAAATTTTCTAGTTGACCTTCATATGGGACCCTAACAGAACTACCACACCGGGTCAGAGTGGACCTGGAAGCAATGGTAATGAAGGGGTGCTCGCACATTCCCCAGACCTCCAGAACTGGAACCTCAGCATCAGTTAGAGTTTAACGTCATTTCCAGGACGTGAAGACCCTCAGCCACTGCCTTCTACACATATATGATAAAAAGAGTTGGGGCTTGCCATAAGGGCAATAGGGTTGTGACATAGATGCTAGGACTTGACCTGACTGCCGATTGATCGGAGGGGGCCTCTCCGACCGACCGTCTAGCCTAAGTAAGGCCAAGATGAAGTGTTCATGTCAATGGACTGCTCTCCACCTGGGTTCCATCCTTAAGCATCATGGGTGCCACCCACAGCCAACAGTGGCATCATTGAGGGAGTTCTTACCCTCTACAGAGGGGTGCAGTCAGTGTATTCTAAAGCCCCATCCGACAGGATATTAATGTAATGAAATAGATTAGATTAGATTAGAAACTGACGAAAGTAAATATGAACGCATATAAAAGATTACACTTATTTTGTTTTCATTTTAATTGATTTCTATATGAATTATACAGAGATTGCTTTTAATACATTTGAGAATAAAACATATAATATAGAAATAATAAAACCTAGTAATAATCTATTACATCTGATTTTCTTAAACCGCTATGAAAAATTATCCACACCTTATAGTTTGTAAACCTTTATTTCTTCGTAATATGTAACGCACTTTGCAGGATTCCTAAACTCGTTCATAACATGGGCTGCTTTGAGATAAGATGTTAATTAAGATTATACAATAATTTTTTAATTGAGAAATAACGTAAATATCTTAACCAATTATGACGTCTATAGTGACGTAGTTTCGTTACAGACAGGCAGATACATACTTCACTATAGAAAACAGGAATGTTTTGTTTTTTTTAATTCCCTCGCCGTGATCTAGGGGTTAATAATGATAGTCCGCGGCTATGTCGCTTGTTATGAGTTCAATCTGATAAAAAATTCACTAGTCTAAGTTAAGCTGGTTAATATTTATAGGAACACTAATTACTAATACTTTATATAAAATATATAAAATATAAATATTATAATTCATTATATATAAATAATATATATATATAATATAATTATATATATATAATAATATCAATATAATATTAAAATATAATATAACTAATAATTTATAGGAACACTATTACTATAAGCCTGTATTTAACAATCTTCACCAAAGCAGGATTTGACACAAGTCAGTTTTTAGCAGATTAAAGCTTGTTGACTTTCTCCTAGAGGGTGCCTTACAAAAACTAAAGTCTGTCCTAATCATTATCCAGAGATGGGGTGAATAGATAGATCTATGCCGTTCCTATGGGTATCAGCATGAAGGGAAAAGCAAACATCCTCGTCTAGGATTTTAACTCTGGTCAATGAGTCCATTTCTTATGCCGATAACCGTTTCGCGAGTGCGCCTTTACACAGTTACTAGTTACCCTTAGTAGTTTCACTAGAAGTGGCTACCCGACATCGCCATGGGTAGATGGGGGTAAAAAAGTAGTCTCGCTGATTCCATTATTTGTTGAATCACAAGTTGGATTCTTTGCAGATGTCCATTAAATCATTGTGTAAAAAAAAGATCTTGCGTTGATCCAGCAAAAAAAAAAATGTAAAGAAAAATTAATATCCTATTTAAAATACTAAATATATTTTTTTAAATCCAAGCTTTTTCATTTAAATTTTATTTTTTTTAAATACTCTTCACGGATATGAAATCAGATCTTCATTATTTTTGTTCAAAAAGCAAGATCTGTGATAAATGATGTATATATATATATATATATATATATTATATATATTATTATATAATATATATATATTTACTTGCCATTAATTGTTTTTTTTCTTAGTTTCCTCCAGACATACATAACCACACACTGCCTTTTATATATGTACTAGAAGCGCTACCCGGTTTCGCCTGGGTAGAGTGAGATTTTTTAAAAGTTAGTCCCGCCGATCCATTATTACTGAATCGTGAGTTGAATCCTCGTGAGATGCCCCATTTAAATCCCTATGTAAAAAAATAGTTTGCATTGATCCAGCTACTCTGAAAAGAAATGGTAATGTCTACTATCTAAAAATAATGAATGGAAAAAAAATCCATGCTGTTATCATTTAAATTTTGTTTTTTAATTATCTTCACGAATATAAATCAAATCTCTATTATTTTTTGCTCAAAAACCAAGCCCCTGGTGATATTAATGTGTATATATATTTACTTTGTGTCAATTGTTTATTTTCGAAGTTTCTCCGGACATAATATACACGCAACTGCCCTTTTATATGATTATAAGATAAATAGATGGCCTCGTGCAATACAAATTAAATTCAGTGAATAGCTCTACTAGAAATCCTGCTGAAGAGTTATATTAACAAGTTTGTCCTTACAGACAGTTGCTTGTGTAGAGAGTTATACAAAATAGCGCTAATACGTTGGGAAAGGTATGAATCCTACTCTCCATCAGCTTATGGATAAATAGTAGGCCAGATTGGGCTCTTTAACCTTAGTTGGCAACCGGTCTAGAAAGGAAAAACTCTGAATTCAAACCTGTTGAACTCCGCTTAAAAAAAATTGACCTTGTGTCACATCCTACCGTGCGGAGGGATTGGTAAATATATATAATAAATAGGGGTCACGATTTTGACTTGTGCAAGATAAAGCAAGCTTAGTGTGTGGGTTCAATTTTCATTGGTTACACAATTACTTTAGTTTTGACATAAGGTAAACTTAGTTTTACTATATGAAGCCTGTGACCTTATGTTACACTAAGTAAGCTAAGTAATAAGCATTCAGGCTTGTTGGTTGGTTGGTTGGTGGATTTTACGGCAGGTCAAAATTTTCATGCGAACACGTTTTTTGTTTTTATTCATTCTTGTTGGTATTCAATTTCTTTAAACTCATTTTTACATATTCTAAGCTCATTTTTACCTATTTATCTAACCAATAGACGGACCCCCACCCCGCCAACAGTGCTACCACTCCAGGTCAGAGTGAACCTGGGAGTAGTGGCAATGAAGCTACTCTACAATTGAAACCTCGCCACTAGATGCGGTTTAACGTCAATACCCAGATATTTTTCGGAATAGGAGTTCTTGGTTGGACTTTACGGCTTGTTGGATTATTTATGCCGAAACGTTTTGTTTTATTTTTATTCTTGCAGGTATTCATATTTTTTGGAACATTTGACCATTTAGGCACCTTTTTAATTTCGATTAAGAAAGGACATGTTTTTTCCTTTACACCGACAATTCGGTTGTTTTACAGACGATTTAGATTTTTTAAAACATATAAAACTAACACCCTAACCTAACCCTAAACAAACAACCGGATATTGAGTTAAATGAAAACAACGCTTTCTTAATCAAGATCAAAAAGGGGTGCCTAAGCTAATATGGTCCCATTTTTTAATTAATTTTTTAAACACATTTTTTAAACTTTTTTTTTATTTTACCATAGATGGGACCATACAGGTACTACCACTTTTGGACAGAGTTGGACCTGGGAGTAATGGTGATGATGGGGTACTCCAGAATTAGAACTTCACCATCAGATAGAGTTTAACGTCATTCCTAGGACATTAGATCCTCAGCCACAGCCTTTCCATATATATATAATAAAAAGAAAGCGCGTGGTGTAATGGTAAAGTCATGGAATGGATCTCGTCGCCCCAAGTTCAAATCCTGGACGTGGTAATTGCATTTCACTTAGCGCTAATACCCTTGGAAAGGTATGAATCCTACTCTCCTCCAGCTATGGGTAATAGCAGGCAGACTGGGTTCTTTAACCCAATGGCTAGGTAACCAGTCTAGGAGAAGGAAAACTCTGAATTCAAGCTGTTGAACCCGCTTAGAAATTGACCTTGTGTCGTATCCTACTCGTGCAGAGGAGTTGGTAATATATATATATATAATAAAAAGGGTTGGGGTTGCCATAAAGGACACGGGAGTACGTAAGTTGGTAGGTATATGAATGAAGAGGTACTCCACACTCCCCTCATCACTGGATGCAGTTTAACGTCATATCCAGGATAATTCAGCATTAGGGTACGTAAGGTGGTATAATATGACTTTACAGTAGGGGTATTGGTTTTAGTAACCCCATTCGCTAGATTTACAACGAATAAAATCAGAGTCCAAAGTGGATTCTGATTCAAGACCGGACATATTAACTCCAGGCTGTCAGTCAGCGTCTTGTTCAGTCTCAGAATTTCTTCCGCTCTTGTGCTTTTTCTACTCGGAAACATTTTCTTAGCCCTGGGGAAGATGAAAATAGTTCTTATCTGTTGTATGTCAGCTTCTTGTGTTGATAACCTCCACTGAATAAGGGGAAATGGCAACGTACGAACAGGTTGTTCGACTTACTGACAAACGTACTTTCATAATTACATGTGCGTGCAAACCGCAAAAACTTTCATGTATATTATTTTTTTCTAAAAAAACTATTTTCTCGGGTCTGCTGATTATTATGCATATATGACAAGCAGAAGTTGTTGGTGGATTTTACGGCAATGTCAATTTTGTTGGGTTATCTTATGGCCGGAGACGTTTTGTTTTATTCATTCTTGATGGATATTTACATTTTTTTATCATCTTGGACGATTTGGGGGGCTCTTTTTAACCATAAGGGTGTTACAGATGATAACGGCCATACAATTAAGGAACACGCAGTATTAATATGTACATTAATAAGTAAACATTATAAATACTAGCAAATATATGCACCTCGGGTGCAAGTATTAAGTTTTTAATGTAATAAAATATTGTATTAAATTAAAAGGCTAATGAAAACTAAATAAGAATACAGATAAAGATTTAAACAGAGGGAGTATAATAAAGATTGAAACAGAGGAGTATAATAAAAAATGGAACAACTGACTTACTCTTCCATCACTCGTCTTTCATTGTTATTTTTTCTAATTAGTATTTAGTTATAAGAGGCAGTAAAGAATAAATGACAGTTATTTTTATCTTGTTAAATGGATTTCATTTAAGATTCATTGAAGAGATTTTGCTTTATAATTCATTTAAAAAACCAAACAGTTAGAATCAATAATACTAAGCACTATTTATTAAATTCGATTTTTATATATATTCAAATTAGCCTTCCGTTCAACATGTAAAGCGTATTTTGTTGTATATATAATATAATTGCATGTTGTTAGTATGTTAGAATAGTTAACAGTATTAATAATGTAAGACAATTTTATTAATAATTGAGTTTAGATAAATAAAATCATGGAGAATGTGATGTCAATAATAACTAAGAGAATTGTGACTTGAGTAGGAATATAGTTTCGGTTACAGACAGAAAACACACAATCTCCATTATAATAGATATGATGCTGACAAATCGAAACGATGGTATTGGGTGGTTTTATTTGGACTTCTGTGTTACCATTTTTGCTCTCGTAGCTGAGCTGGTAAAGAAGCTGGACGTATAACCAAATTTCACACCAGAGGAAAGGAGACGTGGGTTTGGGGTGCCGACTCGAGTTAGTTGCAATAAAAGTAAAACTAGAACTCGGAAGATAAAATGAAAATAAAGTGAAAATGATTATAATAATGAGTGACGAGGCTTCATCTAGAGAATTACAAAAAATAAAAATTTAAAATAAATAGATAAACGAATAATATTTGGAATTATATTCGCACGCTAATTTACTACGGAATTTTGAACATGTGCTGTTTTCCTATATTTATTGTGATATTTGCTGTGTCACTTATGTAATCATTTGAGTGAATGAAAGTTTTGACATATTTGTTAATAATGATACGGTTAAGAAAAGGTTACAAAACAGACAGTTTTTTCTGATAAGATCTAATTTATAAGGGAATGTTACACTGCAATATTTCATAAACCGCTTCCTAATAAAATAAGGCGCTAATAGTTTGAGTGCTATAAACGTCTTTCAATTACAACCGCGCTACTTTTTCTTTTTACATAATTTTTGTAGCAAATGAGATGTACGTGGGCTGGTTGGCTGGTTGGTTGGTTTTACGGCATGTCAACCATTATTGGGTTTATTCTATGCCGAAGACATTTTGTTTTATTCATTCTTGATAAATACTCGAGTTTTTTAAACACATTTTTTTTATTCTCCTGAATTTTTTATTGAGGCTTGATAATTAGTATTATTTGGTATCATTCGAACTATTGTCCTTATCTCATTTTTATCTGTAAAACGTTTCGGCCGATGTGCCTTCCCGGCCTTCTTCAGGTATTTATTGTCCGGTTCGGGAACATCTCGGACTCGGGAACCTTCTTGTCGTAATCGGGAGCCATCACGGAACTTTGAATCTTACCCTTTATTCGTCCATTATTTTCAAATCATTTTTTCTATTAAACCCATAGATAGGACGATTGATGTAAGTAATTTGTCCTACGCGTTCACGCACGGGTAGGATGCGACACAGATGTGCATAGTGCCTTCTTTACCGGCACTAAATAGGTATCATGTTATACTTCTCTTACTTCTTACTTGTCGTCTATTCTTCTGGCCGGCTTGGTTCTGATCGTCTATCATTATCTTGGTCCTGGTATATCTTCTAAGGTTTTCGTCTGGTCCTTCTATTTAGGGATTCCGGGTCTGGTTTCTGTGCTAGGGATTTCTTTGTTATCAGAAGCCTTGTGTCATTGTTAGTTTTTAGTAATAAACACAAGACTTCGATTTATGTTGATGTTACTTTATTCATAAATCCCAAGACCAGACCAAAGCGCGCGGATCCTTACATCTTGCTAGCTCGGCTGCTAAACTTAACGTGACTAAGTTACTTGCTTTAGTATCCTTAAACCGGAAGGGCCTTCTATCGGGATTCCGGTTCTCACGGTTATCCCGCAAGGCAAGTCAGAGTGAGGTCAAGCATGTCACTCACTCTCAAGGCCATCAGCTGTACTGATCGCCATAATGATTTCTACACTACCTTAAAATGTATTAGGGATCAATTATTATGTAACAAAGATCGCAAGTAGGGGACATCTAGCGATGACGACTCGCTAGTCAGTAGTAATAGATCTGCGAGATTAGCTTGTTAACCATTACACACAATGAGAATGCCCAAAAGAGATTAATGTATGATTGACTCTTCTTTAAGGTCGGTCGGTCGATTGGAATTTACGGCATGTCAACCCTTCTTGAGTTTTTATGCCGAATACGTTT
Source organism: Doryteuthis pealeii (assembly GCA_023376005.1). Lineage (NCBI taxonomy): Eukaryota > Metazoa > Mollusca > Cephalopoda > Myopsida > Loliginidae > Doryteuthis > Doryteuthis pealeii. Next base: position 76,702,876 of record CM042148.1, read on the forward strand.
TGTTTTACTCATTCTTCATGCGTACTCATTTTTTTTAACACATTTTTCTATTAGCCATAGATTGGACCCTAACAGGTTTACTACTTCTCCGGATCAGAGAGGACCTGGAAGCAATAGTGATGAAGAGGTATTCTACATTCCCTAGAACTTCACCATCAGATCGAGTTTAACGTCACACCCAGAACAATAAGACCGCAACCACTGCCTCTAACACATGAAAAAAAGGGTTAGCGTTTGCCATAAGGGCATTAGGGCTGGGATAATCATATAGGTGCAAGTCGCTTTTTGACCAACCGATTAATCAGAGGGGTCCTCTCCGACCGCCCATGTATTGTTGCATGTCACTCTTCTGTCCTGGTGAGAATGCGAATAAATACTAAGATCAGAGTGTAGTACCAGTAGCCATGCGAATTCCTGGTTGATTTAAAAACTATAAGATATAACTATTCAAATGAATACGGTTATTATTTCAAAATGTATGAAGTTCAATACATTTTTAAAATTAAGAAAAAATAGATTAAATAATATACGAGGGTCGGCTGAAAAATCATAGACTGACCAAGATACTCTCATAGTATGTGACCAAATATAGTTTATTTTCAACATAGCCCCCCCCTCCATTGCGGTTCGCACACTTCTTCCAGTGTTACAGTGCTTGGATCCCATTGATCACAAATGTCATAAACAGCACGTATGTCGTCATCATTTGAACTTTTCTACCAACCCGCGTATAAGGATCACTTTATTTTTTTGCTTTTATTATACGTTCACATTTTTTGTATAAACTAAAATAATTGCACCCTTCGGGTGCAAGTATTTAGGTTTTGATGTTATAAAATATTGTATCAAATTATAAACTATTTAGAAAATGATAAACTGAGGGGGTATAATCGAAAAATAGAACAGCTTTAGATTTAACTCTTCTATCATTTTCTTTCACTCCCGTCTTTCTTTTTTTCTAATTTATCTATTTAGTAAGATTATGAAGTATTTATAAAATTACAGTTCTTTCGTCTTGTTTATGGATTTCTTTTAAGATTTATCCCCGAGATTTTGCTCAGATTCATTAAGAGAAAACCAAACAATTAGAAATCAATAATACTAAGCATATATTTATTAAAATCAAATTTTAAATATCAATATGCAAATTAGCCTTCTCGTTCACACTGTAACCGCTATTTTGTTGTATATATAAATACAATTACATGCTATTAGTAGGTAGATATGGTCAACAGTATTAATAAGCTATAACAATTTTTATCAATAATTGAGGTTTAATAAATAAATTCATGGTAAATATGACGTCAATAACTAAGGGAATTATGACTTGAATAGTGATTTAGTTTCGGTTACAGACAGACAAACACACAATCTCCATTATAATAAGATATCAAGTATGATAGTTATTAGTATTATAAAATACTCGAACCCTACAACCGTATGCAAATATTTCTAATAAGACTGATAATTATATGGTTTCAAGTAATTATTTCTTTCTAATAAGTCATTTTGTTTGCAGATAGTAATATGGTTTCAAGTTACTAATAATAATTTTTAGTAAGCAAGTATAAGCAAGTCTTCAGGGTGGCCTAAAGTCGGTATCAGCCAGACAGCGAGGGAGTCTTTCCCTTTTCACTTGCGCTAGACAAGGAGATTGTTTGTTAGTGTCTGGGGTGCGGCGCCATACCTACTATCAGCCTCACTTTACCGCACAGATCCCTCTGCTACTCATACACCGAGTTGGCGAGAGCCGGTATCGAACCAGGAACCTTGCGATTCCTAGTCAAGTACTCTACCGACTGAGCTAACCCGGCACATAAAAAAAGCAAGTATAGCTTCAAGTAACTATTCTTTATATATAGCTGTAAGTTATTCTCATTAAGTATCCTATCGAATACGAATATTTTTTAAGCGGGTCTATTAGACCTATAGATTGTATCCTAACAGGTATTACCACTCCTGGTTAGAGTGGACCTAGGAGAATTGGCAATGAAGGAGTACTCCATACTCTCCAGAACAGGTGCCTCATCATCCACACTTTTGTTTATGTATAAAGCTTATCTAAGACTGACAGGTGTGGTGTAGCCAGTGACGACTGAATTCTCTTCAGTAACAATAATCTGTAAGGCTAACTTGTTAGTATGCTTACACGGCGAGACCTCTGTAGTCAAAATCTATATAAATACTGTTTTTCCTACAAAATACGACCGTTATCATCTTGCACACCCCCCGATTAAAAATGAGACTGTCCAAATGAGTGTCGTCATCTCAGCTAAATAATGGACCGTTCCATTTTATTATGAAAAATGGAAGAAAAATGACATGCTACACAGAAAAAAAATGAAAAAGAAAGAAATAGTAGGGAAATATAAGGAAGAGGGGTGAGTGTGTGGAAGCAAATAAAAAGAGTGAGAGTGTCTTAAATCAAGAATATTATACGTTTTACATATAACAACAATTTTGCAATAGTTCTTAAGTAAACGCACCAACCGTTTTAATAATTGAAATATCATACTGTGGTATATCCACAGGTACTGCTAATATAAATGAATAACTGAAAATCCCAAGAATTGAAATGAAAGGAAAAATCTACTAGATATGAATCTCTAAAATCTATTAATATGGAGATTCGCTTCCGGTTTTTGTCTGTAACAAAAATCGTCACTGTTTACGTCACTATACCCGAAATCGTCATAATATAAATACACTAAATTTGAGCATGCAACATTAGACAGTCCTCATTGTTTTTTTAAACAAGTTTTTATAGATACATTCCCCGGTATGATATATTTATATATAGTTTGTTTTATTTTAATAGATATTCAAAGTTAATAGAACTTAGTTTCGATTTCAAATTGTTGTTTTTTTTTTTGTTTTTTTAAGTCCTTTAATAATTTGATGATTTCATGATTTATGGTTCAACTCTCCGACATTTAATTTTTAACTTCCACCTCCTCAAGCAATATCTTTCAAAAATGTATTTTTACATCGCCCGGAGGATGTTTCTTTATTTTGCTAGTATCTATAAGATCAAAAGAATGAATTTATAATCAATAATAAGAGTTCTGTCGAAATTCAACAATCTAATATTTAAGTGTCCTGATTATAACACTAAATTATATTTGATGGTAAGGATTCAGTTTGGTAGATCTGGAGTATCTCCTCCTTGTCATTACTCCCGTGTATCCACTAACAGAGTGGTAGTAATACTCTTCAACAACAACACAAAAAATGTAAATATAAACACAATTTAGGGAATTGCGTTCATTTACATTTTTGTGTGTGGAGTGGTTTTGAGAAGTTTTTTGGTGTGTGGTAGCGAATAGAACAATTTTCAACATATGTATTTGACCCAGAGACATTAAATAATCAAAGATGGTTGATATACAGTTAAGAATTAAAATCAATCAACATTTTTTTAACTTCATTTTTGTCACAGTCATCCATATCCGATTGTATGCCATGGAAATAGTTATGAGAAAACAGAAGAAAAAGAGAAAAAAAGAAAAAGAGAAAGAAAAAAGATGAGAAAGAGAAAAAAAAAGAAAAAGAAAGAAAGAAAAGAGAGGAAAAAAGAGAAAGAAAAGAGAGAAAAAGAGAAAGAAAAGAGAGAAAAGAGAAGAAAAAGAGAGAAAAAAAAGAAAAAGAGAGAAAAAGAAAAAGAGAGAAAAAAAGAGAAAGAAAAGAAGAAAAAAGAGAGAAAAAAGAGAAGAAAAAGAGAAAAAAGAGAAAAGAAAAGAAAGAAAAAGAGAAAAAGAGAAAGAAAAGAACTGACGCGAGTTCTCAAAAGGTATTTTTCTGGTCTTAATAGCTTCCAGTCTGTTATACTAAGCCAATTTTTTGTGTGTGTAGTGGTTTGAGAAAGTTTTTTGGTGTGTGTAGCGAATAGACATTTTCAAACATCATGTATTTTACCCACGAGGCATTTCAATCATCCAAGATGGGTTGATATAAGTTAAGAATTAAAATCAATCAAACTTTTTTTTAACTTCATTTTTGTCAGCAGTCATCATATCCGAATTGTATGCCATAGAAAATAGTTATGAGCAAAACAGAAGAAAAAAAATAGACCAAAAAACGAGAAAAAGAAGAAAGAGAAAAAGATGAGAAGAGAAAGAAAGAGAAAGTAAAAAGAGAGAAAAGAGGCAAAAGAGAAAGAAAAAGATAAAGAAAAGAGAGAAAAAGAAAAGAAAAGAGAGAAAAAAGAGAAAGAAAAGAAAAGAAAGAAGAAAAGAGACAGAAAGAGAAGAAAGAGAAAGAAAGAAAAAAGAAAAAGAGAAAAAAGAGTAAGAAAAAGAACTGACGCGAGTTCTCAAAAGGTTTTTTTTCTGGTCTTACATAGCTTCCAGTTCTGTATACTAAGCCCATTTTCCACAGTCTATTTTAGTATTTAGAAGGATAGCCACAAGTGAAGCGTTATTTCTATTAACAGAAAAAATGAAAAAAAAAAAGAAAAAAGGAATTTTGAAAAAACAAAGGTTCAAATCGTCTCCCGCACAGAAAAAGTTCTAAAATTATATTTCCTTTCACTCCAAATGATCCAGTTATTTTTTTTTTCCTCCAGCCAGTTTTGAGTCAGATGTTTTTTTTCCTTTCACTCTAAATATTGGCAGATGGTCCTCCTTTTGGTGAGCTGTTACCATGGAATTCAGTTCGCCTTTTTCATCATTTTCTAATGTACCGTACACTTTCTCCTCGATTCTGTACACATACTGATTACTCTCAAAATTATTGGCGGTATGGCAGATGCTGACAAACATAAAACACGAATACAGAGAGAGAGAGAGAGAGAGAGAGAGAAGAGAGAGAGAGAGAGAGAGAGAGAGAGAGAGCGTTCGGTGAAGCTGAAATGGCAAAAGACGAGAAGCAAAGTAATAGACATGTAAAAAAAATAAAATAAAAGTAATATTTTCTGATTCTCTCCACCATGTTGAGATAACCAAGTCTGATTATCAAGGGAAACCACTCCAAACCGAAGCTCATGTGGTGGCAGTGTAAAAATTGGTCACTTCAACTTGTTCCTCAGTAAATTCCTACTATAACAATAAACTGAACCTCATTTTATGTTCTGTTGTTTTTGCAATAATTTTTTAAATATGTTTGGCATAAATGTTTTTAAATAAAGAAAATATATCCAGTTTGGTAAAATAACGGGTGCAAAGAAAAATAAAACATTTATGCAAAATATGGACATAAAATGAAGGTTCAGTTTATCTATGGTAGAATTTACGAGAACAAGTTAGGATTAATAAAATTTAGTGTTTCGTCGCATTCTCTTTTGAAGCCCTCGTATCTGCCTGCTTACCGTATTTCATGTAGGATTGATACAATGAAGTACAATTTAAAGTTATGGGTCAGTGAAAACTTAATTAACGGAATTAGTTTATTCAAACCAATTGTTTGTATCCTTAACGGTTAACGCTCTAACTTCAACTTTCAAAATAGTCGGCTTGTTTTTTTTCATTTTACAAACAAATTAGTCTTTAAAAAAGTATAATTCTGTTTTTTAAAAAATCGAACTATATGAAAAAGTTTTTTGAACTTGAGTCTTTTCAATCAACAACAGTATCACTTTTTCCTCTAAACAGTCTATTGCCACACGGTACCTCTCTTTCTCTGACCTTCTTCCTCGCAACAACACAGTAGTCGTCCGTTTTATACCGCTCTCGCTCCCTGGCTTGGTTTCATTCCGCCAGTGTCTACGACTGCCTGTTTTTATTACGGCTCGCCCACCTTTCATCAAATTACGTCTCGTCCATCCGGGTCTCTCGTCACGGCAAAGCGATTCTTTGCCGCTTACGTCGGGGGGATCACTATGCCCTTTCATTATACTTAATATTATAGACAAATAACGCACGCAAAAGAAACTAGCTTGTAGCTGAATTATTTTTTGTTTTCTCAACTAGTGCTCGAGGTTATATCGACTTCAGGTTAGCGAAAACCGAATTTTCACTTTGTTTAACCCTATAAAGTAGGCCGCGTGAATAGCTAACGCCGCAAGAACTGCGATATCGTAGTATGCGAGTTCAACTCCAGTTGCGCTATTAGTTCACTTTTCGGACTAGTACCTTGGGAAAGGAATGACTTCCCTCTGTCCCAAGATTTATTAAATACCACTCACTGTTATCCTACAAAGGTGGCTTTAGCATTAAATACCCCGAAGGTTGATACGCCTGTTAACAAAAGAATAAACCATATAAACTCTCAACGTATAGCGAATTTTCCAAAACCAGAAACCGAAAATTATAAGGCCTTTTCTTAATTTATTTCATTTATCCAGAAAATCAGACTTAAAACATCATGTTATATACATTTTATAACTTAATGTAATTGGCAGAGGCCCGTAATCGTTTGCCTCTTGACGTACTTATTAAATTAAGCCATCAAAAATCACTTCAGTATATTCTGTGTTTATTGCTGGAAATAATTTTATTTTTAATAGACAGATAAATTTATGGTCATAGTGGCCAAGGCTCATTTAGGATTCCGCTGAAACAAACTTAAATCTCATCTCTCTCTTTAGGGCCAAATTTTCTAGACAAATCACTGAACAGAAATATTTTTTCAATTGAAACTTCTGAATACTTGCTTAGTACCTTCAACGTTTATATACTAGCAAATATATACTAGAAATATATACACCCTCGGGTGCAAGTATTTAATGTTTTAATGTTTGGTTTAAATTTAAAAAGGGTCCCCAAAATTCCAAATTGAAAAAAGAAAAAAAACCCCTAATGAATTAAATAGAATGCAGATAAAAGATTTGAAATAGAGGGGATGAATAAAACTAGAACAACTGAAACTTTACTTTCATCATCATGTATTCATTGCTAATTTTTCCTAATTTAACTAAATAGTTAATTAGGAAGGTAATAGAATTACAGTTATTTCTTCTAGTTTAAATGGATACTTTAAGATTTTATTGAATAGATTTTTTTATTCATGTTCATTAAGATAAAACCAAAGATTAGCAATCATATTCCAACCATATTATTAAATCAAATTTTTAATATCAATATGCAAATTAGACATCCCGTCACACTGTCAATCGCATTTTTGTATTATATAAATCAATTACATCTTACAATATGTTAGATAAGGCCAACAGTATGAACAACGTAAATATTTTAATATTAATTGAGGTTTAGTAAAAATAAAATCATTGAAGAATGTGACGTGTAAATAACTTAGGTAATCGTGATTTGAGTAGTGATATAGTTTCGGTACAGAAAAGACAAACACACAATCTCCATTAGAATAAGATATATAAACTTTTCATCAATTCAGAATCTCTCTACCACTTGATTTTGTTACTGCAACTTATAATAATATTAAATCCATATTGAATTTATTTATTGCTAATTACCCATAACTCTCATATACAACAACTTTATGGCAAAAAATGCCTGAAGAAAGAGAATTTAAAGGTATTAGCAATATAATTAATATGTATAATATTTAATTATAAGTTGCAGTAACAACTCAAGTGGTAATGAATCTGAAATGATGAAGTTTTATATATCTTACTTATAATGAGATTGTGTGTTTTCTTCGTAACCGAAATATATCACTATCAGTCAGATTACCTAGTTATACGTCAATTCCCTTCATGAATTTTATTTTTTCTAAACTCAATATAATAAATATTTACGTTATTAATACTGATTGGCCTTACTACCATATGTAGATGTAATTGTATTTATATATGACAGAAAAATAGCGATTTACGTGTGGAACGGATGTCTAATTGCATATTGATATTTAAAAATGATTTAATAATATGCGCTTGGTAATATTGATTTCTAATTCTTTGGTTTTATCTAATGACATGATAAAATCTATTCAATAAATCTTTAAGCTATCTTACTAGAAGAAATAACTGAAATTTTACTTATTTACTTTCCTAATTCTACTAATTTACGTTAAATTTAGGAAAATTAGCAATGAAATACATAGTGATAGAAGAAGTAAGTTTCGTTGTTCTATGTTTTTTATTATTCTCCCCTCTATTTCAAATCTTTTTATCTGCATTATTTAATTTCATTAGTCTTTCTAATTTGTTGGACATTTTATTACATTAAAATAAATTACTCTGCACCGGAGGTGTAATATTTGCTAGCTATTATTTGCTAGTATATATACGTTGAATGTACTAAGCAAGTTATCAAAGTTTCAATTGAAAACTATTTCTGTTTCAGTGATAGTCTAGAAATTGCTAAAGATGAGATTTTAAGTTTTTTCAGCGGAAATCCTCATGAGGCCTTTGGCCACTTATGACTAAATTATCTGTCCAACTAAAAAAATTATTCCAGCAATAACCAGACATAATACTGAAGTGATTTTGATGCGCTTAATTTAATAGTTCGTCAAGAGGCGAACGATTACGGGCCTCTGTTGCAATTTACTATTAAGTTCATCAAATGTAATATAATGATGTTTTAAGTCTTGATTTCTGATAAATGAAATAAACTTATAAGAACAGGCTTATAAATTTCGGTTCTGGTTGGAAAATTTTGGCTATACGTTGAGTTATATATGGTTTGAATTTCTTTTTGTTTAACAGCGTAATCAACCTTACGTGGGTTATTTAAGCTAAAGCCACCTTTAGTAGGATACATAGTGGATATTTACTAATATCTGTGGGACAGAGGAAGTTTCATATCTTTCCAAGGTTCTAGCTCGAAAGTGACATAATAGCGCGAGGAGTTCGAACCGCATACTAGATATCGCAGTTTCTGCGCGTTAGCTATCACGCGCCTACTTATATGGTTAACAAGTAAAGATCGGTTTCGCTAACCTGAAGTCGTATATTACCTCGAGCACTATTTGAGCAAACAAAATAATTCAGCTACGAAGCTAGTTTCTTTTGTCGTGCGTTATTTGTCTATATATTTAAATGTAATAATGTAAATGGCATAGTTGATCCCCCGACGTAAGCGGCCAAAAGAATCGCTGTGCCCGTGACGAGAGACGCCGATGGGACGAGACGTAATTGCATGCAAGGTGGGCGCAGCCGTAATAAAAAAGGCAGTCGTTAGACACTGGCGGATGAACCAAGCCCGGGAGACGAGAGCGGTAAATCCGGACGACTACTGTGATTGTTGCGAGAGAGAAGTGGAAAAGAGAGTACCGTGGTGGCAAATAACTGTTAGAGAAAAGTGATTACTGTTGTGATTGAAAAGACTCAGTTTAAAAAACTTTTTCATATAGTTTGATTTTTAAACAGATATACTTTTTTTAAAGACCTATTTTTTGTAAAAGAAAAAAACAAAGCGACCTATTTGGAAAGGTTGAAGTGTAGACGTAACCGTAGGATGACAAACAATTGGTTTGAATAACAATTCCGTTTAATTAAGTTTCACTGACCATACTTAATAGTTGTACTATCATGATATCACTCCTACTGATATATACGGTAAGCAGGCAGATACGGAGGCGCTTCAAAGAAGGAATGCGACGGATACACTAATTTTTAGGTAATCCTACCTTGTTCCTCGAATTCTACATAGAATAAACTGAACTTCATTTTATGTCCTATTTTTGCAAAATGTTTTATTTTTCTTGCACGTTAATTTTACAATCTGGATATATTCTTATTTAAAAACATTTATTGGCAACATATTTAAAACATTTATTGCAAACACAACATAAATGAGGGTTCAGTTATTTTATAGTAGGAATTTACGAGGAACAAGTTGAAAGATTACCAATTTTTACAAGCTGGCCACCAATGAGCCTTCGGTTGTGAAGTGGTTTCCCTTGATAATCGACTTTGTTTATCTAACATGGGGAGATCAGAAAATATTTACATTTTATTTTATTTTTTCTTAAGCATTTGACTATTACTTTCTCTCGCTTCTGCCATTTCACTTTCAACGAACGCTCTCCTCTCTCTTGCTTCTCTCTCCTCTTCTCTCCTCTCTCTCTCTCTCTCCTGTATTCGTGTTTTATGTTTGTCAGCATCTGCATCCCGAATATATTTTGAGAGTAATCATTATGTGGTATCAGAATCGAGAAGCAAGTGTGTACGACTTAGAAAAGATGAAAAGCGAACTGATTCCATTAACAGCTCACCAAAACGGAGGACCATCTGCCAATTTTTAGAGTGAAAGGAAAAAACATCTTGACTGAAAAACTGCTGGAAGAAAAAAAAATAACTGGATCCATTTGGAGGTGAAAGGAAGATTATTATTTTAGAATTTTTTTTTCTGTGGACGATTGAACCTTTTTTTTTTCAAATTCTTTCTTTCTTTTTTTTTTCATTTTTTTCTTTATAGAAATGAACGCCTTCACTTGTGGCTATCCTTCTAAATAAAATATAGCTGTGATAAATTGGCTTAGGTAAACAGACTGGAAACTATTTAAGAACAGAAAAACCTTTTGAGAATCGCGTCAGTTCTTTTTCTTTCTCTTTTTCTCTTTTTCTCTTTTTTTTTCTTTTTCTCTTCTTTCTCTTTCTTTCTCTTTTCTCTCTTTTCTTCTCTTTTCTTCTCTTTTTTTCTCTCTTTCTTTCTCTTTTCTCTCTTTTTTCTTTATCTTTTCTTTCTCTTATTTTCTCTCTTTTTCTTCTCACTTTTCTTTCTCTTTTCTTTCTCTTTCTCATCTTTTTTTCTCTTTCTTTCTTTTTTCGTTTTTTTGTCTATTTTTTTTTCTCTGTTTTTCTCATTAATATTTTCCTATGGCACATCGGGATATATGACTGTCTGACAAAATGAGAGTTTTAAAAAATGTTTGATTGATTTTAATTCTTAACTTATAATCAACGCCATCTTGGATTATTTAATGCCTCTGGGTAAAATACATATGTTTGAAAATTGTTCTTATTCGCTACACACACCAAAAAACTTTCTCAAACCACTACACACACAAAAATTGGCTTAGGTATAACAGACTGGAAGCTATTTAAGACCAGAAAAATACCTTTTGAGAACTCGCGTCAGTTCTTTTTCTTTCTCTTTTTTCTCTTTTTCTTTCTTTTTCTTTCTCTTTTTTCTCTTTTTCTTTCTCTTTTTTTCTCTCTTTTTTTTCTCTCTTTTTCTTTCTCTTTTTTTTCTCTCTTTTTCTTTTTTTCTCTTTTTCTTTTTTTTCTCTTTTTCTTTCTCTTTTTTCTCTCTTTTTCTTTCTCTTTTTTCCTCTCTTTTCTCTCTTTTTTTCTCTCTTTCTTTTCTTTCTTTTTCTTTTTTTTCTCTTTCTCATCTTTTTTTCTCTTTCTCTTTTTCGTTTTTTTTCTCTTTTTTCTTCTGTTTTTCTCATAACTATTTTCCTATGGCATACAATCGGGATATGATGACTGTCTGACAAAAATGAAGTTAAAAAAATGTTTGATTGATTTTAATTCTTAACTGTATATCAACCCATCTTTGATTATTTAATGTCTCTGGGTCAAATACATATGTTTGAAAATTGTTCTTATTCGCTACACACACCAAAAAACTTTCTCAAACCACTCCACACACAAAAATGTAAATGAACGCAATTCCCTAAATTGTGTTTATATTTACATTTTTTGTGTTGTTGTTGAAGAGTATTACTACCACTCTGTTTAGTGGATACACGGGAGTAATGACAAGGAGGAGATACTCCAGATCTACCAAACTGAATCCTTACCATCAAATATAATTTAGTGTTATAATCAGGACACTTAAATATTAGATTGTTGAATTTCGACAGAACTCTTATTATTGATTATAAATTCATTCTTTTGATCTTATAGATACTAGCAAAATAAAGAAACATCCTCCGGGCGATGTAAAAATACATTTTTGAAAGATATTGCTTGAGGAGGTGGAAGTTAAAAATTAAATGTCGGAGAGTTTGAACCATAAATCATGAAATCATCAAATGTATTAAAGGAGTAAAAAAACAAAAAACAAAAAACAACAATTTGAAATCGAAACTAAGTTCTATTAACTTTGAATATCTATTAAAATAAAACAAACTATATATAAATATATCATACCGGGGATGTATCTATTAAAACTTGTTTTAAAAAACAATGAGGACTGTCTAATGTTGCATGCTCAAATTTTTAGTGTATTTATTATTATGACGATTTCGGGTATAGTGACGTAAACAGTGACGTATTTTTTGTTACAGACAAAAACCGGAAGCGAATCTCCATTATTAATAGATTTTAGAGATTCATATCTAGTAGATTTTTCCTTTCATTTCAATTCTTGGGATTTTCAGTTATTCATTTATATTAGCAGTACCTGTGGATATACCACAGTATGATATTTCAATTATTAAAACGGTTGGTGCGTTTACTTAAGAACTATTGCAAAATTGTTGTTATATGTAAAACGGTATAATATTCTTGATTTAAGACACTCTCACTCTTTTTTATTGCTTCCACACACTCACCCCTCTCCTTATATTTCCCCTACTATTTCTTTCTTTTTCATTTTTTTCTGTGTAGCATGTCATTTTTCTTCCATTTCTTCATAATAAAATGGAACGGTCCATTATTTAGCTGAGATGACGACACTCATTTGGACAGTCTCATTTTTAATCGGGGGGTGTTGCAAGATGATAACGGTCGTATTTTGTAGGAAAAACAGTATTATATAGATTTTGACTACAGAGGTCTCGCCGTGTAAGCATACTAACAAGTTAGCCTTACAGATTATTGTTACTGAAGAGAATTCAGTCGTCACTGGCTACACCACACCTGTCAGTCTTAGATAAGCTTTATACATAAACAAAAGTGTGGATGATGAGGCACCTGTTCTGGAGAGTATGGAGTACTCCTTCATTGCCAATTCTCCTAGGTCCACTCTAACCAGGAGTGGTAATACCTGTTAGGATACAATCTATAGGTCTAATAGACCCGCTTAAAAATATTCGTATTCGATAGGGATACTTAATGAGAATAACTTACAGCTATATATAAAGAATAGTTACTTGAAGCTATACTTGCTTTTTTTATGTGCCGGGTTAGCTCAGTCGGTAGAGTACTTGACTAGGAATCGCAAGGTTCCTGGTTCGATACCGGCTCTCGCCAACTCGGTGTATGAGTAGCAGAGGGATCTGTGCGGTAAAGTGAGGCTGATAGTAGGTATGGCGCCGCACCCCAGACACTAACAAACAATCTCCTTGGTCTAGCGCAAGTGAAAAGGGAAAGACTCCCTCGCTGTCTGGCTGATACCGACTTTAGGCCACCCTGAAGACTTGCTTATACTTGCTTACTAAAAATTATTATTAGTTACTTGAAACCATATTACTATCTGCAAACAAAATGACTTATTAGAAAGAAATAATTACTTGAAACCATATAATTATCAGTCTTAGTTAGAAATATTTTGCATACGGTTGTAGGGTTTCGAGTATTTATAATACTAATAACTATCATACTTGATATCTTATTATAATGGAGATTGTGTGTTTGTCTGTCTGTACCGAAACTAAATCACTATTCAAGTCATAATTCCCTTAGTTATTGACGTCATATTTACCATGAATTTATTTTATTTAAACCTCAATTATTGATAAAATTGTTATAGCTTATTAATACTGTTGACCATATCTACCTACTAATAGCATGTAATTGTATTTATATATACAACAAAATAGCGGTTTACAGTGTGAACGAGAAGGCTAATTTGCATATTGATATTTAAAATTTGATTTTAATAATATATGCTTAGTATTATTGATTTCTAATTGTTTGGTTTCTCTTAATGAATCTGAGCAAAAATCTCGGGGATAAATCTTAAAAGAAATCCATAAACAAGACGAAAGAACTGTAATTTTATTAAATACTTCATAATCTTACTAAATAGATAAATTAGAAAAAATGAAAGACGGGAGTGAAAGAAAATGATAGAAGAGTTAAATCTAAAGCTGTTCTATTTTTCGATTATACCCCCTCAGTTTATCATTTTCTAAATAGTTTATAATTTGATACAATATTTTATAACATCAAAACCTAAATACTTGCACCCGAAGGGTGCATATATTTGCTAGTTATAACAAAAAATGTGAACGTATAATAAAAGCAAAAAATAAGTGATCCTTATACGCGGGTTGGTAGAAAAGTTCAAATGATGACGACATACGTGCTGTTTATGACATTTGTGATCAATGGGATCCAAGCACTGTAACACTGGAAGAAGTGTGCGAACCGCAATGGAGGGGAGGGGCTATGTTGAAAATAAACTATATTTGGTCACATACTATGAGAGTATCTTGGTCAGTCTATGAATTTTTCAGCCGACCCTCGTATATTATTTAATCTATTTTTTCTTAATTTTAAAAATGTATTGAACTTCATACATTTTGAAATAATAACCGTATTCATTTGAATAGTTATATCTTATAGTTTTAAATCAACCAGGAATTCGCATGGCTACTGGTACTACACTCTGATCTTAGTATTTATTCGCATTCTCACCAGGACAGAAGAGTGACATGCAACAATACATGGGCGGTCGGAGAGGACCCCTCTGATTAATCGGTTGGTCAAATTAAGCGACTTGCACCTATATGATTATCCCAGCCCTAATGCCCTTATGGCAAACGCTAACCCTTTTTATCATGTGTTAGAAGGCAGTGGTTGCGGTCTTATTGTTCTGGGTGTGACGTTAAACTCGATCTGATGGTGAAGTTCTAGGGAATGTAGAATACCTCTTCATCACTATTGCTTCAGGTCCTCTCTGATCCGGAGAAGTAGCTCCTGTTAGGTCCAAACTATGGGCTAATAGAAAAAATGTGTTTTAAAAAAAATTGAGTAGCATGAAGAATGATAAAACAAAACGTATTCGGCATAAAATAACTCAAGAAGGGTTGCACATGCGTAAATTCGCAGGTAAGATTGGTCTT
>CM042148.1:76717795-76797795 GCA_023376005.1 Doryteuthis pealeii
ATCAACTATCTCTGAGTATATATAGTTACTGATAAGCCGCAGTGATCTAAGATACGTGAGGCGCTTCTAAAAGAGGATTATTGCCGACGGGATGTATATATATAGTAGTTACCCTTAAATCCACCGCCAAGCAACTAAAATTATGTATGTAATCCTTAATCTGGTTGCTGGCACCTATCGTAATTCTACGAGTCATAAATTAAAAAGATCGAAAAATCTATGTTAATACACCTACAATACTTTAAATGCTCCTGATTTTTTGCAATAAATGTTATTTTAACGTTCTCATCTTCTTGAGCATATGGCGAATCTTCAGAGGTAGTTTTTAAAACATTCCGATTTTATTCGTTGTCTATATACTACATACAGTTTATTTTTACAATACTGCAAGCGATCTATGTATTTCTTTATTCCATTTGTTTTACAAAAAGAGACTCACTCGCCGTACGTTTTCAAGAGAAGTGGTTACATTATAGCTAAGAAGCATCTGGGCAGATTGATATGTAAGGCTTGAGCTGTCACCTCAGAGCAGTGCAGGTTCGCCCTCACATATCTTTCATATTTGTGGTCCAAGGAAAAGGAGAAATAAAACATGGCAGTTTGGCAATGAAGTGCGCTGGAGTTGTGGATAAGTGCTCGTGAAGTTCAGTAAATCAAGAGCCACCACTTTAGGGACTCCAGCTCCGATTCAATTTCGGTTGCTGGCATTTATATGTTACTATATTTAGGCCAAACCTCTGCATTGAGCAGGATGTGACTAACAAGGTACGATTTTCAGGCGGAGTATAAGCTATTATTTATTAATATTCAGGAAGGGGTTCGTTATTTACTTTTCTTACCTATCGGTTTACTCCATCAACCGGAGCGAAGAATAAGAGGACAAAGACCTCCCTTCTCTATCGAGCGGTGGGGACCATATCATGTTGAGGACCTCGATTGTTTCATGTTCATGACAAAATGCCATAATAAAGTCCATACTATATTAAATGCAAAGGCATTGGAGGACGGACCGTATAGCAATCTTGTTAGGTAGTAATAGTGACTGGATAAAATGGAACGCCGCTATCAATATATTATATTATTCGTGTTCCTTTAATTGATCACTAGACCGCTTTTCATCTTGCAATATCCCGGTGGTTAAAAAATGAGACACTCCACAATCGGTCCAAGACGAATGCAAATAAATGTAAATCCTGATTATCTTCGGTAATTGCTTATTACCGTCGAAGTGTCGTCCCTTCAGCTAAATAATGGACCATTCCGTTTATTATAAAGAAAGGGGGAAAATGTCATCGCTATACCGAAACAAAAATATTAGGAGCAGAAAGTAAAAGAAAGAGTATGTAAGAAAGACAGAGAAAACGGGGTGAGCCGAGGCAATTAAGCGTTGTAACGTAATATTTGTGTATCAGAATTCGACTTAATTTGAAACAAGGGCAAGAATGAAAAAACAAGAGACGCAGAGAGAGAGAGAGAGAGATGAAGAGATAGATAGAGAGCAGCAGAGGAGAGACGGAGAGAGAGAGAGATTGAGTTAATCAAGCTTATACTTTTTACATATTGAAATACTATGTTCGCAATAGCCTAAACGTAAACATGATCAACCATGGTGGTAAAGTGGACTGGAATATATAATTGAAAGGACTATTTTAACAATAATCAATAAGAAAAAAGCGTTTAAGAAAATTTGACAACATACACACTTTCATGCATTTCGCAGAAAGTCAGATGAACAAACTAAAAGTTATTCTCATAATATTTGTTATTTCAGCTTAACATATACCCGGATTACTTTCACTATTTCTCTTTATTTTGGTTTAATCTTTCCATTTATTCAATCTCAAGTTATATTTTATTGGCTTTTAATTCTTTCTATAATACGTTTGCTAATACAATATAAATATCTATGTCATCGACGAAAATAATAGTGTTTTTTGGCTATATTGTTGTTTTCACATAAACAAGACAAATATCCGTGGGATGGTCAATTTTAGATTTTAAGGAGGGTATCAACAGAAGTGTGTGGCGTATATATATATGATATATACTATATATATATATATATATATATAATATGTTGTTTTCTGTTTCCCACAGAAGAGAAAATTCAATATTTTACAAAAAAAAGAAAGGTCCGCAAAATGTATTAAGTTCTCAGACAAAAAAAAAGTTTAGTTCTTTTTAATCTTACGATAAAAAGAATTAACACAAAATTTCTGAAACTTAATACAGACTAATATATATATATATATATATAGTATATATATATATTATATATATATACATAATTTTCTTTGCTATAATTTATAAATAAAAGTGTTCTAAATTCAGTGATAGAGCATAATATATTCTAACTGATGATTGATAGACAGATTCAACAGGCGCTTGGTGAACTGCCGTTTCTCACCCTAATGCAATCACACAACCAAAAACTTGGTCTGAACACACACACAACACACACACAACACACACACCACACACACACACACACAACATAT
This sequence comes from Doryteuthis pealeii, assembly GCA_023376005.1. Classification (NCBI taxonomy): domain Eukaryota; kingdom Metazoa; phylum Mollusca; class Cephalopoda; order Myopsida; family Loliginidae; genus Doryteuthis; species Doryteuthis pealeii. The sequence continues at coordinate 76,720,294 of CM042148.1, forward strand.
ATATATATATATATATATATATATATATTATATATATATATTATAATTATTACAGTCTGTCCAGACCATTGGTTTCTGAATAACAACTTTTTTCGGTGTTATTCGTTCTTTCAGAGGCGTTTGACTTTGAAAAAATTGGACAGTTTTAAAACTCCCGCACGTATCCACGCGGAAATCTGTTAAATAGCTCCTGCATTTCGCTTTCGATCATTCACGGGCATCACTATTGTCGTCATTGTTCTATTGTGATTTTAAATTTTTCCGTTTTTATATTATTTAGTTTTATCGTGTGTTTTATTTATATATGAATTCCTTATTATGGCGGTCTGATGTTTTGGTTAGTCCAATTCCATATTAAGAATTTTTCGCTGTGTGGGCCATGCTCGAAAAATTTCTGTTTTTGTTGTTTAGGAAATTTTTCTTCGGAGTTTATCCTGAAGAATACGGAATTTTTTTCTGTTGTGCATAAATAGCATTTTTTTTAAGCCAATTTATTATGCTTCGATTGTCTAAGTATTTTCCATTCTAATTTAAAATTGTTTTTCTTGTTTTTTATTATCTGGCATACTTTGGTTGGAAAAAATTGCGGGCCCCCCCTTTGTTTCCCCGTCTTTTCTTCCCTCCTTTTATTTTCCCCGTTTGGGTTTTTTTTTTGGAAAGGATTTTGTTTTAAAATGGTTATAGTAGCGTTGTTTAAAGCTACCCTGCCGCATCCCTATGTAGTTTTCGCTGGTTTCGATTGTTGTATTGTTTTTGTCTTAAATTGTTGCCTGGTATTTATTGATTCTGTGTTGCAATCTTTGTTGTAAAGGCAGTTCCTTCTTTACGTTCCTGATGTGCATGTTGGGTCTTCTCTGGCGTTTGATGTTTGGCTGTAAAAATTGTCTTCATCGTTGTCCCACAAGAATAGCTTATTTTGACTGTGTTTTTGTTAAAAATTTGTGGCTATCTATGTTAGGTGGGAAATGTTTTTTACTAGTTCTAGAGTTTTCTTTGCCCTATATTTGTCCTTACGTTGAGTGCATAATGGTGGTGTGAACCAGATTATATTTTCCTTTTCCTGTTTCTGTTTGTGGTTGGTTATGTAGTCTTCGCTATCTATGTATCTTTATTTGGTCCTTTTAATTTCGCTTCCCTTTAATGCTTCATTGTAGTACGGGCTGCTTTTTCAAATATTTCTTTATTTGTGAAGGTTTGGATTCTCCGCCGCGCCTATGTTGTGGACTAGGTTTTAATATATATATATATATATATATATATTATAAATATATATATATATAATATACTCAATCACCTATATTAGCACTTTATTTTATCACATAGCAAGTAAATTTATATATATATAATATATATATATATATATATATATCATATATATATATATATTATATATAATATTTCGGACTACATTAAGAATAACTATTTCGCCCGCAATAACGGCTAGTCAGAACTAACTGAATATCTATGACAGATATTTAAAGAAACTTGTTTAAAAACAACTGAGACAATTCTACTGTTTATATTTTAAAGTTTAATTCATTCACTTCAATATTTGATAGTTATTTCGAAAAACTAAAATATTTTTAATAAATGTTCATTTTTAAAATTTCAATTAAGTAGGACTGCTGACGAGTCAAAATAACGGTGCTAGGACATTATGTAATTAACGATGGTTACGTTTCATTTGGATAGGTAATTACAAAAACACTTCCAATTAAGCAGAATTATATATACTAGAAATATATGGCACCTCGGTGCAAGCCATTTAAATTTTAAATGTAATAAATTTTGTATCAAATTAGAATGCTAATAAATACTAAATAAGAATGCAGATAAAAAGATTTGAAACTGAGGGATAATAATCAAAAATAGAACAAATGAAACTTACTTTTTCCTTACTCCTTCTTTCATTGCTAAATTTTCCTAATTTAACTATTTAGTTAAAAATAGGAAGTAAAGAAATAAAATTACAGTTATTTCTTCTTGTTAATGGATTTCTTTTAAGATTTTTATCCCCGAGATTTTTGCTCATATTCATTAAGATAACCAAACAATTAGAAATCAGTAATACTAAGCACATATTTATTAAAATAATTTTTAATTCAATATTCAAATTAGCCTTCCCATTCACACTGTAACTGCTATTTTGTAGTTATATAAATATAATTGCAGTAATTAATATGTAGATATTGTCAACAGTATTAATAATGTAAAACATTTTATTAATAATTGGAGGTTTAAAATAAAAATAAGATTCTGTAGAATGTGATGTAAATAACTAGAGAAATTGTGACTTGAGTAGTAATATAGTTTCGGTTACAGACAGAAAACACTCAATCTCCATTATAATAAGATATATATATATTATATATAATATATATATATATAATATATATATATATATTACGAAACGAACAAATCGTTATAAAAACTTTTTTTATTAAACTCAGAAATGGTCAAAGTAGAACAGGATGAAATTTAAAATAAATGTTCTTTGTTTGGTTTGTTTTGTTTTACGGCATATCAACCTCAGTGGGTCATTTAATACCGAAAAAGTTTTGAAATAAATTCATTCTTAATAGATACTCATTTTTTTTATAAGCTCATGTTTTTCTATTTAACTCATAGATGAGACCCCAACAGGTACTACCACTCCGGGTCAGAGTTTTTTTTTTTCAGCGATAGTTTTGAAGAATTTTTTTTAAACTCAATTTTTTTATAAACACGTTTTCTAGTTGACCCGCAGATTGACCATAACTGATACTACCTCTCCGGGTCAGAGTGGACCTGGGAGCAATGGTGATGAAGGGGTGCTCCACATTCCCCAGATCTCTAAAATTGTAATCATATAGGTGCTGGGGCTTGAGGTGACCATCCGATTGATCGGAGGGGGCCTCTCCGACCGCCCGTCTAGTCTAGGAAAGGGTCTAAGTGAAGTGTTGCATGTCATAGTTTGCTCATTCGAAAGATTCCGTCCTTAAGCATCACGGGTTGCCACCCTAGCCAACAGGTGTCCTCATTGTGGGGGGTCTTACCCCTCTGCGAGGGTGCAGTCAGTGTATTCTTAAGCCCCAGCCGACAGGGTTAAATAAATGTTTTATCACCACCTCATTTCAGTTCATGACTAAGTTTCATTTACGTTTTAAAATACCAATTTTATTATATATATATATATATATATTATATATATATATATATATATATATATATATTAGAGGTATATATCAAATACGCAGCCTAATGATGAAAAAAGCTATTTATTTTACACAGCAAATATCTATTTTTCAACATAACCACTGCTGTAAACAACCTGATTCCTTTGTTTATAAATATAACTTGATTCGGAATTAAATGACCCGAAAGGGGTTGATATGCCTTAAAACAAAACCAACCAACCACATACAATTATTGAATCAACCGTTCTAACAAAATTTAGACAATGACCATTTTTCTTGAAATTCATTTTTTTTATCAAACTCGGTGGCCTTCTACATGTTAGAGACAACAAGTTCCTCAGATTACATAATTAAAAAAAAGACGGTTTGGCGCGATTGTTACCAAAGGCCAATAAATTTAGGCCCGCCTAGAGTGATAATTGTCTATGTCGAGTGCATAGATGTCGGTTAGATGTACATTAAGTATTTGAAGTGTAAACAAGCAATAAGTAGCTAACTGAATTAATCCCCTAAGGTTTACTGATATCTTCTGAACCGGTAGGAGTTCTTTTTTCAACACACACACATACTAGAGATTGTTTAATAATATTTACACATGTTTAGCATAGTCAATTTGTTCAACACTCATTTTGTTTACATATTTCCTTGTTCTTTCTCTGTCAGAGACGGTTGTTTCATTCACAACTGACAGTCGCTTATTTTTACTGTGGTTTTAAGATAAAATCATTCTCGTAAAAAAATTCTTGCGGAGGAATATATTTTTATGTGTATAAAAAGTGTTATAATATGTCCACCGGGAAAAAATATAATATTTCAAAAAAAAGGAAAATTAATTTTGTTTCTCAAAAGATCTTTTGAGAAACAAAATTCATTTTGCGGACCTTCCTTTTTATAAAATATTGTTATGTGTGTATACTTTTGAAATTATATCCAGAGTTTTGCTTGGGTTTATCTTTTTTTCATTTTTTTTTTTCAATTTACATCCATATACACTAGTACGTTGAGTTACGAGTCTAATTACTTCCGCTCGTAACTCAATTTCCTCGTATATCAAATCAATTTTCCTCTTTGAAATAAACTGAAATGCTAATAATTAGTTCCAGCATCATCAATTAAATCATTATTTTTTGGTTTTTTTAATGCACAATATTTTTCTTTGGTATAATAAATATTGGATCTTATACACATAAGCGTATCTAAAGCTCGCTCGTGCCTCAGAATTTAGCTCACAACACCAAGCAAAAATCGACAGCTCATAACTCGAAAAACTCGTAATTTATATATATATATATATATATATATATTATATATATATATATATATATATATATATATATATTATATTTACTCTGTGACTCTAACATAAGAGCACACATTGAGCTCTCAAACTGCGACAAGTTGTTTTAAAAAAAAACCTATGTCGTAAGGAAGATTTCTTCTCTGGACTTTTGGATTATATTATATATATATATTATATATTATATATATATATATATATATATATATATGTGTGTGTGTGTGTGTGTGTGTAAAAATGGAAAAGGAATTGAATCCGACAATATGAGAAAAAATAGTAAAGAAAGAAAAGTAAATGGATAAAATGAATTTAATCGATATCACATTAATCGAATATCACTTACACATGTGTTTCGGTCAGTTTAATGTGTGTGAAATATTTCGCACACATACAAGAATCGACTTCATCAGAGTGAACATTATTTTTCATAAAATATAAAAATTATTACACACACCACACACACACACATATATATATATATATTATATATATATATGTATATATATATATATATATGTGTGTGTGTGTGTGTGTGTGTGTGTGTGTGATAGAGAGAGAAATCTAACTAGATCAAAGATTTCTCGCTTGTTGAATATGAAGAATTATACGCTATATTTCTTTAATCGTACAGAGAAATTTTGTTTAGTGTCCCCCTGCACTAAACTGTAAACCCCCACCCACCTATAAAATGTTTATATCAATCCTCTTGGGTCTGATTCTGATTTAACAGGGCACAAGCCAAACAGATTTAACGCCGAATCAGTTGACATGTAATATACTCATGGGGATAATTTGAATGGGAGAGTAACTTTTTTTTGTGAATGAAATTCTCAATACTTATAAGAAGAAATCTGTAACTTAAGAACGCGACCCGCAGTGTGACTTTTTAAGGTATTCTATTTTTACTAGCAACAGCAAGTATTTAAGTTTTAATGTAATAGTTGTTTTGTTTTGTTTTTGTTTTACGGCATATCAATCTCGGTGGGTCATTTAATGCCGGCAATGTTTTGAAAGATTCGTAGCGATAGTTTTGAAGAATGTTTTTAAACTCAATTTTTTTTTATAAACAAATTTTCTAGTTGACCTTCATATGGGACCCTAACAGATACTACCACTCCGGGTCAGAGTGGACCTGGAAGCAATGGTAATGAAGGGGTGCTCCACATTCCCCAGACCTCCAGAACTGGAACCTCAGCATCAGTTAGAGTTTAACGTCATTTCCAGGACGTGAAGACCCTCAGCCACTGCCTTCTAGCACATATATGATAAAAAGAGTTGGGGCTTGCCATAAGGGCAATAGGGTTGTGACATAGATGCTAGGACTTGACCTGACTGCCGATTATCGGAGGGCCTCTCCGACCGACCGTCTAGCCTAAGTAAGGGCCAAGATGAAGTGTTGCATGTCATGGACTGCTCATCCACCTGGGTTCCATCCTTAAGCATCATGGGTCGCCACCACAGCCAACAGGTGGCATCATTGAGGGAGTCTTACCCCTCTACAGAGGTGCAGTCAGTGTATTCTAAAGCCCCATCCGACAGGACTATTTAATGTAATGAAATAGATTAGATTAGATTAAGAAGACTGACGAAAGTAAATATGAACGCATATAAAAAGATTACACTTATTCTTGTTTCATTTTAATTGATTTCTATATGAGATTATACAGAGGATTGCTTTTAATACATTTGAGAATAAACACTGATATAAGAAATAATAAAACCTAGTAATAATCTATTACATCTGATTTTCTTAAAACCGCTATGAAAATTATCCACACCTTATAGTTTGTAAACCTTTATTTCTTCGTAATATGTAACGCACTTTGCAGGATTCTAAACTCGTTCATAACATGGGCTGCTTTGAGATAAGATGTTAATTAAGATTATACAATAATTTTTTAATTGAGAAAATAACGTAAATATCTTAACCAATTATGACGTCTATAGTGACGTAGTTTCGGTTACAGACAGGCAGATACATACTTCACTATAGATAAACAGGAAATGTTTTATTTTTTTTTTAATTCCCTCGCCGTGATCTAGGGGTTATAATGATAGTCTCGCAGGCTATGTCGCTTGTTATGAGTTCAATCCTGATAAAAAATTCACTAGTCTAAGTTAAGCTGGTTAATATTTATAGTAATTCTATATATAATATATATATATATATATATATATATATATATATATATAATATCAATATATATTAAATAATATAACTTAATAATTTATAGGAACACTAATTACTATAAGCCTGTATTTACCCAATCTTTCCACCACAAGCAGGATTTGACACAAGGTCAGTTTTTAAGCAGATTAAAGCTTGTTTGACTTTCTCCTAGAGTGGTTGCCTTACAAAAACTAAAGTCTGTCCTATCATTTATCCAGAGATGGGGTGAATAGATAGATCTATGCCGTTCCTATGGGTATCAGCATGAAGGGAAACGCAAACATCCTCGTCTAGGATTTTAACTCTGGTCAATGAGTCCATTTCTTATGCCGATAACCGTTTCGCGAGGTGCGCCTTTACACAGTTACTAGTTACCCTTAGTAGTTCACTAGAAGTGGCTACCCGACATCGCCATGGGTAGATGGGGGGTAAAAAAGGTAGTCTCGCTGATCCATTATTGTTGAATCACAAGTTGGATTCTTGCAAGATGTCCCATTAAAATCATTGTGTAAAAAAAAGATCTTGCGTTGATCCAGGCATGTAAAGAAAAATTAATATCTCCTATTTAAAATACTAAATATCTTTTTAAAAATTCCAAGCTTTTATCATTTAAATTTTATTTTTTTAAATATCTTCACGGATATAAATCAGATCTTCATTATTTTTGTTCAAAAAGCAAGATCTGGTGATAATGAATGTATATATATATATATATATATATATATTATATATATATATATATATATTATATATATATTTACTTTGCATTAATTGTTTTATTTTCTTAGTTTCCTCCAGACATACATACACACACACTGCCTTTTATATATGTACTAGAAGCGGCTACCCGGTTTCGCCTGGGTAGAGTGAGATTTTTTAAAAGTTAGTCCCGCGGATCCATTATTACTGAATCGTGAGTTGAATCCTCGTGAGATGCCCCATTTAAATCCCTATGTAAAAAAATAGATCTTGCATTGATCCAGCTACTCTGAAAAGAAATGGTAATGTCTACTATCTAAAATATGAAATGAAAAAAAAATCCATGCTGTTATCATTTAAATTTTGTTTTTTAATTATCTTCACGAATATAAATCAAATCTCTATATTTTTGCTCAAAAACCAAGCCCTGGTGATATTTAATGTGTATATATATTTACTTTGTCGTCAATTGTTTTATTTTCGAAGTTTCCTCCGGACATACATATACACGCAACTGCCCTTTATATATGTATAGATATAGATAAATAGATGGCCTCGTGCAATAACCAAATTAAATTCAGTGAATAGCTCTACTAGAAATCCTGCTGAAGAGTTATAGTTAACAAGTTTGTCTTACAGACAGTTGCTTGTGTAGAGAGTTATAATACAAATAGCGCTAATACCGTTGGGAAAGGTATGAATCCTACTCTCCATCCAGCTATGGATAAATAGTAGGCCAGATTGGGCTCTTTAACCTTAGTTAGGCAACCGGTCTAGAAGGAAAACTCTGAATTCAAACCTGTTGAACTCCGCTTAAAAAATTGACCTTGTGTCACATCCTACCCGTGCGGAGGGATTGGTAAATATATATAATACAAATAGGGGTCCACTGATTTTGACTTGTGCAAGATAAAGCAAGCTTAGTGTGTGGGTTCAATTTTCATTGGTTACCACATTACTTTAGTTTTGACATAAGGTAAACTTAGTTTATACTATATGAAGCCTGTGACCTTATGTTACACTAAGTAAGCTAAGTAAATAAGCATTCAGGCTTGTTGGTTGGTTGGTTGGTTGGATTTTACGGCAGGTCAAAATTTCATGCGGAACACGTTTTTGTTTTATTCATTCTTGTTGGTATTCAAATTTCTTTAAACTCATTTTTAAACATATTCTAAGCTCATTTTTACCTATTTATCTAACCAATAGACGGGACCCCCCCCCCGCCAACAGGTGCTACCACTCCAGGTCAGAGTGAACCTGGGAGTAGTGGCAATGAAGCGGTACTCTACAATTGAAACCTCGCCACTAGATGCGGTTTAACGTCATACCCAGAATATTTTCGGAATAGGAGTTCTTGGTTGGACTTTACGGCTTGTTGGATTATTTTATGCCGAAAACGTTTTGTTTTATTTATTTTGATGGGTATTCCATATTTTTTGGAACATTTGACATTTAGGCACCCCTTTTTAATTTCGATTAAGAAAGGACATGTTTTCTTTACACCGACAATATCCGGTTGTTTTAACAGACGATTTTTAGATTTTTTTAAAAACATATAAAACTAACCCTAACCCTAAACCCTAACAAACAACCGGATATTGACGGTGTAAATGAAAACACGTCCTTTCTTAATCAAGATCAAAAAGGGGTGCCTAAAGCTAATATGGTCCCATTTTTTAAATTAATTTTTTAAACACATTTTTTAACTTTTTTTTATTTTACCCATAGATGGGACCATAACAGGTACTACCACTTTTGGACAGAGTGGACCTGGGAGTAATGGTGATGATGGGGTACTCCAGAATTAGAACTTCACCATCAGATAGAGTTTAACGTCATTCCTAGGACATTAAGATCCTCAGCCACAGCCTTCTACCATATATATATAATAAAAAGAAAGCGCGTGGTGTAATGGTTAAAGTCATGGGAAATGGACTCGTCGCCCCAAGTTCAAATCCTGGACGTGGTAATTGCATTTCACTTAGCGCTAATACCCTTGGGAAAGGTATGAATCCTACTCTCCCTCCAGCTATGGGTAAATAGCAGGGCAGACTGGGTTCTTTAACCATGGCTAGGTAACCAGTCTAGGAGAAGGAAAACTCTGAATTCAAGCCTGTTGAACCCCGCTTAAGAAATTGACCTTGTGTCGTATCCTACTCGTGCAGAGGAGTTGGTAAATATATATATATATAATAAAAAGGGTTGGGGTTGCCATAAGGACACGGGAGTACGTAAGTTGGTAGGTATATGACAATGAAGAGGTACTCCACACTCCCCTCATCACTGGATGCAGTTTAACGTCATATCCAGGATAATTTCAGCATTAGGGTACGTAAGGTGGTAGTAATATGACGTTAGCAGTAGGGGTATTGGTTTTAGTAACCCAACTTCGCTAGATTTACAACGAATAAAATCAGAGTCAAAAGTGGATTCTGATTCAAGACCGGACATATTAACTCCAGGCTGTCAGTCAGCGTCTTGTTCAGTCTCAGAATTTCTTCCGCTCTTGTGCTTTTTCTACTCGGAAAACATTTTCTTAGCCCTGGGGAAAAGATGAAAATAGTTCTTATCTGTTGTATGTCAGCTTCTTGTGTTGATAACCTCCACTGAATAAGGGGAAAAGTGGCAACGAACGAACAGGTTAGTTCGACTTAAAACTGACAAACGTAACTTTCATAAATTACATGTGCGTGCAAACCGCAAAAAAACTTTCATGTATATTATATTTTTTTTCTAAAAAAAAAAACTATTCTCGCGGTCTGCTGATATTTATGAATGACAAGCAGAAGTTGGTTGGTTGGATTTTACGGCATGTCAATTCTTGTTGGGTTATCTTATGCCGGAGACGTTTTGTTTTATTCATTCTTGATGGATATTTACATTTTTTATTTCATCTTGGACGATTTGGGCGGGCTCATTTTTAACCATAAGGTGTTACAAGATGATAACGGCCATACAATTAAGGAACACGAGTATTAATATGTACATTAAGTAAGTAAAACAATTATAAATACTAGCAAATATATGCACCCTCCGGGTGCAAGTATTTAAGTTTTAATGTAATAAAATATTGTATTAAATTAGAAAGGCTAATGAAACTAAATAAGAATACAGATAAAAAGATTTAAAACAGAGGGAGTATAATAAAAGATTTGAAACAGAGGGAGTATAATAAAAAATGGAACAACTGAAACTTACTCTTCCATCACTCTCGTCTTTCATTGTTATTTTTTCTAATTTAAGTATTTAGTTATAAGAGGCAGTAAAGAATAAAATGACAGTTATTTTATCTTGTTAATGGATTTCATTTAAGATTCATTGAAGAGATTTTTGCTTATATTCATTAAAATAAAACCAAACAGTTAGAAATCAATAATACTAAGCACATATTTATTAAATTCGATTTTTTAATATTAATATTCAAATTAGCCTTCCCGTTCACATTGTAAAGCGCTATTTTGTTGTATATATAAATATAATTGCATGTTGTTAGTATGTAGAAGTAGTTAACAGTATTAATAATGTAAGACAATTTTATTAATAATTGAGGTTTAGATAAAAATAAAATCATGGAGAATGTGATGTCAATAATAACTAAGAGAATTGTGACTTGAGTAGGAATATAGTTTCGGTTACAGACAGAAAAACACACAATCTCCATTATAATAAGATATGATGCTGACAAATCGAAACGATGGTATTGGGTGGTTTTATTTGGACTTCTGTGTTACCATTTTTGCTCTCGTAGCTGAGCTGGTAAAGAAGCTGGTACGTATAACCAAATTTCACAGAGGCAAAAGGAGACGTGGGTTGGGGTGCCGACTCGAGTTAGTTGCAATAAAAAGTAAACTAGAACTCGGAAGATAAATGATAATAACAGTGAAAATGATTAATAATAATGAGTGACGAGGCTTCATCTAGAGAATTACAAAAAAATAAAAAAATTTAAAAAATAAATAGATAAACGAATAAAAATATTTTGGAATTATATTCGCACGCTAAATTTACTACGGAAATTTTGACATGTGCTGTTTCCTATATTTTATTGTGATATTTGCTGTGTCACTTATGTAATCATTTGAGTGAATGAAAGTTTTGACATATTTGCTTAATAAATGATACGGGTTAAAGAAAAGGTTACAAAAACAGACAGTTTTTTCTGATAAGATTCTAATTTATAAGGGAATGTTACACTGCAATATTTCATAAACCGCTTCCTAATAAAATAAGGCGCTAAATAGTTTGAGTGCTATAACGTCTTTTCAATTACAACCGCGCTACTTTTTTCTTTTTTACATAATTTTGTAGCAAAATGAGATGTACGTGGGCTGGTTGGCTGGTTGGTTGGTTTTTACGGCATGTCAACCATTATTGGGTTATTTTATGCCGAAGACATTTTGTTTTATTCATTCTTGATAAATACTCGAGTTTTTTAAAACACATTTTTTTTATTTCTCTGAATTTTTTATTGAGGCTTGATAATTAGTATTATTTGTATCATTCGAACTATTGTCCTTATCCTCATTTTTATCTGTACAACGTTTCGGCCGATGTGCCTTCCGGCCTTCTTCAGGTATTTATTGTCGGGTTCGGGAACCATCTCGGACTCGGGAACCTTCTTGTCGTAATCGGGAGCCATCACGGAACTTTGAATCTTACCCTTTATTCAGTCCATTATTTTCAAATCATTTTTTCTATTAAACCCATAGATAGGACGATTGATGTAAGTATTTGTCCTACGCGTTCACCACGGGTAGGATGCGACACAAGATGTTGCATAGTGCCTTCTTTACCGGCACTAAATAGGTATATGTTATATACTTCTCTTACTTCTTACTCTGTCGTCTATTCTTCTGGCCGGCTTGGGTTCTGATCGTCTATCATCTATCTTGGTCTGGTATATCTTCTAAGGTTTTGTCTGGTCTTCTATTTAGGATTCCGGGTCTGGTTTCTGTTGCTAGGGATTTCTTGTTATCAGAAGCCTGTGTCATTGTTAGTTTTTAGTAATAAACACAAGACTTCGATTTATGTTGATGTTACTTTATTCATAAATCCCAAGACCAGACAAAGCGCGCGGATCCTTACATCTTGCTAGCTCGGCTGCTAACTTCTAACTGACTAAGTTACTTGCTTAGTATCCTTAAACCGGAAGGGCCTTCTATCGGGATTCCGGTTCTCACGGTTTATCCCGCAAGGCAAGGTCAGAGTGAGGTCAAGCATTGTCACTCACTCTCAAGGCCATCAGCTGTACTGATCGCCATAATGATTTCTACACTACCTTAAAAATGTATTAGGGATCCAATTATTATGTAACAAAGATCGCAAGTATGGGACATCTAGCGATGACGAACTCGCTAGTCAGTAGTAATAGATCTGCGAGATTAGCTTGTTAACCATTACACCACAATGAGATGCCCAAAAGAGATTAATGTATGGATTGACTCTTCTGTTAAGGTCGGTCGGTCGATTGGAATTTACGGCATGTCAACCCTTCTTGAGTTATTTTATGCCGAATACGTTTTGTTTTACTCATTCTTCATGCGTACTCAATTTTTTTAAACACATTTTTTTCTATTTAGCCCATAGATTGGACCCTAACAGGTACTACTTCTCCGGATCAGAGAGGACCTGGAAGCAATAGTGATGAAGAGGTATTCTACATTCCCTAGAACTTCACCATCAGATCGAGTTTAACGTCACACCCAGAACAATAAGACCGCAACCACTGCCTTCTAACACATGATAAAAAGGGTTAGCGTTTGCCATAAGGGCATTAGGGCTGGGATAATCATATAGGTGCAAGTCGCTTAATTTGACCAACCGATTAATCAGAGGGGTCCTCTCCGACGCCCATGTATTGTTGCATGTCACTCTTCTGTCCTGGTGAGAATGCGAATAAATACTAAGATCAGAGTGTAGTACCAGTAGCCATGCGAATTCCTGGTTGATTTAAAAACTATAAGATATAACTATTCAAATGAATACGGTTATTATTTCAAAATGTATGAAGTTCAATACATTTTTAAAATTAAGAAAAAATAGATTAAATAATATACGAGGGTCGGCTGAAAAATTCATAGACTGACCAAGATACTCTCATAGTATGTGACCAAATATAGTTTATTTTCAACATAGCCCCTCCCCTCCATTGCGGTTCGCACACTTCTTCCAGTGTTACAGTGCTTGGATCCCATTGATCACAAATGTCATAAACAGCACGTATGTCGTCATCATTTGAACTTTTCTACCAACCCGCGTATAAGGATCACTTTATTTTTTGCTTTTATTATACGTTCACATTTTTTGTTATAACTAGCAAATATATGCACCCTTCGGGTGCAAGTATTTAGGTTTTGATGTTATAAAATATTGTATCAAATTATAAACTATTTAGAAAATGATAAACTGAGGGGGTATAATCGAAAAATAGAACAGCTTTAGATTTAACTCTTCTATCATTTTCTTTCACTCCCGTCTTTCATTTTTTCTAATTTATCTATTTAGTAAGATTATGAAGTATTTAATAAAATTACAGTTCTTTCGTCTTGTTTATGGATTTCTTTTAAGATTTATCCCCGAGATTTTTGCTCAGATTCATTAAGAGAAAACCAAACAATTAGAAATCAATAATACTAAGCATATATTTATTAAAATCAAATTTTAAATATCAATATGCAAATTAGCCTTCTCGTTCACACTGTAAACCGCTATTTTGTTGTATATATAAATACAATTACATGCTATTAGTAGGTAGATATGGTCAACAGTATTAATAAGCTATAACAATTTTATCAATAATTGAGGTTTAAATAAAAATAAATTCATGGTAAATATGACGTCAATAACTAAGGGAATTATGACTTGAATAGTGATTTAGTTTCGGTTACAGACAGACAAACACACAATCTCCATTATAATAAGATATCAAGTATGATAGTTATTAGTATTATAAATACTCGAAACCCTACAACCGTATGCAAAATATTTCTAACTAAGACTGATAATTATATGGTTTCAAGTAATTATTTCTTTCTAATAAGTCATTTTGTTTGCAGATAGTAATATGGTTTCAAGTAACTAATAATAATTTTTAGTAAGCAAGTATAAGCAAGTCTTCAGGGTGGCCTAAAGTCGGTATCAGCCAGACAGCGAGGGAGTCTTCCTTTTCACTTGCGCTAGACCAAGGAGATTGTTTGTTAGTGTCTGGGGTGCGGCGCCATACCTACTATCAGCCTCACTTTACCGCACAGATCCCTCTGCTACTCATACACCGAGTTGGCGAGAGCCGGTATCGAACCAGGAACCTTGCGATTCCTAGTCAAGTACTCTACCGACTGAGCTAACCCGGCACATAAAAAAAGCAAGTATAGCTTCAAGTAACTATTCTTTATATATATCTGTAAGTTATTCTCATTAAGTATCCCTATCGAATACGAATATTTTTAAGCGGGTCTATTAGACCTATAGATTGGATCCTAACAGGTATTACCACTCCTGGTTAGAGTGTACCTAGGAGAATTGGCAATGAAGGAGTACTCCATACTCTCCAGAACAGGTGCCTCATCATCCACACTTTTGTTTATGTATAAAGCTTATCTAAGACTGACAGGTGTGGTGTAGCCAGTGACGACTGAATTCTCTTCAGTAACAATAATCTGTAAGGCTAACTTGTTAGTATGCTTACACGGCGAGACCTCTGTAGTCAAAATCTATATAATAATACTGTTGTTCCTACAAAATACGACCGTTATCATCTTGCAACACCCCCCGATTAAAAATGAGACTGTCCAAATGAGTGTCGTCACCTCAGCTAAATAATGGACAGTTCCATTTTATTATGAAGAAATGGAAGAAAAATGACATGCTACACAGAAAATAATGAAAAAGAAAGAAATAGTAGGGAAAATATAAAGAGAGGGGTGAGTGTGTGGAAGCGATATCGCCAATCTGTTTCAATCGAACATAATGAAAAGGAGGAAAGAATTTAAAAAAAAAAAAGAGTGAGAGTGTCTTAAATCAAGAATATCATACCTTTTACATATAACAACAATTTTGCAATAGTTCTTAAGTAAACGCATCAACCGTTGTAATAATTGAAATATCATACTGTGGTATATCCACAGGTCCTGCTAATATAAATGAATAACTGAAAATCCCAAGAATTGAAATGAAAGGAAAAATCTACTAGATATGAATCTCTAAAATCTATTAATAATGGAGATTCGTTTCCGGTTTTTGTCTGTAACAAAAAATACGTCACTGCTTACGTCACTATACCCGAAATCGTCATAATAATAAATACACTCAAAATTTGAGCATGCAACATTAGACAGTCCTCATTGTTTTTTAAAACAAGTTTTAATAGATACATCCTCGGTATGATATATTTATATATAGTTTGTTTTATTTTAATAGATATTCAAAGTTAATAGAACTTAGTTTCGATTTCAAATTTTTATTTTTTTTTTTTTTTTTTTACTCCTTTAATAATTTGATGATTTCATGATTTATGGTTCAAACGCTCGGACATTTAATTTTTAACTTTCACCTCCTCAAGCAATATCTTTCAAAAATTTATTTTTACATCGCCCGGAGGATGTTTCTTTATTTTGCTAGTATCTATAAGATCAAAAGAATGAATTTATAATCAATAATAAGAGTTCTGTCGAAATTCAACAATCTAATATTTAAGTGTCCTGATTATAACACTAAATTATATTTGATGGTAAGGATTTAGTTTGGTAGATCTGGAGTATCTCCTCCTTGTCATTACTCCCGTGTATCCACTAAACAGAGTGGTAGTACTACTCTTCAACAACAACACAAAAAATGTAAATATAAACACAATTTAGGGAATTGCGTTCATTTACATTTTTTGTGTGTAGTGGTTTAAGAAAGTTTTTGGTGCGTGTAGCGAATAAGAACAATTTTCAAACATATGTATTTGACCCAGAGGCATTAAATAATCCAAGATGGGTTGATATACAGTTAAGAATTAAAATCAATCAGACATTTTTTTAAATTCATTTTTGTCAGACAGTCATCATATCCCGATTGTATGCCATGGGAAAATAGTTATGAGAAAAACAGAAGAAAAAAAAATGAGAAAGAGAAAAGAAGAGAAAGAAAAAGAGAAAGAAAAAGAGAGAAAAGAGAGAGAAAAAGAGAAAGAAAAAAAGAGAGAAAAAAAAGAGAGAAAAAAAGAAAAAAAAAGAGAAAGAAAAAGAGAAGAAAAAGAGGAAAAAAAGAGAAAGAAAAAGAGAAAAAGAGAAAGAAAAAGAGAAAAAAAGAGAAAGAAAAAAGAAAAAGAACTGACGCGAGTTCTCAAAAGGTTTTTTTTTCTGGTCTTAAATAGCTTCCAGTCTGTTATACCTAAGCCAATTTTCACAGTCTATATTTAGTATTTAGAAGGATAGCCACAAGTGAAGCGTTCATTTCTATAAAGAAAAAAAATTGAAAAAAAAAAAAGGAAAAAGGAATTTGAAAAAAAAAGGTTCAATCGTCCGCACAGAAAAAAAAGTTCTAAAATTAATATCTTCCTTTCACCTCCAAATGATCCAGTTATTTTTTTTTTTTTCCTTCCAGCCAGTTTTTGAGTCAGATGTTTTTTTTCCTTTTCACTCTAAAATTGGCAGATGGTCCTCCGTTTTGGTGAGCTGTTACATGGAATTCAGTTCGCTTTTCATCATTTTCTAATGTCGTACACACTTTGCTTCCTCGATTCTGATACACATAACTGATTACTCTCAAAATTAATATGGCGGTATGGCAGATGCTGACAAACATAAAACAACGAATACAGAGAGAGAGAGAGAGAGAGAGAGAGAGAGAGAGAGAGAGAGAGAGAGAGAGAGAGAGAGCGTTCGGTTGAAGTGAAATGGCAGAAAAGACAGAGGAAGAAAGTAATAGACAAATGTAAAAAAATAAAATAAAATGTAATATTTTCTGATCTCCCACCATGTTAGATAAACAAAGTCTGATTATCAAGGGAAACCACTCACAAACCGAAGCTCATGTGGTGGCCAGTGTAAAAATTGGTAATCTTCAACTTGTTCCTCGTAAATTCCTACTATAAAATAAACTGAACCCTCATTTTATGTCTGTGTTTTTGCAATAAATGTTTTTAAATATGTTTGCAATAAATGTTTTTAAATAAAGAAAATATATCCAGTATTGTAAAATAACGGGTGCAAGAAAAATAAAACATTTATTGCAAAAATATGGACATAAAATGAAGGTTCAGTTTATTCTATGGTAGGAATTTACGAGGAACAAGTTAAGGATTACCTAAAAATTTAGTGTATCCCGTCGGCATTCCTCTTTTGAAGCGTCTACGTATCTGCCTACCGTATATACTCATGTAGGAGTTGATATCATGGATAGGACAACTATTAAGTTATGGTCAGGGAAACTTAATTAAACGGAATTAGTTATTCAAACCAATTGTTTGTCATCCTTACGGTTACGTCTACACTTCAACCTTTCAAAATTAGTCGGCTTTTGTTTTTTTTTCTTTTTACAAAAAATAGGTCTTTAAAAAAAGTATATCTGTTTTAAAAAATCGAACTATATGAAAAAGTTTTTGAACTTGAGTCTTTTCAATCAACAACAGTAATCACTTTCCTCTAACAGTCTATTTGCCACCACGGTACTCTCTTTTCTCTGACCTTCCTTCTCTCGCAACAATCACAGTAGTCGTCCGGATTTTACCGCTCTCGTCCTCCCTGGCTTGGTTCATTCCGCCAGTGTCTACGACTGCCTGTTTTTATTACGGCTCGCCCACCTTTCATGCAAATTACGTCTCGTCCCATCCGGGTCTCTCGTCACGGCACAAGCGATTCTTTGCCGCTTACGTCGGGGGGATCAACTATGCCCATTTACATTATACATTAATATATATAGACAAATAACGCACGCAAAAGAAACTAGCTTCGTAGCTGAATTATTTTTGTTTTCTCAACTAGTGCTCGAGGTTAATATACGACTTCAGGTTAGCGAAACCGAATCTTTACTTTGTTTAACCATATAAAGTAGGCGCGTGATAGCTAACGCGCAGAACTGCTATATCGTAGTATGCGAGTTCGAACTCCAGTCGCGCTATTATGTTCACTTTCGGACTAGTAACCTTGGGAAAGATATGAACTTCCCTCTGTCCCCACAGATATTAGTTAAATATTACCACTACTGTTATCCTACAAAGGTGGCTTTAGCATTAAATAACCCACGAAGGTTGATACGCTGTTAAACAAAAAGAAATCAAACCATATAAACTCAACGTATAGCCGAAATTTTCCAAACCAGAAACCGAAATTATAACGCCTTTTCTTATAATTTATTTCATTTATCAGAAAATCAAGACTCAAAACATCATGTTATATATACATTTTATAACTTAATAGTAAATTGGCAACAGAGGCCCGTAATCGTTCGCCTCTTGACGATACTTATTAAATTAAGCCATCAAAAATCACTTCAGTATTATGTCTGTGTTTATTGCTGGAATAATTTTTTTTTTAAGTTAGACAGATAAATGTATGGTCATAGTGGCCAAAGGCCTCATTTAGGATTTCCGCTGAAACAAACTTAAAATCTCATCTTTAGGGCAATTTTCTAGACTCTCATTGAAACAGGAATATTTTCAATTGAAATTTAATGTTGACTTCTGATAACCTGCTTAGTACATTCAACGTTATATATACTAGCAAATATATGCACCCTCCGGGTGCAAGTATTTATGTTTTAATGTAATAAAATGTCCAATCAAATTAGAAAGACTAATGAAATTAAATAAGAATGCAGATAAAAAGATTTGAAATAGAGGGGATGAATAATAAAAAACATAGAACAACTGAAACTTACTCTTCTATCACTCATGTATTTCATTGCTAAATTTTCCTAATTTAACTAAATAGTTAAATTAGGAAGTAAATAAGTAAATTACAGTTATTTCTTCTAGTTAATGGATATCTTTAAAGATTTATTGAATAGATTTTTTATCATATTCATTAAGATAAAACCAAAGAATTAGAAATCAATATTACCAAGCGCATATTTATTAAAATCAAATTTTTAATATCAATATGCAAATTAGACTTCCCGTTCACACTGTAAATCGCTATTTTTCTGTATATATAAATACAATTACATCTTACAATATGTAGATAAGGCCAACAGTATTAATAACGTAAAACAATTTTATTAATTATTGAGGTTTAAGTAAAAATAAAATCATGAAGAATATGACGTAAATAACTAAGGTAATCGTGTCTTGAGTAGTGATATAGTTTCGGTTACAGAAAGACAAACACACAATCTCCATTATAATAAGATATATAAACGTTCATCATTCAGATCTCATCTACCACTTGAGTTGTTACTGCAACTTAGTAATTAATATTAATCACATATTAGATTTATTTATTGCTAATTACCCATTAACTCTCAGTATACTAAACAACTTTATGGCAAAAAATGTCCTTGAAGAAAGAGATTTAAACAAATTCCGAGTTCGAAATAAGATAAATAAATAAATAAATAAATAGATTGACTGCAAATTTTAGCCAGAGTCTTTATAAGTCAGCTGATTGTAGAGAAACTTTCCCATGGTGCTACACACATTTTACGTCACACTTAAATGAAGTCACGTGAAGTCATCTTTTTACGGAAGTTTTTTTAATTTTTTTATTTCTTCATCTTAAAACAATGATGAATGATCTAGTACATTATGTCTTATTTGTTTTGTCTGTTTGTTTGTTTGTTTGTTTGTTTTTTGTTATTTGTTTCATTTTTTTTTTTTTTTTTTTTTTTTACTTGAGTTCTTTCTTTCCTTATCTTCTCACATTTTTTTATTCAAAGATTCCTTTCTTCACCCTTTTTTCCCCCAATGTAAATCACTTTTTCCTCCGTTCATCACGTACTTTCAGTTTAGTTTTTTTTTTTTTGTTGTTTTTTATTTGTTTGTACATTTTTTTATTAAATACTTTCTTTCCTTATAGTCTCACTTTTTTCTTTATCTTTTTTTTTTAATTCAAGGATTCCATTCTTCACTTTTTTTTTTTACAACTTAAATCACTTTTTATTTCGTTCATCTCGTACTTTCCCGGGGTTTTTTGTTTGTTTGTGTACTTTAGTGATTTTTATTTTATATGTTTTTTAAGCTTAGATTACGCATAAGGCTACAAGACTAAGGCATCCTGTCAGGGCCGGATTTACCATTGGCCTAGGGCCCACGGGTATTGGGAGGGGCCCACTGAAACTAAGGCGTCACGCAACGTGCCAGATTATAACCTTATTTCAAGTGTACACCGGGTATTTCATCTATCTATACATATATATATATATAAAGGGCAGTTTGTGCGTATGTATGTCCGCATGAAACTACGAAAATAAAACAATTAACGACAAAGTAATATATATATATATATATATATATATATATATATATTATAAGTCATCCACAGACACGTGTTTCGGCATATCATGCCTCCTCAGTGTGGCTAGACACAACTATCCTTGGGTAGGGTTCGGACTCACTGACCGCATAGTAGTCTGATATCTTATCCCCTCGCCCACTGACAGCTGATGCGGGGGCTGGTGTTTTTAAACTATTAAATACGTAGGCATGTATGTATCATTCGATCACTGAGAGATCAAATTTCCGGAGAAATGATCATTGCTTATTTGCTTAGTAGTGAGAGTTAATTTAAATTACCAATTAGAGAGCTCATTACCAAATTTATGGGAGCCATCCACAGACACGTCATACCTCCTCAGTGTGGCTAGACACAACTATCCTTGGGTAGGGTTCGAACTCAGACTGACCGCATAGTAGTCCGATATCTTATCCCCTCGCCCACTGACAGCTGATGCGGGGACTGGTGTTTTTAAACTATTAAATACGTAGGCATGTATGTATCATTCGTCACTGAGAGATCAAATTTCCGGAGAAATGATCATTGCTTATTTGCTTAGTAGTGAGAGTTAATTTAAATTACCAATTAGAGAGCTCATTACCAAATTTATGGGAGCATATATATTAATAAGTCATCCACAGACACGTGTTTCGGCATATATATATATATTAAATATCACCGGTTCCTGCTTTTTGTGCAAAAATTATGAACATTTGATCTATATTCGAAGATATTTAAAAATTAGAATATACATAGAAATAGCATTGACATTTTACTTAATGTCCAGCATTTGTAAACCTCAAAAGTAAACAAATCAATACACTAGGGTTTTTACCCCTCCCCTCTACCGAGGTGATGTAGAGTAACCACTTCTAGTTATGTAATATATCCCAAACCATAAGGGTTTATATCCAATAAATATAGAACCCAGTGTATGAAGCTCCTGTAAAATAAGTATAGGGATACAGAGGTCTTCAACTAGCGAGTTATTAGGTCCACCGATAAGTTTGGCCTAGGTTCTACAAGCAGGTTGGTTGGTTGGTTGGTTGATTTTAACGGCATATCAATCAGTCGGGGTTATGTCATGCCTAACGGTTAGGAAGTAATATATATTGTGTATTTATATCTATACTTTTTAGTAATTGGTTTTAACAATGTGTTAGCATTATTGGGGATTATGTTGTATGGTATTGATTTGTTTCATGTCTATATTCTATGGTATAATTTCATTTCCTTCAAAAAGAACAGAATATCCTCCATGTTGACATTTTCAAATAGATCTTTCATATTGTTTGCATTAAAATAAAGGTTTCTGATGTGAGCAACAAAAAAAAATGCATTCCATGAATAAGTCTTTAACAGTCAAAGGTGTTTGACATATTTCACCCTGTGGTTGTTGTTGTTCTTGTTTGAGTATATAGAAGTGCGTTAGTTTTGTGTGACCAATGCGTAATCGGGACACAAGTCCTGCATCCAGTGAAGATCATACTCCCAACCATTGGAATAAAGATTTACCTTTTTCTTTAGTTCATTCTTCTGTCTTCATTTTATTTCTTCTTGTATCTATTGTTTTCCTTCTTCCCTCTTTATGCTTATTAGTGTTTCTCTCTCGTTTTCTCCATTTAATTGTTCCTTCAGAATTTATTCAGTTTCTTATTTGTTTTTCTCTTCCCCCTTTTTCTTC
This sequence comes from Doryteuthis pealeii, assembly GCA_023376005.1. Lineage (NCBI taxonomy): Eukaryota > Metazoa > Mollusca > Cephalopoda > Myopsida > Loliginidae > Doryteuthis > Doryteuthis pealeii. The sequence continues at coordinate 76,742,732 of CM042148.1, forward strand.
CTTATCTATCTATTATATCTACTAGAAAAATAAAAAAAACACCCTACGGGCGATGTAAAAATAATTTTTGAAAGATATTGCTTGAGGGGGTGGAAGTTAAAAATTAAATGTCGGAGAGTTTGAACTATAAATCATGAAATCATCAAATTTATTAAAGGAGTAAAAAAACAAAAAAACAATTTGAAATCGAAACTAAGTTCTATTAACTTTGAATATCTATTAAAATAAAACAAACTATATATAAATATATGATACCGGGGATGTATCTATTAAAACTTGTTTTAAAAAAACAATGAGGACTGTCTAATGTTGCATGCTCAAATTTTGAGTGTATTTATTCTATGTTATGACGATTTCGGGTATAGTGACGTAAGCAGTGGCGTAGTTTTTGTTACAGACAAAAACCGGAAGCGAATCTCCATTATTAGTAGAAGATGTATTAATACTCGTGCCCCTTAATTGTATGGTCGTTATCTTGAAGTAAAGCGATTGAAAACGCTAAAGTTGAACAGCGAAAAAGACAAACAAAAATTAAAATAAAACTAGCAGGACCTATGGATATACCACAGTTTGATAACGTTAGATATGTTTACTTAAGAGCTATTGTAAAATGGTTCAATATGTAAAAATTATAATAATCTTGATTTAACTCTTTTTTTTCTTTCTTTCCATTATCTTTCCCCTAATCTTTCTTATATTCTTCTGTGTAGCATGTCCTTTTCTTCCCTTTCTATATTATAAATACGAAAATGTCCATCATTTAATTGAGGTGATGACACTCATAAGAATTCGGCGGATAAACAACACCAGATAATCAGGATTTTCATTTTTGAATTTCATCTTGGACAATCTGGACGGTCTCATTTTTAACCAGAGGGTGTTGCAAGATGATAACAGTTGTACTTCAATATAGATTTCTAGCCTGTATTTTTGTTCGTTCTAAGATTGCTTGCTTTTATTATTATTATTATTACTAGCAAATATATGCACCCTCGGGGTGCAAGTATTTAAGTTTTAATGTAATAAAATATTTTATTAAATTAGAAAGGCTAATGAAACTAAATAAGAATTCAATAAAAAGATTTGAAACAGAGGGAGTATAATCGAAAAATAGAACAACTGAAACTTACTCTTCCGTCACTCTCGTCTTTAATTGTTTTTTTTTTTTCTAATTTAACTATTTAGTTAAAATAGGAAGTAAAGAATAAAATGACAGTTATTTTTTCTTGCTAATGGATTTCATTTAAGATTCATTGAAGAGATTTTTGCTTATATTCATTAAGATAAAACCAAACAGTTCGAAATCAATAATACTAAGCACATATTTATTAAAATCACATTTTTAATATCAATATGCAAATCAGCCTTCCCGTTCACAATGTAAACCGCTATTTTGTTGTATATATAAATATAATTGCATGTTGTTAGTATGTAGATAAGGTTAACAGTATTAATAATGTAAAACAATTTTATTAATAATTGAGGTTTAAATAAAAAATAAAATCATTGAGAATGTGACGTTAATGACTAACGGAATTGTGACTTAAGTAATAATATAGTTTCGGTTACAGACAGAAAAACACACAATCTCCATTATAATAAGATTATTACTAGTACAAAATAAAAAACGCCCTCCGGGCGAGGTAAAAATAGATTTTTCAACATATTGCCTGAGGGGTGGGAGTAAAAGATTTAATGTCAGCGAGTTGGTACCCTAAGTAAGTAAAATTATCAAATTCATTAAAGGATTAAAAAAATAAAACAATTTGAAATGTAAACTTTAAATATGTATTAAAGTAAAACAAACTATATATAGATATATAATACCAGTCATGTATTTATTAAAACTTGTTTTAAAAAACAATGAGGACTGTCTAATGTTGCATGCTCAAATTTTGAGTGTATTTATTCTATGTTATGACGATTTTGGGTAATGTGACGTAAACAGTGACGTGATTTTTGTTACAGACAAAAACCGGAAGCGAATCTCCATTATTAATAGATTAATCTCAACTTACTCGGGTCGTTATCTGTTCTCCGAGGCAAAATAGAAAACTAGTTGAAATTTCACCTAAGAGACTACAATAAAGGATAAGTTCTATGTCCCCCTTGCTGTCGTCGTGATAAACAGTTGAGAGTTGAGCTTTTTTAAATAAATAAATATTTTTTTTTAAATAAATAAATGAATAAAAGCAACCAAAATTATTATGAAGATTTATAAAAGATTATTGTCTGGAGTTTACAGGTTAAAGTCTGCAGAGTGTACAGGCGAAAATAACAGAATACTTAACATAGTTTAACACTTGTAGTCGGTCATGGTTAAGGAAATGAGAACAACCCACCCCAATGGATTAAATGAAGGGTTTGGTTCAAAGTTCCGTGATGGATTTCAACAAGATGGTTCCCGAGTTCGACAAGAAACCTCTAAAAGGGGGCCGAGGGCATATCGGACAAAACGTTGTGTATGTAAAAATAAAGTTGAGAACAACAGTCCGAAAAATCTTAATAATGATTGAAAAATCTTGACCCCTAAAATAAAGTAAAATAACTTACTCGCTCACTGTTTATTCACACATTGATTTTTGTCTTCTTCCTTTTCTCCCTCACACCCACTTGCTCTTCCTTTCTCCTTCCCACTGTTTTGTTTCCTTTCTCTTACCGTTCTCCGCACCGACGCCATGCGTCAATGTTTTCCCTGGTCTTTTTTTAGCTTTTAATTCCATCTCTTTCCTTCTTTCTTTGGTTATTTTGTTCGTTCTTCCTTCTAAGATTAGCACAAAGTCAATTATTTCGAGTCGCATTGTCTTCTCTTCGAATCAACCGTTCAGAATGAATCAAGTGACCTGCAATAAAGCGTTCTTGCCTTTGCTTTTTACCCTTCAACAAATTCTCAGCAAATTATCTCACACTCACCCGCTCACTCTTTGCTTACTCTCCTCTTTTACTCTCCTCCTCATCCTTCCTTTGTTCATCGGTGGTCAATCGAGGTTACATAATGAATGTCTGTTAAAAGACAAACAAAAAGAGAGAAGGAAAAGAGAAGAATAAAGAAAAAGAAAAGAAAAGAAAAAAGCTCATGTCTGTTACTCGTCTTAATATTAGCAGTGACATGCTACTGCGACCGCAGAGTTAAGTTACTTGATCGTACGACAGCATGATTACTGTAGTTAACAGAAACACCAGTGAGAGAAGAAAAAGAAAAAAATACGATTAGTTCCTCTTCCTTCTTTTGTACTAGCAGGTGATCGCGAAAGTCACAACCAAATTACCAAACTAAGTGGTTCTTCGCACTCGGGTAAGTCTTGTCTTTGTTCGTTGTTTTCTATCTAGATCGTTTGATATATTATTAGTCTGCCATTTTGACCTAACACCAACAGGAAAATGTTGATTCTAAAAGGTTAACACTTTCTAATGTTATATACCTTCTTACTTCTTTTCTGTCGTCTAGTCTTCTGGCCGGATCTGGTATATCTTCTATCATCTATCTTCTATCTTGGTCTCGTCTTGTCGTGGTGTTTCTTGGGGACTCCGGGTCTTTGTCGGGGATCATTTCTTATCAGAAGCCTTGTGTCATTGTTAGCTTTTAGTAATAACAACAAGACTTCGATTTACTTTTGATGTTACTTTATTCCAGATCCCCAGACCAGACAATCACGCAGTGAGCTCACATCTTACTAGCTTCGCTTCTAAGTCCTAACTCTTACTGTAACTGCAACTAACTCCAACTGACTAACTGAGTTGCTTACACATTAAACCGGAAGGGGGCTTTCTATCGGGGTTCCGTTTCTCACGGTTCTCCCCAGAACGCAAGGTGAGAGTGAGGTCAAACGCTGTCACTCACTCTCAAGGCCATCAGCTGTACTGATCGCCATAAGGATTTCTATACTACCTTAAAAAGATATTAGGGGTCCATAATTATGTAACACTAAGATTAATAATTATAACAAGTTGAAATCGGGATTATACCACGGTATGATAATTTGATTACTACTTTTGATATGTTTAAGAGCTATTGCAAAATAATTTTGATATTTTGGACTGTTGTCTTCATCTTTATTGTGCATGTATAAACACAATGTTCAGACAGCTGTAACCTCGAGCCTTGTTTAGGTGTTTGTTTTGTTTTTTAGGTTTTTTGGGGTTTTTTTTTTCATTTACATTAAAATAGTGTCATCATCAGACAATAACCTTGAGTTCAAACGTAGTTTCAGAGCTAAGTAAATAAACACCTAAACAGGTCCCAAGGTTACAGCGACCAGAACGTTGTGTTCATACATACCACAAAAGATGAGGACAACAGTCTGAAATTTCAAAATTATTCATATCAAGCCTCATATCAAAATACAGACAATAATATTGCAAAATAGATCAATATATAAAAAGTATGATAATCTCAGATGAAATTCCTTTTCTCGTTTTTTTTTTCTATTTCATCGAAACAGACGATAAGTGCTATCGCTTCCTATCTCTCATTTCTTTCTATATTTGGTTGCCTTTTTTTTCTACGACGTGTAGCACGTTCTTTACTTCCCTTTCTTTCCTCACCGTTAAAACGATATGGTCCATTATTTATCTGAAGTGATGACAGATCATAAAATCTTAACACATGCATTCATATATTATGACTCAAAACGGAATGATCCATTATTTATTCGAGTTGATGACAGGGCATGATACACGTAGGTAGATAGTAGAGTATTAATGTATAGATAAAAAAATGTTTTCCGTCATCCATGTTAACTCTTTTCAAACCGAATTTATTTCTAAATTCAACACTTGTACAGAACAGACTACCCATGAAAATAAATTTTGATTGTTTTAATGCACAGAATAATCATAAAGAAATGTAATAGTTACTCTTATCTGGATGGTCAATGCAAGTTTCAATGATTTGCTTCAGTTATTTATTTATTTATTTATTTTTTTACTGAACAATTAAGTTCCAAATTACGCCTTCACCGAGATACAATTCGGTCATTGAGCATATGTCTTTAATTTTTCCCTCCTCTATCCACTGAGAAGATATCGGGTTATGACCGATGGCCCATATATATATATATATATATATATATATATATATATATATATATATGAGGATAGGAGTACATCCGACAGAATGTGGTACAGAATATAGGGAAAATGTGGACAAAAGAACAACTCAAACAAGTAGATGTAGGAGATATGTTTCGTCTTGCCTTGAGCAGGACTTCAGTCTCCTACATCTACTTATTTGAGCTGTTCTTTTGTCCACATTTTCCCTCTATTCTTTACTATATATATATATATATATATATATATATATATATATATATATATATACCAAAACCTCCACGCGGACAGGTTGCGACACAAGCTCAATTTCTTAAGTAGAGTTTAACAGGCTTGAATTCAAAGTCTTCCTTCTCCTAGACTGGTTGCCAAACTAAGGGTTAAAGAGCCCAGTCTTGCTATTCTGTTGCATGTCTATATATATATATATATATATATATATATATTATATATACATACATGCATATATATGCGTGTGCGTGTGTGTTTGCATTTCACATATCCTTGAGAAAGGTATTCATCCAACTATTCTCCCTTCATCTGTGGGTAAATGGTAAGGCAAACTGGTCTCTTTAACCTTGGTTAAGCAACCAGTCAAGGAGAGGGAAATCTTTGAATTCACACCTGTTAAACTCCCCTTAAGAAATTGACATTGTGTCACATCCTGCTCGTGCGAGGTGTGGATGGTAAATATACAATTACATTAAAACAAAAATGTATGTCAATCCATGGTGAGCTATTCTGTACAAGCCTCCTAAATTCTTCCAGTTTAAAGATAACGTCAATATTAAACAGACTTGAAACAAATTTATATAGCATGTACCAGTCTGATTCATAATTATTTCACTCGTTGCGGATTTTTTCGCACCAACGTTAATTGGTGGTCTTTCACTGGAATCTGAGTGACATCAAGGCTCCATGACTTTTCTGGGTATTCTTAGCCGTTGTCTGGATGGTCTCAATTATTCATCTGATTTCCAATTCCTCAAGCCTTTTTCCAGATCCTTAGAAACCGTTCCAAGGGCACCAACTATAATTTGTATCACATTCACCTCATGTTCCAGTGTTTTTGGGGAGGTTTTTTTTTTTTTGGGGGGGGGGGGCAGTTTTCTGACAATGTCCAAGTATTTGTCCATCTTTTCTTTCTCTTTCCTTTTCATCCTGTGATCCACCGGGATGGCAATATCTACTAGATGACAAGTTCTCCTCTTGTTAATTAACTGTAGGTCTGGTCTCCTGGCTTGGAATCCCTATCAGATTCCTCATAAGAGTAAGAAGATCTAGAACTTGCAGAAAAATACCGTGAACTTCCTTATACACAACGGAAGCGCGTGGTGTAATGATTAAAGTCATGTGAAATGGACTCGTCGCCCCGAGTCCAAATCCCTGACGTGGTAATTGCATTTCACTTAGCGCTAATACCCTTGGGAAAGGTATGAACCCTACTCCCCTTCCAGCTATGGATAAATAGCAGGGCATACTGGGCTAGGTAAACCAGTCTAGGAGAAGGAAAACTCTGAATTCAAACCTGTTAAACTCCGCTTAAGAAATTGACCTTGTGTTGGTAGATATATATATATACACACAATGTTTCTTAACCCCTTACCTACCGATCCCAAGTATACTCGCTTTCGCGCATTGGTGAAAAAAAAAACTGCGACAAAGATATGTTGTATTTTATTCAATGAAAATATCATTGTATCATTCATACTTTGAAGCATCATGTTTCCAATGTTCAAGCACGCAAAGGATGCAGAGTATGGTTTTCATCCCGCACGCCTGGTTATGGGGGTGGTGGGTGCATTTGACACCCGCGCATCCGGTAGTCAAGGGGTTAATAGGCACCGCCATTTTTAAATACCACGATGTTCTTTACTAAGTGGTGTCAAATCATATTTACCAGCAGTAGGCATAAATGTTTTGGTTTGGTTTGTTTTGTTTTACGGCATATCAACCTCAGTGGGTCATTTAATGCCGATAAAGTTTTGAAATAAATCAATTCTTAATGGATAATACAATTTTGTTTATTAACTCATGTTTTTCTATTTAACCCATAGATGGGACCCTAACAGGTACTACCACTCCGGGTCAGAGTGGACCAGGGAGCAATGGTGATGAAGGGGTGCTCCACATTCCCCAAACCTCCAAAACTGGAACCTCACCATCAGATAGAGTTTAACGTCATTCCCAGGACATGTCGACCCGCAGCCACCGCCTTCTAGCACCCATATGATAAAAAGGGGTTGGGGCTTGCCATAAGGGCAATAGGGTTGGGAAAATCATTTAGTTGCTAGGGCTTGACGTGACCAGCCGATTGATCGGAGGGGGCCTCTCCGACCGCCCGTCTAGCCCAAGATAGGGTTAAAGTGGAGTATTGCATGTCATGAACTGCTCATCCACCTTGGCTGTATCCTTAAGCATCACGGGTCGTCACCCACGGCCAACAGGTGGCCCCATTGGGGGAGTCTTACCCCTCTGCAGAGGTGCAGTCGGTGCATTCTAATGCCCCAGCCGACAGGGCGGAGGCATAAATGTGACCAGCTTGTGAAAATGTGTAAAACTCGAGTTGTACATCGGAACAGAAGTCGCGCCAATTGTGTAACAGTTATCGTTGCTGGAGATCGACTCTGCGAGCAATGTTCAAATCCTGGATGAAGTTATTTGCCATTCACTTCACGCTAACACCCTTGGGATAACCATTAATCAATCTCATGTCCCCTTTCCCGCCAACTATTGGTAAATTGTAGTGCAAACCGAGCTCTTTATGTTTAGTACAGCAAACGGTCTAGAAGGTAAATTTCGAATTTTGCATTATTTTAAACCTTAAGATAAAAAGAAACGTGATTCAGGTATAAAATAATCCAAATTTAATATTCGTGAAATTTTTTGTATAAACAAAAAATGCAGAACATTATGAAGTTTGGAGATTTAAAAAGATATTCTCTAAATACAATGTAATTGCTGCATTATTATAAATTGTGTGTGTATGTTTTACGGGGCGAGTAATCCCTTTTAATAACATCTACTCGTGATACAACTGATTTTCTAAACAACTTATTGTTAAGTTTCTGACCGCCATCCTTGGCCAGTTGTAAAGGACTTAAAGTAAGTAAGTAAGTCAGTCCTGCAGTATAGAATCCTTTGGTAAGTGAATAAGTCCTGAGTTTATGGAATCCTATGTAGTGTTAAAGGTCCAGTGATATAATCCTATGTTCCGTCGTCCACGAAGGTTCAAAGCAATTGAGTGTAGTTAAGATCCGAACAGCCAGTATAAATATTATAACAGCAGCAGAGTACTGCCAGTGATTGGCCAACGTTAACACTTATATGAAATTAAATATTCTTAAGACTAGTTTAAACTTATGTGTATAACTACCGTGTTCTATAATGATAATTACTTTCATGATTGGATATATCAGAACACGGTAAATTATGGCGGTAGGGTTTTGTATCTTTGACATTCATGCAAGAAAGCTAACATTCAAACAGACATTTACAAAGTATATTCTGTCTGATGTTTTTTACGGCATATCAACCTCGGTGGATTCATTTATGCCGACAAAATTTTGAAATAAATCCATTCTTAACGGATATTCAATTCTTTTTTATAAACACATTTTTCTATTTAACCCATAGATGGGACCCTAATAGGTACTACTACTCCTGGTCAGAGTGGACCAGGGAGCAATGGTGATAAAATGGTTCTCCATATTCCACAGACCTCCAGAACTGGAACCTCAGCATCAGTTAGAGTTTAATGTTATGTCCAGGACATGAAGACCCTCAGCCACCACCTTCTAGCACATATGATAAAAAGGGTTGTGGATTGTCATAAGGGCAATAGGGTCGGGACAATCATATAGGTGCTAGGGCTTGACGTGACCAGTGGATTGATGGGAGGGGGCTATCAAGTAAGAAGGGTATTCTTTACAGAAAGTGCTCACCCTTTCTAAGTAGAAAGTGGCGTTAATGTTACTTTTGATTTAACCTGATCGAACCGTGTCGAGTCTTCAGACGGTAAATTCTAGGGGTTAGGATAAAACCGACAAAGAGATTGTAAAAATGTTGTAAAACTGCGGATGTAAGTAGTTGTATACCCTTATTAGAACAACATGATAAATACTTCGTATATAAAAATGTTTCGGTCGCTGTATCCTCCGGCCTTCCTCGGGTGTTTCTTGTGTATCCGACGATTGCAATGACCCAACCTGGGAAATCATTTGGAATAGTTTGGCTGTTGATCAAAGAAATCAATTCCCAGAATGGTTCATTGCTATGCCCGGATATACGGAGGAAGATCGGAGAATACTACGACTGAAATGTTGTGATTTTACAAACCACGAGATGAAGACAACATTTTGAAAAAAAAAATCAAAATATACACATTACGTCTCATCTAAAATATTCTGACAAATAAGGATTAGTTAAGTCCCTTAGTATCAGGAAACGCTTTTTAACACAAATAATATGAAGGGTCTATTTGAAAATGTCAACATAGATGACATTCGGTCCTTTATGAGAGACATAAAAGTATGCAAAAAAAATATATAAATATAAACCGTATCAATGTCATACCAAAGGAACCCTTTAAAACGATCCCTGATGGTGCTAATATAACGTTAAAACCGTTAACTACAAAAGTAAAACTATAGACTTACAACGTATGTTATTCCCTAACCTGTCTGGATAAAATAACCCCAGATGGTTTGATATGCCGTTAAAATCCATCAACCATTTATATCAGAGGTTTAGCCGTTGCCCTTGTGTTTCAGGCCTCAGTTACGGATCTATCACAAAAATACGCATAGTTGTTCCAAAAAGAACAATGGATGCTCATTTGTTATTGGCTTAATTGATGACTGGTTGGAGGGTTAAGAGAGAACAAAGTAGATTCAAACCACGCACATACCATTACAGAGGCTTGTTAACTTACAACAAGATACATTAAGACTATAAAACTTCACTTATCTGATAAGCGACTTTATTTATCTAAATATACTAGATGTAATAAAATGGAAACTTTAAATTCTTTTCATTTTACAATTTAAATTAAAATGTCTTCACGGCTGAGTAATCCTATTATTAGAATTATTATGTAACTGTCTGTAACCGAAACGACGTTCTGCCTTCGCGATTTCCTTAGTTATTCAAGTTATATTCTCAACGATTATGAAATAGTCATTTAATCTTAATTTTTATCGTATTTATTAACGATGTCTCTATCAAAGTCTAGCAGAGTTAGATTTGCCGCAAAAGTGTTCATATTATTAATGTCTTAAGATCTTGAAATATGTGTTATATATCTCCAAGAAATAAAGATTTATATAGTCTATGGTGGAAATAATTTGCATAATGATTTTAACAAAACTGGGTTTGATAAGTAATTATTTGCTGTTACTGATTTCTAATAGAATCATGTTATTCTTCAAACGTATTAGAAGCAATCCTATAATATAATTTTAAAAGGCAATCAAGTAAAATAACATAAAATAAGTAATATTTTTATATTCGTTCTTATTTGGTTTCGTAAGTCTTTCTCATGGGGATCTGAGCGGTAAAGTGAGGAACTGATGGTAGGTGTGGCGCTCCACCTCAGATGCTAGAATAATCTCTTTGGTCTAGCGCTAGCGAAAAGGGGATAGACTCCCTCGCTGTCTGGTTGATACCGATATTAGGCCGCCCCGACGACTTTACTTACTTACATTAAAACTGAAATACTTGAGCCCAGGGGGGGGGCGCATATTTTTGCTAGTTCATCTAAACATACGAGATGTAATCAAACGGAAACTTTAAATTCTTTTCATTTTACAATTTAAATAAAGATATATTAACAGCTGAGTAATTTATATAATAAAGTTATGATGTCTAGACTGCTGTTTTGGGTCAATGCTAATTCAAATGAGAAAAAAAATAGATGTTAATTTTCATACTTTTTGAACAGCTATCAGTACTAAATAGCGAGTACGTTCCTCGTTGGATGCCCCATAGTCACGTCCTACCCATAGTGATCGGGTTGGATAGATACGTGGGTGCCACATCGTAGTGTAATGGTTGGTTGGTTCTGTTTTACTGCTTATCAACCCTTTTCAGTTCATTTAATGCCGTATCAAGTCATTTTTTATAAACAAAGGTTGCTTTAGAGTACCTGCTGTTGCTTAAGTGGTTGGTGTAATGGATATTTGCCTCATACCCCACTTGTATGGGCTGGGCACAAGGCCTCGTTTTAACGTGGGCCCACCCACAAACCGAAGCTCATGGGTGGGAAAGAACAAAAATTGCGTCGATCCCATCGGCATTCCCCCTCAATGCGGGCGCCTCAGGCACTGGGCAATAAACACAGCCCTGCCCCTTTAAGTCAAGGGGGCAGGTATTGTCTGGGGGGAAGCCCCCTGGGATCGACGCTATTAATTCAACATGACCGGTCCAGTGGCCGAAGCGCACTGAACCCCTGTCCCGAAGTGGTTGGTGTAATGATTAGCAAGCTAGTCTCAAAGATCCATTACTACTGAACAGCAAGTTCTATCCTTGCAGGTTGTCCCATACTTGCGACTTTGTGTCACATCCTACCCGTGGTGAACGGGTTGGATAAATACCAATTTGGATCCCATCGTGGCATAATGGTTGGTTGGTTGGTTGTTTTGTGGCATATCAACTCTTTGCAGTTTATTTAATCCCGAATCAAGTCATTTTTGATAAAAAAAAAAGGACTCGAATTGCTTGACAGTACCTGCTGTTGCTTAAGTGGTCCATGTAATGGTTAACCAGCTATTCTCACAGTACTACTAAATAGCAAGTTCTATCCTTGCAGGTTGTTCTATACATGCGACTTTGTGTCACATCCTACCTGTGGCGAACGGGTTGGATAAATACCTACTTAACTCCATACAACTTTACTTGTGTTTCTTAAACTGAAAATCAACCTCAGAACGTGGAAGATATTAAAAGGAAAATAACAGCGCAGTTCCACATATCAAAAAAGAAATTTTAGAGATGATTCGACCAATGAAAACATCACTGAAATAAGTGTTGAATAACAAGTGTATTATTTGGAAGAAGAAAAAAATGAACGGTTTATTCATTGTTTATATTTGAACACAACATACATTGTCCGTGTACAAGGTTTCCTTTCTTCAAATGAATGTTTTATTCTCTAAGATGAATCTCTTTCTAAACTGGTCAACCAAACACCTGTGTTTGTTTACAACCGAATCTATTAACATACATATTGATTCATCACGGTTATGAAATGACACAAGGTCACGAATATGGTTGGTTGGATTTTACGGCATGTTAACCCATGCGGTTATGTTATGTCAAAGACGTTATTATTTTATTCATTCTTGATGAGTATTCATTTTAAACTCAAGATTTCCTATTTAACCCATAGATGGAACCCTAACAGATACTACCACTCCGGGTTTGAGTGAACCTGGAGGGTAATGGTGATGAAGGGTACTCCACATTCCCCAGAGCTCCAGAATTGAAACTTCCCCATCAGATAGAGATTAACGTCATATCCAGGACATTAAGACCCTAAGCCACCACCTTCTAGCACATATATGATAAAAGAAGGGCTTGTCTACCAACCCTATTGCCCATATGGCAAGCCTCAAACCTTTTTATCATATAATAAAGGGGGTACTCCACAATCCCCAGAGCTCCAGAATTGGAACTTCACCATCAGATAGAGATTACCGTCATACCCAGGATATTAAGACCCTCGGCCGCCATCTTTTAGCACATATATGATAAAAGAGGGGGCTTGCCTACCAACCTTATTGCCCTTATGGCAAAACACAAAACTTTTATCATAAAAATTGACCGACTGACAAAAGAGTTGCCAAAATAACTACTAAAAATAACCACTAAAGTTTCAGAGTTTATTTGAATCTGTTCCAATCAGTTTTTGGTAAACTTAATATTATGCAGTTTCGGTAGCAATATCCCATCTACTGAAAGTTATTATAACATACGCATGGGAAAGGTATGGATTGCTATTCACCAGTTAATTACTATATGGATCGAAATTATTTTACGAGGAAAATAATTTTTATAGTTTAACATTTTATTATTTTTCTCGTTTCTTTCTATAGAATACAGGCGACTATGAAAATTTACTTTTTCTTTAATTCAATATATAGAAAAACTGTGAATGCATGTATTTAATATGTATTAATATAAATAAACCTAATTTTATGTCTCGTCACGATTTTCTTGTCGCAAAGAGAATGACATGTATATATCCACCATTAATTTGGTATTTCGGGGTTTTTTTTAAATATGAAATATCCAATAAAACACGAGAAATATTGATTACCTTGACAAATGGGCTGATCTACAAATTCAGATTCAATAAATTTTGCATATCATTGTATGAGGGGTATTCCCGAAAATAAAATTACTGGGCGTAGTTGCATATTGTATCACGAGATATAAGGTATTCATATGATTTTTAGCAACTTTGCCAAGGTGTGGTTTTGTGTGGCTTTCTATATATATATATATATATTTGGGGGGAGATTATGTTCTTAATTAAAGTCATACCTAATTTGTTAATTAATTAATTATAATTAAAGGAATTAGGCGTGCATATCGGTTTCATTTAATTATAATTAATTAATTAACAAATTAGGTATGACTTTAATTAAGCACATAATCTCCCAAAAATTGTCGGCCTTCGCCATTTCAAACACATTGTTTGTTCACTTCATATATATATATATATATATATATATAATATATATATATATATATAAAGCCATACAAAACCACACCTTGGCAAAGTTGCTAAAAATCATATGAATACGTGATATTTCGTGATACGATATGCAACTACGCCTCGACAAATTCTAATGAATATAAAGGAAAGATGAATAACAAACACAAACAATCGATTCAATTAATATTTCGTCTCTGTAAGCTTAGAAGTTCTGAAGAAATTTGAGCTAAGAGAAACGAAATATTAATTGAATCAATTGTTTCTGTTTGTTATTCACCTTTCATACACACACACACACATATATATATATTTTTATTCCCTGGCAGAGGTACTTCCAACAATAGCCGTTCAATTTATACGCCACAGTACTTCTTGGCTAGTAAAATACATTTGCATTTATTTTACAAACTGAATATACCTCCTTGTATTACGTCAGCGTGCGATTCGAATATATTATTCTATTACATATTAAAAACTAGTAACCAACCAATATTCTTATATCTATGCTCGTTACCAAAAATTCAAAGTTAAAAACAAATACAGGGTACAAGTAATAATAAAAAATATAACCATAAGAAAATTTATATAAAACTATGTACTCGAGTAATACTTTTTTGGTACGATCAACTACCACTCGCTCGAGTCCGGCCTATGACATCAGCTTTAGATACGCTTACAAATCTTTATGAAAACAAAATTCTCTTAAATATATTAGAAGGCGCTGGTACAGCCATGAAACAATTATTTTACTTTTAAAATGTAATATTTATTAGCTTAGAAAATTGAAAGTTTTAAATAAAAAAACAACAACCTTGAATCATGTAAAGTTCTACAAACATTTCTTTAGTTATGAATTTTATTTTATTTACATTTTTATTTATAAATAAAACGATTCTCTCTGAGAAAAATCTGTGGGCGTGTCTAAATATAGAATCGTTTTATTTATAAATAAAAATGTAAATAAAATAAAATTCGTAACTAAAGAAAAAATGTTTGTAGAAACCAAAATTTACATGAATCAAAGTTGGGTTTTTTTTATTTAAAACTTTCAATTTTCTAAGCAAAAAATATTACGTTTTAAAAGTAAAATATTTGTTTGGTCCTGGCTGTACTTTTTGTTTTCATAAAGATATGTGGGCGTGTCTAATAGGCAGTTGATCGTACCAAAAAAGTATTACTGTATGTACTCTAGCATACTATAGAAAGGGGGGAAAATATATGGGGCGAAATAGACCTTCGAATTAACAAGCTCCTGCCGAGGGGGAACCAAAAACAAGCGAGTTCTCCGTCTTCTCACAAGTCAGACCCTCTGTTGGTCAACCCATTCTTCGTCTAGCAGCTGGAAAATCCGTCGTCGTAGTCGAAATAATCTTTAGCAGTTCAAAATCACATTTCCTATTTAGTTTTGTTTCTGTTCGACTAAAATCCATTTCTTTACTGAAAAGCGCTTCGTCGTCGTCGATTGCTGCTGCTGCTGACTGCCCAGCGCTCGACTCACTTGTTATTTTATGGGCATATTAGCCAAACATCCGGGCACATCAGTCGAACCTCGCGTCCGTCCAGTGTCCAAAACGCATTTGTTTTTGCATGCGGGGGGACACGAGTTCGATCCCGGCAGGCAAGAAAATGTCTTGCTCTTTTTCCTTTCTCGTTCTCCGTCACACATACTTTTCTAACAACACAGCAAATGAGAAAAGATACACATTAAAACGTAACTCAGTAAAATGATGTAGTTCCTTCGGTTTTCCGTGTGCGCAATATTAGTGCTTCTCCTGAGTGCTAATATAATAAGGTTAAGATAAGTGATATAATCTAAGATCTTAAAAAAAACAATTTGGGCTTTTAATGTTTTGATGAAATTGATTTGCGCATAATTTTTAGACACTCAAAAGTCGTAATCGTCAAGTAGCGCAATCTCGCGACCTTGTTTCTATTGTGTGTGTGTGTGTGTGTGTGTGTGTGTGTGTGTGTGTGTGTGTGTACTGAAACGGTATTTTTGTCTTGTATTACATATGAGTGATTAATATTTTAATGAATGCGGCCCTTTAAGTTAGTCTTTAACGTCCAAATCAAACACTCCAATTTTAGTGAACTTCTTGCCCTACGTCATTTCTAAAGCGCCGATTTCCGTTACCACTAAAAGAGAATGACCTCATCTACTTTATATTCAAGCAGCAAATTGTCAAATCAAAGATGAAAGAAAGAAACGAAAGAAAAAAAAAGAAAAAAGAAACTAGGGGAAAAAAACACGAAAACTACCTTGATGAGGATAAAAGAATGCGACCCAAGTGCTTGAGTTAACAACTTGCAATCAAATAAACTTGTTATTATAAAAAAATGTGTTGTTCGTATTGTAAAGAAACACATATGATTATAGATGTATATTTTGATTGGACTCGTTTTAATTTTTTTACTAGTATTATTTAGTATTATTTAATGTTAATTTCAACTGCTTTTCATCACAATCGCTTAGAACGTCAGTTTATGACTATGAGAAAATGGCTCGGATCGAAAATAAAGGAATAAGCTCTCAGCGAGATACGAACTTGCATTCATTTCTCCTCTAAGTCTGTTTTGCCGAGACATCTGTTTATGAGGGTTCTACAGTTAAATAAAGATTAAAACTTAAATATAAGCTTACTGTTTAGTTTAGTTCTTCAACAATCACCTAGTGCCATAGTTGATCTCTTTACGTACATTGGTATTAGGTTGTTACAAAAATAATAGCCGATTGAAGTGCTCAGTTTTGAAATGTCATTTTAACATAGAATGCCTCCGAAACTGCTGCCAATATCAACAAAGAATGGGGAGATGAATCCACAAGTGATCGGACTGTACGAAGGTGGTTCCAGAAATTCCGCAGTGGAGATGAGTCTTGAAAATGAAAAAGGTAGAGGACGGACATGCAGTCTTGACAATGAACAATTCCAGGCAGTTGTTGAGCAAAATCCACGACAAAGTGTCAGAGAAATGTCTCAGACACTTGGTGTCAGCATTGCAACAGTTTCCCGCCATTTACAGAGTATTGGAAAGGTGAAAAAGCTCGATAAATGGGTTCCTCATGAGCTCAATGAGCACCAAAAAATTAGGCGGTTTGAAGTGTGTTCGAGTTTGCATAACACCAATGATCCCTTTCTTGACTGAATAGTCACTTGTGACGAAAAGTGGATCCTTTACGACAACCGTCGTTGGCAGCAGTTTCGGAGGCATTGTGCCCAAGTTTGAACTCATGCAACATAAGAAGGCGAAGGTCATGTTTAGGCATATTCATCTTTGAATGCCCCTATTTTTCAAAAATGCTTTCTATCTAAAAATAGATTAAATTTTATTTTGGGGCACGTATTAATTATTATATATGCAAAAATTCACCTGAAATAAACAACGAATTCTATGTAAAAATGACATTTCAAAACCGAGCACTTCAATCGGCCATTATTTTTGTAACAACCTAATAGTATTTTGACTTTTTATTAAATGACCGACCGGTTTAACTAGAAATCTCAAGGTTCCTGGATCGATACTGGTCCCTATAAACTTAGCACATAAGTAGCATGTGACACAAGGCCATTTTTAAAACGGAGAAAAGCTGGTTTGTATTCAGTTTTCCTTCTAGACTATGTAATATTTACCCATAGCTAGAGAGAGAACAGATGTATTCATGCATACCTTTACAAATGGCATTGGTGTGAAGTGAAATGCAAACAGTATCATACGGTATTTGAACAAGGTTACAGATTCAATTTCCTACGACGATAACCGTTATGCAAAGCGCACTTCCATAAAAAATCAAGATGTATTAAACAGGCAATACTAGTTATTTACTTAGCTTTGTTGTGGCATAAGGCCAGAAAGTAGGGGGAAACCATTATACTAGCAAGCAAACGCCTCAAATAGTGACCCCGAACAATCAGGCTAAAATCTATCTATACATATACAAATGGTAGTTGGTGAATATGTATGTACAGATGAAACTAGGAAAATAAAATAATGACAAAGTTTATATATATACAAATTTAATATCACCAGTTCTAGCTTTTTGTGCAAAAATTATGAAGATTTGATTTATATTCGAAGATATTTAAAAATTAAATATACATAGAAATAGCATTGAAATTCTACTTACAAATGTCCAGCATTTAAATCTTAAAAGTAAACAATCAATTCACCAGGGCTGTTTGCCCCCTATGGGTAGCCGCTTCTAGTACATATATAAAAGGCAGTTGGTGCGTATGTATGTATGTCCGGATGAAACTAGGAAAATACAACAATTAACAACAAAGTAAATATATATATACACATTAAATATCACCAGTTTTGTACAAAAATTAAGAAGATTTGATTTATAATTGAATATATCTAAAAGTTAAAGTATACATAGAAATAGCAGTGTAATTCTACTTAAAAATGTTCAGCATCTGTCAATCTCAAAAGTAAATAAATCAATACATCAGGGTTTGTTTTTCCCCACCCCCTCTACTTCTGGGTAGCCGCTTCTAGTAAAGAATAAAGCTACATGTTTAGGTTCGAACGTAGCTCAAGCAGTAAGAGCGGCTATCACAGTAAAATAGGCTTCACATGGATGTGAGAGTTTGTTTGTTTGTTTTGTTTTTTTAGAAAGAGCTAATTATTTATGATATGCGCTATTACATAATGTCTGTAGATTGGCGGTCTGAGTAGTATTTAATGAAATTAAGTTTGTTTTTTTTAAATGTTAAAAATTAATAATGATTAATAATTAAGTTTACAGTTGTGAATTTGGTTTCAATACTTATGTTTTCTTAATGCGAATTCACAAAGCATGTAATACGGGAATTTTTTTTTTTTTTTTTTTTTGCTAATACTTTAACCCATTCAGGCTGAACGTATCGGATTTCTGGAAGATCAAAAAAAAAAGTCACCGAGTTTCTCCCCGATATAAATATGAACAAGAATTGCAGTAACTGGATTTTCTTTTTTTTTTTTTTTTTTCTTTTTTTTTTTTTTGGGGGGGGCGGGGTCTCAATAGTCTTTTCTAAAAAGAAATACATTTAAAATAATACTAAAAAAAAACACATACTAATAATCATTTTAACTTAAAGTAATTCCGACAAATATGTTTTTTAATGATTAAGATATTATTAGGAAACAAGGCACTTGTTTTGCCCATTATAACAAAAATAATCCATAAATAAAGATTTTTAAAAATCTGAAAAAAAAATTATAATTTTTGAAAAACTAAAATATTAAGTACTCACCCCTGGATAATGAGAAGGTAAAGTAAAGTCGTCGGGGTGGCCTAAAGTCAGTATCAGCCAGACAGCGAGGGAGTCTATCCCCTTTTCACTAGCGCTAGACCAAGGAGATTGTTTTGACGTTTGAGGTGGAGCGCCACACTTACCATCAGCTCCTCACTTTACCGCACAGATCCCTGTGCTACTCATACGCTGGGTTTGCGAGGACCGGTATCGAACCTGAAGCCATGTGGTTCGTAGTCGACCGCTTGATAAGTTCATCATTTTGTAATTATTATCAACCCTTTTTCAAACAGAGCAACAATTTTTGTCGGCAACGGTACACAACTGCGACAATTTTTTTTTCTGATTTTTTTAGATGAGGCTTGATAATTTGTATTATTCGGACTATTGTCCTCATCTTTATTTTATCTACACAACGTTTCGGCAGATGTGCCCTCCGATCATCTGACATTTCTTGTTTGAAGTTCTGTTAAGGCTACCGATTAAGACATGAAGACTTCAGAGAAGTCCGACAAGAAATACCTGAAGAAGGCCGGGGGGTGAGGGTGTACATCGGCCAAAACGTTGTGTAGATAACAATAAAGATGAGGATAATAGCCCGAATAATACAAATAATACAACAGGACAATTTTGTTATTTAATCTGCTTGAAGAAGTGTTAAAGTATTTGTTTATTCCTGATTCAATGGTGAACATCATGTAACCTTTATTATATTGACTAGCAAATATATGCACCCTCCGGGTGCAAGTATTTTAGTTAAATTTTATAATAAAATATCACATTAAATTAGAAAGGCTAATGAAACTGAATAAGAATTCAGATAAAAAGATTTTGAACAGAGGGGGTATGATTGAAAAATAGAACAACTTTGAAACTAACTCTTCCATCATTTTCCGTTACTCCCGTCTTTCATTGGTAAATTTTCCTAATTAAACTGTTTAGTTAAAATAGGAAGTAAAGAATAATATTACAGTTATTTCTTCTTGTTAAGGGATTTCTTTTAAGATTTATTGAAGAGATTTTTGCTCATATTCAATAAGATAAAACCAAACAATTAGAAATCAATAATACTAAGAATATATTTATTAAAATCAATTTTTTAAGATCAATATGTAAATTAGCCTTCCCATTCACACTGTAATCCGCTATTTTGTTGTATATATAAATACAATTGCATGGTATTAGTATGTAGATATGGTCAACAGTGTAAGTAATATAAAACAATTTTATTAATAATTGAGGTTTAAATAAAAATAAAATCATGGAGAATATGATGTAAATAATGAAAGGAATTGTGACTTGTATAGTAATATAGTTTCGGTTACAGACAGACAAACCCACAATCTCCATTATAATAAGATTATCAGATTTGTCTTCATACATAACAATTGAAGATGCTCTTGGTGTAACGGTCATCGTCGTAGGAAATGGAATCGGGAAATAATTGCATTTAACTTTGCACTAATGCCCTTGGAGAAAGGGCATAAATGTATCTGCTTTATCCACTCCCAAGTATGGGTAAATAGTAGAGCAGACTGAGGTGGTCTAGCTCAGTTGGTAGAGTGTTCGGCTAGAAACCACAAGGTTCCTAGTTCGATATCGACCCCCGCCAACTCAGCGTATGAGTAGCACAGGGATCTGTGCGGTAAAGTAAGGAACTGATGGTAGGTGTGGCGTTCCACCTCAGATGCTAAAATAATCTCCTTGGTCTAGCGCTAGTGAAAATGGGATAGACTCCCTCGCTGCTGGATGATACCGACTTTAGGCCTCTCCGACGATGGCAACTAGTCTAGAAGGAAACTAAATTCAAATCAGTTTTACCCCGCACGAAATAATTGACATTGTGTCACATCCTGCCCGTATTGGAGGGCTTGGGTAAAGGCATACTCAATAATTATTGGCGCTGAATATGGTATTAGGGAGACGAGTTCAAATTTCGGCCGCTCTTGTTTCCGTTTAATAGCGGTTGGATAATGCGAGATACTGGTTGGTTGAATATTACGGCATGTCAACCCTTGCTGGGTCATTTTATGCCGAAGACGTTTTTTTTTATTCATTCTTGATGGGTACTCAATTTTTTAAACATTTTTTAAAACTCATTTTGTTATATTTAACCCATAGATAGAGCCCTAACAGGTACTACTACTTCGGGTCAGAGTGGACCTGGGAGTAATGGTGATAAAGGGGTACTGCACGTTCCCCAGAGCTCCAGAACTAGAACTTCACCATCAGATAGTTTTACATCATACCCAGAACATTGAGACCCTCAGTCACCACCTTCTAGCACATATATGATAAAAAAGAGGCTGGGGCTTGCCATAAGGGCAATAGACTATGCACTTGCGCCATCCTGTGTTTCATAAAGAACTGCTGTCCAAAATATTGAAACTTGCTTCATAATTTTTCTTCTTCACATTGATTGATCTGTCCAGACGAAATCTAAATATCATTACTTTATTAAATAGGTTGCACAGCTGTACACAAGTCTTCATTTATTTTATTTTTTAAATTAAGCTTCAGTTTCTATACTTTTGTCCACTCTCGCCTTTCTCGAATTAGCTTTTAAGAATAAAAGATATCTAATTTTAACAGAAACGCTCGATTTTTATCTCAGTAAAATCTTTTCGCGCGAAAAAAAAACATGCCTTAAATTTAATACGTTCACTATAATCAAAATGGATGTTTTTTGTGTATCATGAAGTGCATTTTTAATCGAAATACACATTTATTCATTGAAGAGGAAAAGCAGAAACGATTTGATTGGACAGAATTATTGTTAGGAAATACGAGAAACCAATTTCTGTCGTAATACTAGCAGAGTAAGCATTAGAAAAATACATTATTTTCGTATAGATCAGAATTTATGGCTAGAATTAGAGTATCTATCTGCACCACCAAAAATGTTACATACAAAACTATTATACACCGATCCATTCACACTAGAAACCATATCTTTGCAGTTATATTCACTGCACATCGGCTGTTGTACTCTCAGTCCTTATTTTGGTGTCCAGTTGGTTGGTTTTGTTTAATGGCATTTCAACCCCTGTGGGCTATTCAAGGCCAAATGTTTTGTATATATGATCTTTAAGTGTATAGTTTGTAGGCTGGTTATTTTGTTTAATGGCATGTCAACTCTTTTTAGGTATTTTTTAAAATACATTTTTGATACTATTTTTTTCTATTTAACCGATAAATGGGATCCTAACAGGTACTACCATACCGGGTCAGGGTGGACCTGGAAGTAATGTTGATAAAGGGGTATCTCAGTCGGTAGAGCGTTCGGCTAGGAATCACAAGGTTTAGCAGGGCTCGAACCCTGACTAGTGGGAATAATGATATTTATTCAGCATAGCATATTAAGAGACAACACCAAATCGGAGGCTGTGAGACGCGAGGAAGATCCTATTACACAAATCTTTACAATAGTCATTTTACTTGCTGCTTACCGGTGAAAATGAATCGCGGAGTCCCCAGATAGCGTCTTCCCCCTGGCCTAAAAGGAATAAATATTGGGTGTATTGCCCGGTGCCTGAGGCGCCCCTCAAAGAGAATACCGACGGGACTATGCATTTTTGCACTGGCCATCGCATGAGCTTTGGTTTATGCATGGCTCCCCATCTTAAAAAGTCTATGATAATCTGGCCTATGGGACTGGTTTAGCTCAGCCGGTAGAGCACCCGCCTAAGAATCGTAAGGTTCCGGGTTCGATACCGGTCCCCGCCAACGCAGCGTATGAGTAGCATACATTGAGTAATTTAATTTGTGCGGTAAAGTGGGGAGCTGACGGTAGGTGTGGCGTCCCACCTCAGCAAAATCAATCTCCCTAGACTAGCGCTAGCGAAAAGGGTATGGACTCCTTCGAGGCTCGCCGATACCTACAATTTATGGGAGATCAGGAAAATAACTACTTGCTTTTACCGGTGCTATGACATAATTATTTCACCGACTGAATAAGTCACGAAGAGTACTTATCTTGATCGTAGTAACTTTCCACATTTGTATTTACCCAGCCTCACCGTCACTAGTAAAATGCGACAATATATTTAAGCGAAGTATATTTTCTATATTATTGCATAGGTATCCCGTCGTGGTGTAACGGTGGGCTGGCTAGAGTCACTAGTTCGTTACTACTGAAACAAAAAAACGAGTTTGATCCTCATTGGATGCCGCATACTTGTAACCTTGTGTCAAATCCTAGCCCAGGGTAAATAAGGACACCTCTTGTGGTATAATGGTAATATACTAGATTAGCAGACCATTGTTAGTGAGTTCGATTCTCACTCGGTGCCCCATGTTTCTGGCCTTGTGCCGCGTCTAAGCTACGCTTAGAAAATAACTATTGCGTAAACGTCTCTGTGCCAAGATGACAGCAGTGTTGCAAATGACAAAAACAAACAAACAAATCTATCTTTTGAATTAATCCCTATTGGCAATTATCCAAAACGTCTGCGTTTCTTCTGAAGTTCTTCTGTCA
Source organism: Doryteuthis pealeii (assembly GCA_023376005.1). Classification (NCBI taxonomy): domain Eukaryota; kingdom Metazoa; phylum Mollusca; class Cephalopoda; order Myopsida; family Loliginidae; genus Doryteuthis; species Doryteuthis pealeii. The sequence continues at coordinate 76,766,211 of CM042148.1, forward strand.
GTGGAGAGAGACAAATACTCTTGTGGGCGGGGTTCTGCAACTGCTAACCGAATCGTTCTACCCTGACACGTTCTTCTGCCTTTACAGCTGCAGGAAATGCATCGTAATAGTTAATGACATACACATGTTGCAAGAACCAAATGCAGACGAAATTCATTCACTGAAGATTAAAAACAGCAGCAATTTAATCGGATAGTGTCGTGTTGTCGTCGATTATACATAACTAAAATTCTCATACATACATACGCGCGTGCGTGTGTGGGGGGTGTAATAGAGGTGCGTGGTCTAATGGTTAGAGTCGTGGGAAATGGACTCGTCGACCAGAGTTCAATTCCTGGATGAAGCCGTTTGCATTTCACATAGCACTAATACCCTTGGGAAAGTTATGAATCCTATTTTCCCTCTGGCTATGAGTAAATAGCAGGGTAGACTGGGTTCTTTAACCATAGCTAGGTAACTAGTCTAAGAGAAGGAAAACTCGGAATTCAAACCTGTTAAACTCCGCTTAAGAAATTGACGTGTCGCATCCTGCGACACAAGGTCAACTTAAGCGGAGTTCAACAGGTTTGAATTCAGAGTTTTCCTTCTCCTAGACCGGTTGCCTAACCAAGGTTAAAGAGCCCAGACTGCCCTGCTATTTACCCATAGCTGGAGGGAGAGTAGGATTCATACCTTTCCCAAGGGTATTAGCGCTAAGTGAAATGCAATTACCACGTCCAGGATTTGAACTCAGAGCGACGACTCCATTTCCCATGACTTTAACCATTACACCACGCGCTTCCTAAAAATCGTTGGGCAAACTGGGATCTTTATGCTTGATATGGCAACTAGTCTAGAAGAAAAGTTCAATTCAAAGCTTTTAAACTCCACTTAAGAAATTTACCGCGTCACACCCAACTCGTGCGGAGGAATATATACACACACACACACACACACACACCACACACACATATATATATATATATATATATATATATATATATATGTCGTTTTTACTATTTTACTCTTGATATGTCTATATATATATATATATATATATATATATCAAGAGGGAAATAGTAAAAACGACACATCGTGACGAGATTTTTAATATAGCAATTTATTTACTCTAGTTTATATAATAAAGTGATTCCCAGTCAAATTTACCACAGAATGAAAACTTTTTGGAGTTTGCATTGGCTCTGAACGCCATTTTTAATAATCCAAACTCTCAACAAAAAGAAAGATGGATGTTCTAGTTTCGTTTTTACGAGTTGTCTATTTGCATGCAAAGGCTTTTTAAATACGTTGGTTTTACGGCATTTCAACACTTCTGGGTTATTTTATGCCATAGCCAACTTATCAATTATGATCTTCAATTATGTAGGTATTTACCCTAACCGTTCTTCACAGATAGGATGTGACACAAGGTCGCAAGTATGGCGCATCTGCAAACTATTCACTAGTAATGGATCTGCAAGACTAGCTTGCTAACAATTACACTACAATAGGACGCCTTGATCTTTAATTACGTATGGTAATATTACGTATTTTAAAACATCTTTATTGATATCTAAAAGGAAGGGGGAGTGCAGAAGTAATATATATATATATATATATATATATATATATATATATAAATAAAGTAATCCACAGACACGTGTTTCGAGGTATCACCTCTCATCAGTGTGGTTATACCGTTTAACAGCTACCTCTGGCCGGGTTCGAGACCCGAATGAACTTTCGTTCGCCAAACCTCTTACCCGTACGGCCACAAGCAGCTGTCAAATATAGGAGACTATTTAATCGCTACATTTCTAAGCGGAAATGAAATTCACTTTTTTTAAGTAAACAGAGCGAGGTTTAGCTGTACGCCTAATACGGTGAATTTTGCAATTAAATCCCTTCTAATTAAAGTGCTCAACCAAATTTGGGAGCATATATATATATATATATATATATATATATATATATATATATATATATATATACAGTAAGATGAATATTTGTAGTCATCCATGTAGATGATTATGTACAAACCATAATATGAAAATGTATAAAAGAAATAAAGAAATGTGTTTATTGAATACATAAAATAGACACACCAATACAAACAGCTGGGTTGGGGGGAGAAGAGTGAGAGAGTGCAAAAGAGAAGAATGGTTGAGAGAGAGAGAAAGCAAAAGGGATGAATGCTGGAAACAGAGAGTAAGAACAACGGAGAGGACTGGTAAAGAAGATAGAGAGAAAGAGAGAAATGGTGGTTGAGTTTGATTTCTTTGTTTAATGTTATATCAAACTTAATGGGTTACTTAATACTAGTAAAAATTATGAATGAAATTATTAATAAAAATTATCAATGATAATGACATTAATGATGAATAATTCTTCCTCTAAAAACAAAACAAAAATAAAATCAATTGCTTCTTCACGTTATCTTTATTTCTTCTGCCTCTTTTATTCTACTCTTTCTCTGTCTTCTAACAAACAGAATTTAAAAAAAAAAAGCATAATTAAAAACATGGCGACTAAGTATTAGAGTTTTAAGTAGAAACACAATTAATGTTTACTGTCTGTTTTCCCTTACTCCATACGCCATCTATTTTCCGTTTGCCTACAATCGTTTCTACGTCTCCCCCTTTTTTCCCCTTGCCTGTCTAGAACTGCAAACTCAAGGTCCAGCCAATTGATACAATAGTTTTCTTTTTCTCTGTTTGTAAAAGCCAGCGATCATGGAGAGGAATTCGCGCTTAGTTGTGAAAAATTCAACTTATAGAAGAATATATTGTATCTTCAATCATTCTAAACATGTAAACAATTCATTATCTCAAATATCTATTTGACTTCCTTACGCTAAAAGCACGGATATCAGCTAAATCACCGGAGTTAAGTGGCGACGAGACTGTTCCGTACTGAGATGGGTGACTATTTAAGCAACATCAGGTAAACTATAAGCAACCTGAGGCTTTTCTGGTATATCTAAACAGAGGTTTGTAAATAATTAACAATCCGGATCAGAGTGAACCAGTGTGTAATGGCAACGATGAATTGACTTCCAGGATTCCAGAATTGGAACCTTTCCACCGGATGCAGCCTACTGTCGTACCCAGGATATGTTTATATCAGGCTCCACACAAGGAGGATATGTGGTGTGTATATATATATATATATATATATATATATATACATATATATATATATATATATATATATATATATATCGAACCCCTCCGCACGAGCACGATGCGACAAGGTCAATTTCAAAAGCCGAATTTACCAGGTTTGAATTCAGAGTTTTCCTTCTCCTAGACTGCTTGCCATACCAGGGTTAAAGACCACGGTACACCCTGCTATTTACCAATAGCTGGGTTCATTCATGAAATATAAACTGCATCGTCCAAGATTTGAACTTGGGTCGACATGTTCATTTTTATGCCGGTAACCATCACATCACGAACACGATATCATTCGAGATGGTTAGCAAACTAGTCTCATAGATCCATTAATGCTGAATCGTGGGTTCGATCCTCGATGGATGCCCCATACTTGTGACCTTGTGTCACATCCTACCCGGGGCGAAACTTACCTTCCAGATGGATAAAAAAAAAACTGGCCTCTGGGATTTTTGTCTGTCTCATCCGAAGACGAGACAAGTTAGTTATCACACCTTCAGGTCTCAAGAATACACAATTTATTATGTCGGCTGTTTACTCATCCTCCCACAGAGATGGAATCTAGCGCAAAGCTGAGTTTCTCTTCTTTTTTTTAAATCATATTACTAGTAGCACCTGTGGATATACAACAGTATGATAATTTGATTATTACAAAGTTGATGGTTTACTTAAGAGCTATTGCTAAATATTTGAATATGTAAAAAGTATAGTAATCTTGAGTTGACTCACTCTTTTCTTTCTTTCCTTTTCATTATGTTAGATTAAAGCAGATTAGCATTATCGCTTCCGCGCGCTCACTCCCGCTCTCTATCTTTCCCTACTCGCTTTCTTATATTATTTCTGTAGCATTGCTTTTCTTCCCTTTCTTTTTTATTATAAAACAGAATAGTCCATTATAAGCGACAGAAGATGATCAGGATTTACATTATTGTATCTAATCTTTGACGATTTGGACGGTGTCATTTTTAACCAGAGGGTGTTGCAAGATGATAACGGCGGGAAGATCAAGAGTATTAATATATAGATCGAGAAAAAACATGTAATACTTGCTCTAATTGGTGAGTTTTCACAGTTTCAATATTTTACAACCGGCATAGCCCACACACATTTATGCGTAGGTGGATTTGTAAAAAAAAAACTGCCTCTTTCTATCAGCATATTACCACAAGCATTAAAGCGTATCTCCGAATTTATTTCTTTAATCCAATGATGAAGTGCTACCCGGGAGACAGATCACCAGGAACGAGATGAGATATTAATGAGTCGAGCTTGTCAAGACAAAGGCAATAGCGAACCGCTGGGATTCAATACTCGTCTGGGCAATTTATAAAGAACTAGCAGCGGCTACTCGGCGTCGCCTGGGTAGAGGATTAATTTTTATAAATTTAGTCCCGCAGATCCATTATTACTGAATCGCGAGTTGAATCCTCGTGGGATACCCCATTTAAATCCCTATGTAAAAAAAAAATAGACCTTGCATTGATCCAGCTACTCTGAAAAGAAATGTTAATGTCTACTATTTAAAATATTAAATGAAAAAAAAAATTCTATGCCGTTATTTAAATTTTATTTTTTAATTATATTTACGAATATCTATTATTTATGCTAAAAAAAAGCCCTGGTGATATTTAATGTGTATATATATTTACTTTGTCGTTAATTGTTTTATTTTAGAAGTTTCCTCCGGACATACACACAACTGCCCTTTATATATGTATAGATAGATATGCAGATGGCACAAGACTAATATGCTATATAAATAAAGAAAGTCCGTTCGGTAGGCCAATACGTACTGCATCACATATCAAAAAGTTTAAACAAGTTATTCTAACTTTGTATAATTTTGATTTTTCTGACTGTTGTCCTTGTCTTTATTGTGGTATGTAAAAATCACAATGTTTTTGGTCGCCGTTTCCTCAGGTTGATCAATAACTAAACTATTAAAAATGATTTCTCTAGTTCGTTATTTCTATGGTCGGATACACAGGAAATACCTGAGGAAGACCGGAGGGTACAACGGCCGAAACATTGTGATTTTACATACTACAATAAAAATGAAGACAAAAGTTCGAAAAAAAAATCAAAATTATACACATGCCTCATCTCAACAATTCAGACAAATACTATTCTAATTTGTCTCACTCGATATTTTCTTGATAAACTTTAGATCCGTTGTTGCATACCCTTTTCTTCTTTACTTACTCCTTTCTTACTCTATTCTTCTGGCCGTCTTTGGAATCTTATAACATCTTGTCTTGGTCTGGAATCTTCTAAGGTCTGGACTTTCTTGGGGACTTCGGGTCTGGTCTTCTATTGGGGATCTCTCTTTATCAGAATCCCTATCCCCAAACAGACATCTGCGCAGATTAAGACGGGAGCGCGTGTAACGCAATTTACCCTTCCGTCGAGCTCGGCTGCTAGTCTCTAACTGCCTGAAACTTATTTACTATCTAAACCGGAATAGAGGGTCCTCTCTACCGGTTCTCACGGCTATCCCTGGAAGATAGGGTTAGGACTGAGGTCAAGCTTGTCACCCAATCTTCAAGGCCGTCAACTGCACTTAAAACGCCATCTTGTTTTCTACACTATTGCACATAAATATCAGGTATCTAATAATTATGTAACACCGTTATGCAATGCATCTACGCCTACCAAACATACACTGCTTTTATTTGTATTGCAAATCTAGACTTCCCGAACTATACTCATGACAAAGAGTAGATATCCAAGTTTACACGCGCGTGTCTGAAACTACCGCAGTTGATATGTAGGAGACAAGCCACTACCACCACCCTTCCACAATGGCATGTCAGGAAGAAAAAAATGTTTTAATGGTATATCGAATGTTACTGGAATTCAATTCATGTTTTTTTTATGTGGCCCAGTTTAAGTTTATTTTTGAGCATTCATTAAAAAATTCAAATTCTAAAGTCTTATAAGCTATCAAATATAGTATAAGAAAAAATAGGTCTCCAACTTTTTGTATATCATATTTTATTCAAATTTTCTTTCATTAGACGTTACAATATATATATATATATATATATATATATATATATTATATATTATATATATATATATTATATATATATATATTATATATACTAGCAAATATATGCACCCTCCGGGTGCAAGTATTTAAGTTTTAATGTAATAAAATATTGTATTAAATTAGAAAGGCTAATGAAACTAAATAAGAATACAGATAAAAAAAATTGAAACAGAGGGAGTATAATAAAAGATTTGAAACAGAGGGAGTATAATAAAAAATGGAACAACTGAAACTTACTCTTCCATCACTCTCGTCTTTCATTGTTATTTTTTCTAATTTAAGTATTTAGTTAAAAGAGGAAGTAAAGAATAAAATGACAGTTATTTTATCTTGTTAATGGATTTCATTTAAGATTCATTGAAGAGACTTTTGCTTATATTCATTAAAATAAAACCAAACAGTTAGAAATCAATAATACTAAGCACATATTTATTAAATTCGATTTTTTTAATATCAATATGCAAATTAGCCTTCCCGTTCACACTGTAAAGCGCTATTTTGTTGTATATATAAATATAATTGCATGTTGTCAGTATGTAGACATAGTTAACAGTATTAATAATGTAAGACAATTTTATTAATAATTGAGGTTTAGATAAAAATAAAATCATGGAGAATGTGATGTAAATAACTAAGAGAATTGTGATTTGAGTAGGAATATAGTTTCGGTTACAGACAGAAAAACACACAATCTCCATTATTAATAATATAATATATATATATATATATATATATATATATATATATATATATATATATATATATATATATATATATATATATATATATATATATATATATATATATATAATGAGAGTACGTAAATAAACACTGTGTTTAAAGGGCAGGGTTAGCCCAGTTGGTAGAGCGTTCGGTTAGAAACCACAAGGTTCCTAGTTCGATACCCGCCCTCGCCAACTCAGCGTTATGAGTAGCACAGGGATCTGTGCGGTAAAGTAAGGAGTTGATGGTAGGTGTGGCGCTCCACCTCAGACGCTAAAATAATCTCCTTGGTCTAGCGCTAGTGAAAAGGGGATAGACTCCCTCGCTGCATGGCTGATACCGACATTAGGCCGCCCCGACGACTTATTTGATATGGCTTTTAGCCGACACTTTTTGGAGGATATGTGCTTAATTGAAGTCATACCTAATTTTTGAAAATTAATTAGTTAATAATTAATGAATTTAGGCGGGCATATATGTTCAAATGTAAGGCTAAACAAATCGAGAAAATGCTGATGAGACCTAATAGGTCGAAATGTTCATTCAGGGATTGACATTTTCTCTCTTTCTCTCTCTCTCTATATATATATATCTCTTATTATAATGGAGATTGTCAGTTTTTCTGTCTGTAACCGAAACTATATTACTATACAAGTCACAATTCCCTTAGTTATTTATGCCACATTCTACAGGATTTTATTTGTATTCAAACCTCAAATTATTAATAAAATTGTTTTACCTTATTAATACTGTTGGTAATATCTACATACTAATAACGTGCAATTGTATTATATATACAACAAAATAGCAGTTTACAGTGTGAATGGAAAGACTAATTTGCATATTGATATTAAAAATCTGATTTTAATAAATATGTGCTTAGTATTATTGATTTCTAATTGTTTGGTGTTATCTTAATGAATATTATCTAAAATCTCAGGGATAAATCTTAAAAGAAATCCATTAACAAGAAAAAATAACTGTAATTTTATTCTTTACTTCCTATTTTAACTAAATAGTTAGATTAGGAAAATTTACCACTGAAAAAAAGGAGTGATGGAAAATGATGGAAGAGTTAGTTTCAAAGCTGTTCTATTTTTCAATCATACCCCCTCTGTTACTAATCTTTTTATCTACATTCTTATTCAATTTCATTAGCCTTTCTAATTCAATATCATATTTTATTATAAAATTTAACTAAAATACTTGCACCCGGAGGGTGCATATATTTGCTAGTATATATCTTTCATTTATTCTAACCTAAACCGTCTTGTTTATTTGTCAGTATCTGTTTTGTTTGCATTACTCTGGCAAAGTATTTGTCAAAACAGTTTATACCGCCCCGAATTTTCGGAAGTATGGAGATCTAATTAGTAATAACATTTATTGCATTTTCCGTCTTATGTTTGAGGATTACGCCTCCTAAACACTACAAAGTTAACTCTTTGCTTACCAAATTTATCACACGGCTCTATTGCAAAAGGATCAAGTACCAGTCTCGGGGTTGGTTAACAAACAAAACAAAAGATGGCAGGTGTGTTCACGTAGTGATTTTTCAGTGTAAACAAGTGTGTGAGCCACTGCCAGCGGTTCAAGTAGGATCATAGTGGTGGGATAGCCGCCATGAGCGGCTTAAATTTGGCAAAGAGTTAAAGGAAAATTTCTACGAAAATGATAAATGAAGAGAAAATTTTAGGTAGAAAAAATGTAAACCGACAATAAATACGTCTTTTCAATCAGCCGTTTAAGGAGGGTTAGGGTGGAGCGTTCGGTTAGAAACCACAAGGTTCGATAACGGTCCTCGTCAGCTCATCGTATGAGTAGTACAGGGAATTTGTGTGGTAAAGTAAGGAGCTGATGAGAGGTGCGGCGCTCCACCTTAGACGCTAATATAATCTCCTTGGTCTAGCGCTAGTGAAAAGGGGATAGACTCCCTCGCTGATAGGCTGATACCGACTTTAGGCCACCCCGATGACTTTACTTTTTACTTTTTACTTTTATTCCCCTTAATATTTATGATACAAATAGACTTCTATAACAAAAGTATCATACAATAAAAAAAAACATATACGAAAAAACATTGCAAATATTTTTATAACATTCATACCAACGTTAGAACCGGTTTAGCTCAGACGGTAGAGAGTCGGACTAGGTACCACAAGGTTTCAGGTTCGATACCGGCCCTCGCCAACTCAGCATATGAGTAGCACAAGAATATGTGCGGTAAACTGAGGAGCTGATGGTAGGTGTGATGCTCCGCCTCAGACACCAAAAATAATCTCCTTGGACTAGAGCTAGTGAAAAAGGGATAGACTCCCTCACTGTCTGGCTGATACCAACTTTAGGCCACTCCAACGACTTTACTTTTTTTATTACATTTAAGTTTTTTTTTTTAAACTTAGCATCTGACAAAGAAAATTTTATTTGTAGGTGTAGAAAATTTTCAAAACAATTTTTAAATTAAAACCATTAAAACTTGTTTCTAATAGAGACGAAATATCAATTGAATCAATTGTTTATATTTGTTTATCTACCTTTTCATTTATATTTTCACCCACCCAAACATTACAGGTCACATTCATAGAAGAAAACAAAATCACCCTAAGACCAATATTTAATTCTCTGGTATTTAAAGTCCCAAAAGTTAGGTTTCCGTTTACGAAAAACACTATTTTCAAATGGGCAAACAAAACGTATTTATCGAATGACTTATTTTTTTAAAGATTACTAAAATTATCTTCTTACATATAATAAATAAAATAAAAATCAAGTGTGGTCGGTACATAAATTAATAAAAAATTTTTAAAATGTTGACTCCAATATTATGTACAAAAATTTTAAATGAACAGCCGGTAATAATTGCTTATCGACAATTAAAATCAAATCAGGCGATTTTTTGTAAGCTTTAAAAAATGTGCTTTTTTGTTCATACTTATTTCTACACATTCTTGAACAGATACCAATTCTAAACAAATACCGTTATGTGTATAAAGCTTCTGGAATGTTATGACTTAACATCATAATTTTTAATTTAAAGTAAGGTTATATTTGCTGCGGGACAGTTTTACCTGAGTATATATATATATATATATATATATATATATATATATATATAATAAAGATAAATCTAAGAGTTTCGCTTAATGCTCTTCAGGGTCAGATCTTAGCCCTGAAGAGCATTAAGCGAAACTTTTAGTAGGTTCGTCTGACTCATTAGATTTATTTTATTATTTGCTCTACTTAGGTATTGAGCACTTTTTACTTATTAGCTTTAGTCTCCTGGCGGTTTTATATGAATATATATATATATATGCATATAAATTGTTTTTTCTTTTGGCCAAAATATTGTACTAATAGATTTTTTTGTTGGTACGATTCTCTTGGTCTTTTCTTTTTTCAAAAAATTTTTTTCTTCCTGGTTGATGTTTGGTAGTATATTTTTACAATCAAACTATTTGCTGGGTTTTTTCTCACCGCGAGGATTTACCAACAAGTTTGATATATTAAATATATATATATATATATGTATATATTTTCCGGCAGTTAGGATCTTTCCATGTGTGGTTTAACCAAGCTGATGCGGGTAGACCGTAAGGAGAGCTCAATGTTCCTAGTGCCAGTGAATGGAAGGACAGCAAGATATTCAATAAATGAAGGAAAAAAACTTTAAACTTGTTTCATTACAATAATTTATTTCAACCGTACTACTACGGCATCTTCAGGTAATCACCAGTCATGTTCTGGTGATTACCTGAAGATGCCGTAGTAATACGGTTGAAATAAATTATTGTAATGAAACAAGTTTAAAGTTTTTTCCTTCATTTATTGTATATATATATATATATATATATATATATATATATATGCTCAATTTACGAAATTTTCATACGTGCGTAAATTGTAAAATGATATTTTAAAACTTCAATAAAAAATGGAAAATGATCTTTTTACTGTTTTCTTTTATCTTAATATAAAGAACAATTCTAAATTTATGTGTTAAAGAAAAAACAAATTTCTGTTACATATAACGTACGTTTTTGCATTTTGAATAAATTTACGATAAATTCTTAATCTTTGTTGACATAGTTATAGCATCTTGGCGCGAAAAATTAGAGCAACGTAACTTTCTATAGAGAATCATACATGTGTTAGATTAAAAAAAAAGGTAATAAAGTTAATTACAGTTGGTTGGTTGGCTTAGAGGCTTCCCAACATGGTACACATATGAACAAACTCCGACTAAGGGTGTTAAATACAACAATGGACTTTAATATATGACACGTGGAGAAGATACGTATAACAAGAAACACGTATACAAGATACATAAGAAACACATATAAGGGATAAGATATAATAAGGAAGTATAAAGGAGATACATAAATGTACATATAGAAGATATGAAGAGTCCATAAGGCAAAGTCACTGACGTAGTGTTGGAGGAATGAAATCCCCACACAAGAAGGGTGTAGACATAAGTGTCTAACCCATGTGTGTTCGTTAGGTCCCGGAGAAGAAAGAGTATTCAAACTTGGCGCTCCACTGATTAAATATTAGTGGTGCCTGGTGGTGAAAACCAGAAACACAAGGGAAGATAACTCTTCCGACCAAGGGCAGACAATCCCACACATAAAATAATTTCCTAATCTGAAACAAAAACAAATTACTATTATAGCATTTCGTCAATGCCTTATCGTTTAACGCTCAATATTACTGAAAATAAAAAAAGAGCTGGGAAAATCAAAATTAGAATGTTCAAAATTATTTACAATAAAATATCAGAAATATTATAAAAAGCGAGACTTTTTTCTTCGATACATTTCTAATAAAGTATCTAAAACACTACATACCTCAAAGGTGATGTATTTCTTAGTTAATTTTGTAGTTTTTAAATTCACAATTTTTTTTTTTTTAATAAAAATTTGAAAATGGGTCGTTGAATTGAAAATTGCTATTATTCAACAATATAAAAATCCTTATTCAAATAGTCTGCCCCTATTTCATAAATTTTGTAAATAAACAATCATCCTCGTCAGAACAGATAAAAATCAGTCCAGTTCTGCATAATAAATTCGTTGTAAATTGAATCCCACCTCCAAATTTCGCTTCCATTTTATACCAGTTTTTCTTGAAAAATTGAGGAATTTCCAAAGAAAATTATATTTTCTAAAAAGAAATTAAACTTCCTTTGAAAAATATCAAAACAAAAACTTAATATTTGCTAAACCGAATTTGATATTGTTTCTTCCTGTTATTAAAAAATAAACTTAAACTAAAAAAATAACAAATAAAATGAATAAATAAAAATGCTACGTTCAGAACTTTGAGTGTTTATTTGTCTCATACCCCACCTGTATGGACTGAGCACAAGGCCTCGTTTTAACGTGGGCACACCCACAAGCCGAAGCTCATGGGTACGTTCAGAACTTTGAGATTGTATCCGATTTACGCTTCTGAAAAAAGAAATGGTTAAATGATAGCGTTAAGTATTTCCCAAGAGATCACGTCTGTCTGATTTCCAACAGTTTCTCAACGTGTATTAAAATAATAAGATTACAAAATAATTCGTTCCGACAGGCACCAAAGTTAGTTTCAGGAGTTCTACTCCTAGTGCTGAAGTTTCTACCTACTCACTAATGATTTACTTTAGCCTAACGCAAAACTTTTAATTATTTAAGATACCTGCTGTTCCTAAGTAGTCCCTCACTTAAGAACTGAATAGACTCATTGCTGCTTAACTTTAACAAGATGGCCGCGATTGCTAATGTGATATTTATTCCCGCTCGGCGCCATGCTCTAACTCATATTACTTCAGTACCAAGCTAGATATCGGAGTGAAAGTTTGTGTGCAGCTTTGCAGGGGTACATCCTCTCGGATTCATTGAAATGCATGGGTGTGAGGTTTTTTTAATTACTTTGTCATTAGCAGTTAAAAATAAAGATGTTCTGTTATATCGTTGTTTACTTAACAGTATTAATGTTTGTATTTTGAAATTTGATAATTAAAACTGATTTGTGGCCATTTTAAGAATATATATGCGTTTATAGGTGTGTACCATTTATGGCGCAAATCGCAGTTTTGGACGGGTCATCGGGTATTGGATGTGGTTGCGCACATCACGACCAACGTGTTTAGTGATTAAACGGGAACCGATGTGTTTAGCCAGACTTAATATTTACTAATCTTTGCTTAATTAGACACACAAGCCTCAGATGGCTTATGATACCTGCTAGTAAAATGGTTAGCAAGCTAATCTCGCAGATCTGTCAATACTGAATAGCGAGTTCGAACCTCGCAAGTTGACCTATGTTTGCGACTTTGTGTCACATCCTAACCATGGCGAACGGGTTTAGTAAAATCAAAGCGTCCATCGTGGTGTAATGTTAGCATGCTCGTCTCGCATAATCCATTACTACTGAGAAGCGAGTTCGATCCTCGCTGGATGCCCCATACATGCGACCTTGTGTCATGTCCTACCAATGGCAAACGGGTTGGATATAAAAAGGCGTGTCATCGTGATATAATGGTTAGCTAGCTAGTCTCGCAGATCCATTAATACTGAATACCGGGTGCGATCCTCGGTAGATGCCCCACACTTGCGACCTTGTGTCACATCATACCTGTGGCTAAAGGATTGGGTAATTACCTACCAGCTATTTTCTAAGTGGTCACCCGCATAAGTACTGAGTAAGCTAAATGCTGCTTAACTTCTAAAGTATTTGCAGTTTAATAGCACTCACCTGTCTGAATCTCACGATTGAAATTGTTACATATCTATTTGCTAGAAGTCGGTGTTCGAGCCTGGTTAAAGTCATGATTTTGAATGTTGAGTTTTCATAGCAGACAGACTCTCCCCAACTTGGAATTTTTAAAAAGTTCCACCCCATTTAGCTTTGTCACACTTTGCTAAGCTTAGTAAATACAGGAGTACCTTACGAGTTTAATTCGTTCTGCTCGTAACTCAGTTTCCTCGTATACCAAATCAATTTTCACCATTGAAATAAACAGAAGTGCCATTAGTTCCAGCAACCCCCCCCCACCCAAAAAAAACAGCCTCATTTTTTAATATTTTTAAGTAAGAAAAATAACACTGTATTGTATAAAAAAAAATAAAAATAGAATGTAATTAATTATGTGCTGTAATAGGTTTCAACGTTTATTTTTTATAATTAATATTTTATTAGGGTAATAAATTTGGAAACTTGAATGTTTTTAGTGAACTTATTAGCATAAACATATCTGAAGCTCACTCGAACCTCACATTTTAGCTCTCAACACAAAGCAAAATATAGAGCTCGTAACTCGGAAACTCGTAAGTTGGACACTCTTAAGTCAAGGTACCACTGTACTACTTTTTGTTGGCACCCTTCCGTCTATTAAAGACGATGGCGTAGTGTCCACTTTTTTTTCCTCTTTTATCTGCATCTGCGTGGGTGGCTGAACAGAATTTTTTTAATGCCAATCTCTGGCGTAGTGACCGCGAACAAATGGTGACGCTTGCAGGAGTTGATGTTGTCTCCTTCCTTTTGGCTCTATTTTCTGTGGTGGCTTCTTTCCTCTCTTTTCCTTTTTCATTCCTTATCGTTCTCTGTTTGACGAGGAGGCGCCAGTTCGCACGTTCTTCTGCACAAGCCTCCCATGCGTTGGTGCCGATGTGGCATGTCTTCATATCCCTCTTGCAGACATCATTTTTGTAGTGGAAAGGACGAGCTGTCGCCCAAACAGCAGATCCTCCCTCTCCACACAGCCGTTGTGGTCCAAAGGAGAGGTAGGTACCAATGCGGTTTGGCAACGGCGGTGCCACAGGAGTTGCTGGGGAAGTACTAAGCTTCAGCACCAGCCAACTTAGGGACTCCAGCTCCGGATTTATTTTCGGGGTTTACTCCCTTAGCCTTTCCTTGGGATAAGGTAGAACCGCAAGGCAACGGTGGTTTTATAAGACTTTACCTTGTCCTAGACGAGTTGCCGGCCAAAGAGTTCCATATAGCCTGTATGTGATTTTGGAGTGGTAAGTACACTAATCTTGCTGTACTACTGCTGTCCAATAATATGTTACATTAACAACAACTATTATGAAATTGAGGCTATAGTAATTTATTGAGTCAGGATTTTAAATGTTTATAAGCTTAGTAAATACAAGGTGGGGTTAAAGCAGGTGTTCGTCCTCGCATGCAAATGACCAATATTTACAAAGTGCTCAACACCGAGCATGCGCATTGGACCTTTCACCTTGCGTCGAAATTTAAACGGGCAAAGCTAAGGAATGCCGACGGGATATACGTTAATAGGGCTTTGTGCCTGACCTGGTACGAGTGGGGTACTGGGAAAATACAGGCGGTTCGGAGGACTATGCATCGTGGGCGCTTCAGATTTAGTTAAGTACGAATATCTATCGTCACGGCGTAGAAAGAATTTTGCATTTATACGTACTTTTATTGTTATAAGTATTATAAATACAACTTTCTACTTTATAGCTACTTCTCTCTTAACTTATCTTTATTCTTATTTTTATTTGAAAAGAAAATTCCCTCCCCTGCAACAAAATATTGAAATGATTAAACCGGAAAATGACAAAATAAAAACATTCGCTAAACCGAATCATAATCAAAGAGTATATATATATATATATATATACATATATACATATATATACATATACATATATATATACATATACATACATATATATACATACATATATACATATATACATACATATATACATATATACATATATATACATATACATATATATATATATATATATATATATATATATATAGTGTGTGTGTGTGTATATATGTATATATCACTGATCTTTGCCTATCCACGAAGCAAACAAAGCTATTTAATAAAAATAATCTAAAAGTGAGCTACAGTTGCACGTGCAATATAAGTAAGAAATTGTTAGAAAAAGAACAAAACAAAATAAAAAGGAACCAACGTGTAATTGCAGGTCCCAAATCTGCCCCGTACAGGCAAAATGTTTACTAACAGACGTGGTGTATGAGGCAGTGGTAAAATCACCAACCACAAAGAAAATTAAGATATACGGGGGCGACGCAGCAACCTATAAAGCATAGGATATCGCAGCATAGGCTATCCTTTAGGGATAGAAAATATAGAGAAGCAACTACACTTGCAAAATATGTGTGGGATTTATAGGAAGAGTATGGTAGAGATCCAGGGATGGAGTGAAGAATCATTAAGAGAGCACCTTCACATAAAGGAAATGAAAACCCTTGTATGCTGTGCTTACAAGAGAAACTGAAAATAGTGAATGCAGGGACCCAGATATGATCTTGAACTCGCGATCGGAGTTGATAAATAAATGTAGGCACTTAAACAAACATAAACTGTGCCTGGTGGGTTCAGGCATTACATAGGGTGGATGGCACACCCACGTACTTAAGAATGGGTATAACCTGGATATAAATAAAGGTAGATGGCTGGAAAAAAAACAATAAAATTCCCTGAAGATATCATACGGCAAGAAACTGCAGTCGGAATATTTTATAACATTCGCTTTTAAACGTATATATATATATATATATATATATATATATATATATATAAAACAAACATCCAAAAATCTTATTCACTTCGCCGAAGAGCTTACGGCCGGTTTGTTTACTACTCAATAAACGTCCACTTACCTACTATGGTAGAGGCGTGTAGTATCATTTGACAAGGTTAATTTCGCAGGGATTGTTCGCTATGTACCGGCGGCCGAACGGATATGGTCTCTGACTATGCCTGTGAAGTCCCGGTTTCGATTCCTGTCGGAGGGGAGTCGTTAGTATACATCGCTGAAGAGACTTAATAAAGTCGAAACAGTCTGTACGGTGTTCTGCATGGCGAGCCATCCTTTGCCGGGATTCACTTGTCAAGATTATTTTCTATAATTATCGAATTTTATGCGATACATGCATTATAATTGCCTTCTAGCAAAATATAAATAATATTATATATATATATATATATATATATATATAATTTACTGTGGCAAAACTGTCCCACAGAGGTAAACTTGTATTACTGGTAAACTGTTCCCGCAGCAAATATAAACTTATTTTAAATCAAAAATTCTGATATTAAGCCATGATATTTCAGAAACTTTATACACATAATGGTATTTGTTTAGAAATGGTGTCTGTTCAAGAAGTACAGGACACCCTGTAAGAATCGAACAAATTAACAATGATCTGTTGGGGGTGGGTCCTCGTGGCGTAGTGACTAACGTTCTAGACTGCCACATCGTAGTAAGCGAGTTCGTTCACGTCCGGACTGATACCATTAGTAAAAGTATAAAAACTCTCAATCACAGCTCCGGGTTGAATAGTACTACGACTGATCTTCTACAAGGATGGTTTTGGCATTAACTCTTTCCCTACTTTAAAGGCTTTCACACCGGCTCTCCCACCACAGTACAAAACTGATGGTTAGTTCATTATAATTGCGCATAATGATTCAGATTACAGTATTTATTGGACTTTATTTGAATAGGTGTTATATGGGGTGATTAGATAGTGAACTTGGAAATATCCCATCATACAGGTGAGAAATACTGAGAAAATCCGGTACAGCCGTGGGGAAAGAGTTAAATGGTAGGCAAAGGGTTAAGTATGGTACTTTACTGACAATAAAATGATAAACAAAATTTAACTCGCTGCAGCTTTCCCACCACATAATTAGTTCATTATAATTGAGCAAAATGACTCGGATCACAATAACAATAGGATTTTTTTTAATAGAATTACCGAGGTAATTTGGTAGGCAAAGAGTTAAATAACCCACAAATGTTGATATGCCATTGAAACTGTAGCAAATATCTCGTAAGGTAATGCTACGGAGGAGGGTATCCTTAGTAATAAGGAAATAGTAGACAAATCAATGCCAAACCGAACAATGGCAATTGACAGAGACAGCAAGAAAAAAAAAAACAACACCTTGCCATGTGATGAAGCAAGCAGAATTAGTATTGCTACAAATGTTGTGACCTTGTTCGGTATTTGGTACCACGGTCTACAAGTTTAGGATCACAATAGTTCTATAAGCGCGTTTGACCTGTTATAGGTAGAATGGTAAAAAAAAAAATTTTTTTAAAGCCAACGTAATCTGCGTCAGAACAAGCTCCTTATATCATAGGCTAAAGTGGGACATGTGACTTTTAATACAATGAACATGTAAATAAAGTGACCAAAACAAGGTAGACACTTCTAATCCACTGCCCTGCCCAGGAAGGTAAATATCTTTACTGTTTTCTTTTTGTTGTTTTTGGGGTTTTTTTGTTGTTTTTTTCTGACAAAAAATTACTCATTGCAGCTCCCCACCCCACCCAAGCAAAGTCCAAAAACTGATCGTTATTTCATTATAAAGTCGTAAAGTCGGTATCAGCCAATCAGCGAGGGAGTCTATCCCCTTCTCATTAGCGCTAAACCAAGGAGATTATTTTAGCGTCTGAGGTGGAGCACCTCACCTACCATCAGCTCCTCACTTTACCGCACATATCCCTGTGCTTCTTATAGCTGAGTTGCGAGGGCCGTTATCAAACTAGGAACCTTGTGGTTTCTAGCCGAACGCTCTGCCGACTGAGCTAACCCGGCTCTAATTGAGCAAAATGACTCAGATTGCAATAATAATTGGACTTTATTTGAATAGAATTGCCGGGGAAATTTGGTCGGCAAAGAGTTAAATAGACCACAAATGTTGATATGCCATTGAAACAAAGAAACCAATCGAAAAACAGTCTGCTAACCACTATAATACGTAATGGTTTCATTAGGAGATACGGGTGGTGGCGGTGATGACGGTGGTATAAAGGATTCTTTCTTACGAACATCGATCATAGAAATCGTGAGTGTAGAGAAATCGATCCTAACTGAGCGTCTAAATATTATCGCCTTTTATCAGTTTGGTGAGACGGACAAGGCACGCAGGACACTGCTGGAGAAGTAAGGATGAACTCATAAGCGACGTTCTCTTGTGGAAGCCAACACATGGTAATGCAAGTGTGGGGCGCCCAGCAAGGACCTACATTGACCATCTATGTGAAGATGCTGGCTGTTCCGCGGAGGAGCTTCCAGGTGCAATGAATGATAGGGAGGGTTGGCGTAAGATTGTTGTCGATACCCGTGCTACATGCGCGACATGATGATGATGATGATGATCAATTTGGTAAATAATCTTTAGTCTATTTCATGATTGAAAGGTATTTTCTATAAGTATCAGCTCATGATTCGAACCCAGTATAAAAACCAATATTTTGAATACTGATTTCAAAAGAAAGCAAACCTAATCTCCTCATTTTATATATGGTCGGTATTTACCAAACCCATTCGCGA
This sequence comes from Doryteuthis pealeii, assembly GCA_023376005.1. Lineage (NCBI taxonomy): Eukaryota > Metazoa > Mollusca > Cephalopoda > Myopsida > Loliginidae > Doryteuthis > Doryteuthis pealeii. Next base: position 76,785,480 of record CM042148.1, read on the forward strand.
CGGGTAGGATGTGACACAAGGTCGTAAATATGGGGCATCTAGCGAGGATCGAACTCACTATTCATTCATATATATATATATATATATATATATATATATATATATATATATATATAAACATTTTATAACCGAAAAAATAAACCAGTTTTTCTTTCCATTTAATCATTTAATTCTATATTTTTTAATATAATCCACTACCCATCCCCCCAGCCACCCCTGCCCCTACTGACAACCTACTGTTTTTCACCATTCTGAAAATGTCCTTCATTGAAGCTAGAACTGGGCTTTGGTCCTGATGATGGTCTAAATGACCGAAACGTTGCATCGTCAACAATAAACATCCAGTTTCCATAACATTCCGTGTTTGTCTACTTTTCTCCACATATTGTCGGATTAGCCTCCTCACATTTCTCCCATATATATATAAGCAAAGACAAATTCATGTGATATTCTCACATGGACGCATCAGTAGAGCCCGACCAGCAAAAGTCTACATCAATCAGTTTTGCGCGGATTATGGATGTCGGGCGGAGAACCTGTCAGAGGCGATGAGTGATAGGGACGATTGAAGAGAGAGAGAGAGAGAGAGAGAGAGAGAGAGAGAGAGTTATTCGTGTCCGTGTTGTCATCGTTCTGAGGATAATTATATATTGATCATATTTATTTACTAACCCCTCCGCACGAGCAGGATGTGACACAAGGTCAATTTCTTAAGCGGGGTTCAACAGGTTTGAATTCAGAGTTTTCCTTCTTCTAGACAGGTTGCCTAACAAGGGTAAAGAGCCCAGTCTGCCCTACTATTTACTCATAGCTGGAGGGAGAGTAGGATTCCTACCTTTCCCAAGGGTATTAGCGCTAAGGGAAATGCAATTACCAAGTCCAGGATTTGAACTCGGGGCGACAAGTCCATTTCCCATGACTTTAACCATTACACCACGCGCTTCCATTATGGTTTGCGAAACTAACTCTACCGTAGAGGCTCTAGGTATACACCAAAAAACTACCTTAACTATTATCGTGGGCCACTCAGCGATTCTCAGGAGGGTCATTACGTTACATTATATATTGATTATATCCTAATTATATTAGTGGTGGTGCTTCTCTTTCTGTAAGAAATAGTTTGTTTTTTTACGGAGTGAATTTGTTAACCCCACGTCAATCTGGTTTTGAATACAGTGTTGTCCACCTCCTAGACTATTTACCAACCAATGCTTCAGTTCCCGTCTGCCTTGCTATTTTACCCATAACTGGGGCTTTCTGCCTGAGCTTGAACACCGACTCCAGTGAAAAACTACCTTAACTATTATCGCGGGCCACTCAGCGATTATCTGGAGGGTCACTCCTTGGAATGGTCTCTACGTTACATAGATACCGTGTCACATCCTACCACTACGACAGAGGTGGACAAATTCTGTCAGACTTTATACATTGGCTATGTTTTGCGAAACTAACTCTACCGCAGATGCTCTAGGTATGCACCAAAAAACTACCTTAACTATTATCGTGGGCCAGTCAGCGATTGTCAGGAGGGTCACTACGTTACATTAACACCGTGTCACATCCTACTACTACAAGAGGTAGACAAATTCCATCAGATTTGATACACAAGCTACGGTTTGCGAAACTAACTCTACCGCAGATGCTCTAGGTATTTACTAGTCTAGTCTGGCAGAAGGCTACGAGGGATGTACTTATTGTTGATTGGTACCACAGTACTAACAAATGTTTAGTGCTTATGTCACTGACTCGACACCAGGTATCTTTAAATAACCACTGACCTATACAAATATTTATTTCTTGTATTCTGCCTGTACTTTTTAGTGCCTCCTCCTAAAATTGTCATCCTATATCTACCCACCCGGATGTCATCACTTGATCAAGCAGCTGTTTATATCAACCACCCCCACTCCATATCTAATACTGCAGTGATATTAGCACCATTAGGCTTTTAAAGATGGGTGATATGATACGGGTGTCGGGTGAAGAGTAAACGATGAAGCAGGTTGTATTGGGCAGCAAAGGCATTAAGTGCTGTGAAAACACAGGGTACCATCACCTGAATGATGAGTGCCCCAATAATTATTTTCGGCCTCTGCATACCGAGAATTAGTTGGGGGGGGGGGTGAGGTGGGGCAGGCTGGAAGGAAAAGGTTGAAAGCAGCAGCAGTTGAAAATATCACGGGAAATAAAATGGCAAAACCTAGTGCAAGCGACTGTTTTCATTTGTCTTCAAAGATATTTCTTGGCACTTATATTTAAAACTGTCTTCCTTGCCTCTCACCCTTATGCGTCTCATGCATTGGGATGGTTAACGAGCTTCACCATTGTTAGGAAGTTTGACTCTCTCTCTCTCTCTCTCTCTCTCTCTCTCTCTCTCTCGTCCCCTCATACCTCTGGCCTTGTGCCAAACCAAACTAAGCTTATTAGATTACTTCCTTATCTCACCTTTACGTCGGAGAATTCAACAATGTCTGCAGGAATCTTCTGAAGAAACGTAGAAAATTGCGACCTTTTATTCTTAGATGTCTTTCTGAAGTTATGCAGACTGGAAGAAGGCCACAAGCTAAATATACCTCGCCATGGGGGAGGGGTTAGCAAACTAACACCCAATGAGGATCGAATTCACTACAGTAGTAATAGTTTAGTTTACGATACTAGTTTGCTATGGAAAATACCAGTTTAGCTTGATGGGGGCGCCTTGTATGGAGTAATGGTTAGCAAGCTAGTTTGCCAGACTATTAGTAATGAGCTCGATGTGTAATCTTCAATTCCTTTGATTGCAGTGTCAACGCTATCCTCAATATTAACGAGACATCTTTTTCCTTATTTTCTTGTCACATCAAATTTATATCTTAACTAGACAAAACGTGACCCATTCAGCTCTCGGTAGATAATTGAGATTAGGGAACAGCGAGTTTGCAAAGCAAATAATTTTTTTTTAAATATGTCCGGACGAAACCTTAAAATCATTTTGTTAGCTTTCTAAGAAAGGGAACGTTTGACCTCATTTAAGCTACGGGTTGCTGGTTGTGAAATTTAACATAGAAATACATTTCACATTTTCCCGTCTCTCTCTCTCTCTCTCTCTCTCTCTCTCTCTCTCTCTCTCTCTCTCTCTCTCTGTCTTCCTACTACTGCAGAGAAACTAACATTTTATAACGAAGAGGTAGTTAAGAGATACATAGAGGGGGAGAAAGAGATAGACACAGAGTAAAGAAAGTGATTGATCGGTTTTTTCTTAATTGCAAATTATGACTAATTAGAACCAATTAAAACAGAATTTTTCAAACATAATTCAATCCTAAAAGTAAGGAATAATTTAGTATAATTTTCGTGTTATTAAACTAAATAGGAAAAAGCCTTAGGGAACCAAAAGTGGATTCGCTCAGCTCTAGTATAATAATAGATAATAACGGTAATGTGGTTTGTGCTCACTCCAATAATCATAGTTTCTCAAGAGAAACGTGCTACTAATTTAAGCCTAATAATAATGCTTATTATAAGTAAGTAAGTCGTCGGGGTGGCCTAAAGTCGGTATCAGCCAATCACGAGGGAGTCTATCCCCTTTGCACTAGCGCTAGACCAAGGAGATTGTTTTTGTGTCTGAGGTGGAGCGCCACACCTACCATCAGCTCCTTACTTTACCGCACAGATTCCTGTGCTACTCATACACTGAATTGGTGAGGGCCGGTATCGAACTAGGAACCTTGTGGTTTCTAGCCGAACGCTCTACCGACTGAGCTAACCCGGCCATAATTGAGCAAAATGACTCGGATCACAATAATAATTGGACTTTATTTGAATAGAATTGCCGGGGAAATTTGGTCGGCAAAGAGTTAAATAAACCACAAATGTTGATATGCCATTGAAACAAAGAAACCAATCTAAAAAAACGGTATGCTAACCACTATAATGCGTAATGGTTTCATACGCTGAGTTGGCGAGGGCCGGTATCGAACTAGAAACCTTGTGGTTTCTAGCCAAATGCTCTACCGACTGAGCTAACCCGGCCCTTATCATAGAGTACTATAAAGGACCGGTTTAGCTCAGCCGAGAGAGCACTCACCAAGAAAGGTTTCTGGTTCGATACCGGTCTCCGCCAACGAAAAGAGTATAGACTTCCTCGCTGTCCAGCTGGTACCGACAATAGGCCATTCCCCAACTTTACTTATAAAGTACTTCCATTTTATTAATCTCTAACAATGAATGCGAATATCAGTGTCACATTCTTTCAACTTTACTACTAGAGACCGTAGCCCAAAATATCATACCATTTTGTAATCAGGTCGACTCAGAACCCGCAATCCTGAAAATGTAAATTCTCAAATTTTAATTACTGCCATTAATTTCGGCGATTTTTTACGTGACTTTTTGGTGACTTTTTTTTTTTGTTTGTTTTTTCTGGAGCATACACAGGAACTAGTTTAAGTACCACCTGATAGGGCGGCTTTTAAGCTAGTTTTGAATAAATTTGAATAAAAAATCAATAAATCGGATATGATTCTAGGTTGAGATTAATAGCCGCTAAAACGCGTCCATTTGAAACAATTCTATAATGTTTGCTCGAAAACATCTCTATAACTCCTAAACGTTACTTAAAATACCGAAAAACTTATTATATATGTTTATATATATCACTCACAGACACGGCGTCAGACACAATTTCTTCAGTGAAATCCATGCAAAATTTCGTTGGACAAATCAAAGAATTATTTCACTGAATTTCTTTAGATGAGGCTTGATAATTTGTATTATTTGGAGTTTTCGGACCGTTGTCCTCATCTTTACAGTTATATACACAAAGTTTCGGGTGATGTTTTTCTTCGGGTATTTCCTGGAGTCTTCACTGTTCGAAGTTCCGTAAAGGCTCCCGATTACGACATAAAAGTCCGTATTGTGTCAGTGCTGCTGTACGGCTAATTAGTGTGTTAATTTAAATTCCATCATTGAAATTTTAGGCAATAAAAATTAGAGCATGTACTTGTTCAAATACTTATGACAAGTACTTTCTCTATGGTAAGGCTCATAAAGACTATAAAAAGCACTGGCCAAATCTATTAGAACAAACAAATGTGTGTTAAAAAGTTTCTAATTTTCTTTCAAATTAACACTGACCCATTTAGACTCCTCCGTTGAGACGTCTACATAACAGTCTAGACATACAGATATCATCACTTTCTTCTATAAACTGCTCAGCTGTGTACACTGCTTCATTGAAAAAAGAATCAACATATTGCATTTGCTCATCGTAAAAAAAAATAGTGAAAAAAGACTCTGCATTAAAAATTTCAGCTTCACACAATATCAAAAAAGGAGTTTCGGTGTCTTGCGTATGATGTTAAACTGCATCTAAAGATAAAGTTCCACTTCATCGCCATTACTCTCAGGTTCACTCTGACCCGGAGTGGTAGTATCTGTTAGGGTCCCATCAATAATTAAATAGAAAAAAATAAGTTTAAGATAATGTGTTTAAAAAAAATTGAATAGCCATCGAGAAAGAATAAAACAAGACGTCTAGGGGATTTACCTATAACTGGAGGGAGAGTAGGTGGATGCATACCTTTCATATTGGAAATGCAAATATATATATATATATATATATATATATATATATATATATATCTTTTGGCCGAGTGATATCGTGTTAATCGATTATTTTCGGTTAGTGCGACTCTATTTTTTCCCCATGCGATTATTCGTAGTATATTTTTACTTACAAATTATTTACCAGGGTTTTTCCTTACCACAAGGGTTTACTAACAGGATTAGTATAGTATAGTATAGTATAACATAGTATATATATATATATATAAATATATATATGAGTATAGATAAAAGGATATGAAAACACCACAAAATGCTGTTAAAGTGAAAACATTTTATAACATATTCATAGCTGATATTGAACAATATTTCGATTTTATAAAAATCATCTTCAGAACTTATTTATACTCCGTGTTGTCAAGAGCGGTGACAAAAGTCATATGAGTTCAAAACAAAAACCTTGATGTTGCAAAAAGACTTTTGTCTCCGCTCTTCTGTACTATATTTCACCATTAATACGAACAAACTAAATTAGTGGAAATTCCAGTGACATTGACACGAAAAAAGAAAAAGAGAGATTAAATCACAGGATTGCTGGGACAAGTGAATGATGTCGACGAAGCAATGCTTATCAGCTCTCTGCCGGTTTGGAAACTGTAATGGTCGTACAGCCAAACAAGCAGTGTTTTATTTCTTTTCATTTTAATTTCATTGTACTTGATTTTACAGCGAGCAGAAACCAGAACGGAAGTGCCAAAATTCACCTTTTTCTATATTTTGGTGAAAAGATTAAATTTTATCATTACTATTTTTTAATCTATTTTAATTTATTCATCTTTTTCTTTTTTTTTTTACTAGGGGATGGTGATCCCAAAGGCGCATTAAAATATAACCTAAGAATGGTATACATCTCAATTTATCCTTAGTCTACCTATTTTTTTTAATATCCATTGTCTCTATTATTTAGAATTTTATTTTTATGATAGAAAATAATTGCTTGTATAAACGGCGATTCTAATACAGACAGACGGGCGAAATTTCTACAATATCTCCTATTTCAAATATAATGGGCCGGGTTAGCTCAGTCGGTAGAGTGTTTGTCTAGAAACCACAAGGTTCCTAGTTCGATACCCGGCCCCGCCAACTCAGCGTATGAGTAGCACAGGGATCTGTGCGGTAAAGTAAGGAGCTGATGGTAGGTGTGGCGCTCCACCTCAGACGCTAAAATAATCTCCTTGGTCTAGCGCTAGTGAAAAGGGGATAGACTCCCTCGCTGCATGGCTTATACCGACATTAGGCCGCCCCGACGACTTTACTTACTTTTACTTACTGCCTTATAACGCGAAATTGTAGTATATAGGGCGCATTTTAAATATTAACCTGAAATTCACGAGAAATAAAAAGCTTAAAAGATTTTAATGGAAGGATAAAAGAAAATAAATTTAATTTAAATCGAAAGAAAAAAAACTTATGCGAGTAAAAAGATGTGTTTGTTTGTGGTGTAATGGTATATCGTCGTAGGAAATGAGCACTACAAACCGAGTTCAAATCATGGACAAGACTGTTTGCATTTTGCATAGTACTAATACCCTTGGGAAAGGTATGAATCTGACTATGCTCGCTCCAGCTATGAGTAAACAGTAGGGTAAACTGGGCTCTTTAACCATGGTATGGCAACCGATCTAGGAGAATGAAAACTGTGAATTCAAACCTGTTAAACTCCTCTTAAAAATTGACCTTGTGTCACATCCTGCTCGTGTGGATGGGTTGAGTAAATATAATATGCAAATAGAAAGATTTTTTTAAACTTTTTTAGTATAATCAGATTCTCTAAAAGTGAAATCTTCGAATTATGGAATGTTTATCACTTTTATTCTTAAAAAAAAAACGCAACCGTCGCCATGTTTTTTTTTTTTTTTATTTTGTTTTTTTTTAGTTTCCAAAAACACACGCTTCGCGTCTAACGCAAGTGTACGACGAGAAATACAAATATATATATATATATATATATCTTATCTTATTATAATGGAGATTGTGTGTTTTTCTGTCTGTAACCGAAACTATATTACTACTCAAGTCACAATTCCCTTCGTAATTTACATCACATTCTCCATGATTTTATTTATATTTAAACCTCAATTATTAATAAAATTGCTTCACCTTTTTATTAGTGTTGTCCATATCTTCATACAAATAACATGCTATTGTATTTATATATACAAAAAATAGCGGTTTACAGTGTGAATGGGAAGGCTAATTTGCATATTGATATTAAAAATGTGATTTTATTAAATATGTGCTTAGTATTATTGATTTCTAATTGTTTGGTTTTATTTTAATATAAGCAAAAATCTCTTCAATGAATCTTAAATGAAATCCACTAACAAGAAAAAATAACTGTCATTTTATTCTTTATTTCCTAATTTAACTAAATAGTTAAATAAGTAAAATTCAGCAATGAAAGACGGGAGTGATGGAAGAGTAAGTTTCATTTCTATTTTTCTATTATACCCCCACTCTGTTACATATCTTTTTATCTGCCTTCTTATTAGACTTTCTGATTTAATACGATATTTCATTACATTAAAAATTAAATACTTGCACCCGGAGGGTGCATATATTTGATAGTATATATAAAGAGCTAAAATGCAAGTAAGGAAGTTGCAAAAATAGTCTTCAATGCTACTCTAACCGACCAAATCTGAAAGCATAAAAAATCAAAATTATGTTCTCGTTGAGAAAAACGCTAAGTAACGGGCTCAACGAGTATATATATATATATATATATATATATATATATATATATATATATATATATATATGTATGTGTGTGTGTGTGTGTGTGTGTGTGTGTGTGTGTGTGTGTAAAATGATTTATTTCCTCAAGAATAATTTGTTTTAATACCTTTTATACCTTAATTTGATTAATGTTCTTTTTACGTAATGCCTATTTTTATTTATTTATTTTTGGTGGAGGAATTTAATCCCAAAGGCCCATCAAAATTTGACTTAATAACGGCATAAATCTCAATCAAATTTTGATTTTTTTTTTCATTTTTTAGTTGTTGTTTAAATTTTATTTTGTTATTTTTTAATAATTTAATGCATCAAATTATTATTTATTTTATTGTTTTTTTTTATCATACAATGATTTTTTCATACACAAGAAAATATAAAATACTATTAAGGCTTATATGTAATAGTATATCAAAAGTTAGATATATTATGTATTTTTTCAACTTATATGATTAAAGATTTCTCCACTGTACCCAACAATTGTTCACTCGTGAACCGCAATTAGTACTGACATATATGCATATGTGTGTGTTTACCTCTCTGCCTACCAAATTTCTCCTACAGCTGTACCAAATTTTCTTGGTATTTTGTTTACCTGTATTATGGGATATTTCAAATTTCATTATATATTCACCTCAGAACTCATTATATTGAAATAAAGTCCAATCGTCATTGTAATCTGAGTGTAAACAAGTATCACACGCGAGAGCCACTGCCAGCGGTTTACGGTAGGATCGCAGTGGCGGGAGAGACGCTTTTAACGTTTTAAAGTTGGCAAAAATGTGTTCTACATGTTTTGTATTGAGCCCTCTTAGTTTTTAGAAACAGGAATCTATGCAGTAGGAACTGATGGTCGGTGTGGCTCTCCGCCTTAGATGCGAAAAACAATCTCTTTCGTCTATCGCTAGTGAAAAGGAGATAGACTCCCTCGCTGTCTGGCTGTTACCAACTTAAATGTAAACGACTTTTTACTTACTTTATATGATATCAGTATTCCTATCAAATACAAATAATTTACATTTATATGAATCCGTGTTGTCGTTGTGAACTGATGACTAAGATGAATGGCTTCAAATATTTAGAATACAAGTAATTTAGCGCAGACAGTAGAGTGTTTGGCTGGTAACCTCAAGGTTCCTGGTTCGACACCGTTCCTCGCCAACTCAGCGTATGAGTAGCACAGGGATCTGTGCGGTAAAGTGAGGAGCTGATAGACTCCCTCGCTGTCTGGCTGATACCCACTTTAGGCCACCTCGACGACTTATATATGGTATCAAGTATTCCTACTAATAATAATTTATACACAGTTTTCTAGGTTATTTCCTATAAGTCTAACATGATCAAAGGGGAACCACTGACTGATAAATTATTTATTTATTTATTGATCTACTAGGATAAAAGACGGGGTTAGGGTTTAGGGTTAGGGTTTAGGGTTAGTTTAATGGAAAATAAATAAATAATTTATCAGTCAAGAGTGGTTCCCCTTTGATCATGTTAGACTTATAGGAAATAACCGTTTTCTAACAATTCCTATTTAATAATACTCATTTGTTCATTATATAATTTCATTAATTTGCAAGCAATTATAATTCAAGTAACTAATATGAAACAAATACAACTAAAAAAGAAACACGTGTTCGTGTGTTCGTGGTCTTTCTTTTCATAGACCCACATCAATGATCAATATATATATATATATATATATATATATATATATATATATATATGTCACATCCGACCTGTAGTGAACGATTCAGGTAAATAAGGAATGAATCCCATTGTGGCGTAACAGTCAGCAAGCTACTCTCGCATATCCATTACTACAGCAAAACGAGTTCAATTCACGCTGTATGTACCATACCTGCAACCTTGTGTCACATCCTACACATGATGAACAGGTTTGAAAAAAGTATCCTATCGAGTTGTAAGGGTGAGTAAGTTAGTCTAATTTAATTAGATGCATATTAAAGTATATGCGAGATTTCAAATCTGAATGACATATGTTTTTGTAGTTATAACACGACACGCACATACCATAAAGATTACTTGTATATAATATATATATATATATATATATATATATATATTATATATATATATTACAACTCCCTATGAGAGGTATTCGACTTACGACAGAATTAACCAACGTCAAAGTGATCGGAACGAAACCGCGTTGTAACTAGGGACACACACACACACACACTCTCTCTCTCTCTCTCTCTCTCTCTCTCTCTCTCTCATATATATATATATATATATAATGATAAAATGTGTGTATGTCCCAAGTTACAACACGGTTTCGTTCCGATCCTTTGTCGTTGGTTAATTCTGACGTAAGTTGAATACCTCTCATAGGGAGTTGTAATTGTAATGTCATTTGATATTAGTATCTCAAAAGTTTCTTTGTTTTTAAGGTCAGAAAACATGAACAACAACAACAACAACAACAAAATTAAACTGATACACATCAACTTGTTGTCAAAAGTGCGCGGATTGCCTACTGCTGTTTGCTCTTTTATGCTTTCAAGGCTGCTTGGATGAAAAAAGAAAAAAGAAATAAAAGCTGATTATAGGTTTGTTTACAGGATGTCGATGTTAAGCGGTCGTTCTGCTAAGAAAAAAACTATTGTAAAGGCGGGAATCTATGTTGTGCGTGCGATGCAATTGCGCACCCATTATCACCACCACCATCAATATAACATCCTTAGTACGCACAGACTTGTCCGTCTTACGACGGTCGTAAGTTCGGGTGGCCAGAAGTTGCGTATATCGTAATCGGGACAACGTGTGTATCTATTATGACTAATGCATTGTCTTTAATGAAATCAGTGAAAGTACAGATTTATCAACCCCTCCGCCTGAGCAGGATGTGGCTCAAGGTCAATTTTTTAAGTGGCTGGTTGTTTTGTTTTACGACATATCAGCCCCCTTTTGAGTCTTTTAATTCCGAATCCAGTTATTTTGATAAACAAAGAACTCAGGTTGTTTACAGTACCTCCTGTGGCTTAAGTGGTCACTTCTTAAGCGGATTTTAACAGGTTTGAATTCAGTTTTCCTTCTCCTAGAATGGTTGCGTAATCGAGGTTAAAAGGCCTAGTCTGTCCTACTATTTATCCATTGCTGGAAAGAGAATAGTCGGATACATACCTTTCCTAAGAGTATTAATGCTATCTGAAATGCAAACATCCCCGTCCAGGATTTGAACTCGTCTTGCCGTATCCATTTCCTATGCCAATAACCATTACAAAATTACGAAACCAGTGAATGTAGCAGTTCCAAATAAGTACCAAAATTACAAGTTACCTACACAGCTCACACACATTTATAAACAGGTCGGAGATTACAAATTCCGCGCTAGACTCTTTGGTTAGTAGGGTTTTACGGCATGTCGAAGACGGGTTTTTTTTATACATTTGATTGGGTATTAAATTTTCTTTCAAACTCTTTTTTAACACATTTTTATGATTCTTTTTTTTTTTTTTTTTTTCATGTAACCCATAAACGGGACCCTAACAGGTACTACCATTACGGGTCAGGATGGGCCTTGGAGTAATGTCAATGAAATGGTACTCTACACTCCCCGGAGCTCCAGAATTGGAACTTTACCACTAGATGCAGTCTAACGTCATACTCAGGATATTAAGACCCTCAGCCACTCGCTCCTAGCACGTATATGATGAAAAGCGTTGGATGCTTGCCATAAGGGCAATAGGGTTGGGGCGATCGTATAGGTGGTAGGGCTTGACGTGACCAACCGATTGATCAGAAGCCCCTTCCCTATTGCCCTTATGGCAAGCATCTCTCCAACCGCCTATGTATTGTTGCATGTCAGCCTATGTTGAGGGCCAAAGTAGAGTGTTGCATATCATGGACTGCTCAGTTACCAGGATTCGTCCTTAAGCATCACGGGTCACCAATAGGTAGTCCCATTGGAGGGTGCGGTATTTTACCTCTCTGCAGAGGTGCAGTCGGTGTA
>CM042148.1:76802795-76805295 GCA_023376005.1 Doryteuthis pealeii
GCTAATCGTTGCTCAACTTTACGTCCTTATTGTAAGTTCTTTTATGTGATTGGTTGGTTGGTTGTTTTACGGTATATCAATCCTTTTCTGGTTATTTAATGTCGAATCTAGTCATTTTGATAAACAAAGGACTTAGGTTGCTTAGAGTATCTGAGGTTGCTTAAGTGGTCACCCAATTAAGTATTGAACAGGCTAATCGTTGTTCAACTTAACGTCCTTATTGTAAGTTATTTTATGTGATTGGTTGGTTGGTTGTTTTACGGTATATCAATCCTTTTCTGGTTATTTAATGTCGAATCTAGTCATTTTGATAAACAAAGGACTTAGGTTGCTTAGAGTATCTGAGGTTGCTTAAGTGGTCACCCAATTAAGTATTGAACAGGCTAATCGTTGCTCAACTTAACGTCCTTATTGTAAGTTCTTTTATGTGATTGGTTGGTTGGTTGTTTTACGGTATATCAATCCTTTTCTGGTTATTTAATGTCGAATCTAGTCATTTTGATAAACAAAGGACTTAGGTTGCTTAGAGTATCTGAGGTTGCTTAAGTGGTCACCCAATTAAGTATTGAACAGGCTAATCGTTGCTCAACTTAACGTCCTTATTGTAAGTTCTTTTATGTGATTGGTTGGTTGGTTGTTTTACGGTATATCAATCCTTTTCTGGTTATTTAATGTCGAATCTAGTCATTTTGATAAACAAAGGACTTAGGTTGCTTAGAGTATCTGAGGTTGCTTAAGTGGTCACCCAATTAAGTATTGAACAGGCTAATCGTTGCTCAACTTAACGTCCTTATTGTAAGTCTTTTATGTGATTGGTTGGTTGGTTGTTTTACGGTATATCAATCCTTTTCTGGTTATTTAATGTCGAATCTAGTCATTTTGATAAACAAAGGACTTAGGTTGCTTAGAGTATCTGAGGTTGCTTAAGTGGTACCCAATTAAGTATTGAACAGGCTAATCGTTGCTCAACTTAACGTCCTTATTGTAAGTTCTTTATGTGATTGGTTGGTTGGTTGTTTTACGGTATATCAATCCTTTTCTGGTTATTTAATGTCGAATCTAGTCATTTTGATAAACAAAGGACTTAGGTTGCTTAGAGTATCTGAGGTTGCTTAAGTGGTCACCCAATTAAGTATTGAACAGGCTAATCGTTGCTCAACTTAACGTCCTTATTGTAAGTTCTTTTATGTGATTGGTTGGTTGGTTGTTTTACGGTATATCAATCCTTTTCTGGTTATTTAATGTCGAATCTAGTCATTTTGATAAACAAAGGACTTAGGTTGCTTAGAGTATCTGAGGTTGCTTAAGTGGTCACCCAATTAAGTATTGAACAGGCTAATCGTTGCTCAACTTAACGTCTTATTGTAAGTTTCTTTATGTGATTGGTTGGTTGGTTGTTTTACGGTATATCAATCCTTTTCTGGTTATTTAATGTCGAATCTAGTCATTTTGATAAACAAAGGACTTAGGTTGCTTAGAGTATCTGAGGTTGCTTAAGTGGTCACCCAATTAAGTATTGAACAGGCTAATCGTTGCTCAACTTAACGTCCTTATTGTAAGTTCTTTTTGTGATTGGTTGGTTGGTTGTTTTACGGTATATCAATCCTTTTCTGGTTATTTAATGTCGAATCTAGTCATTTTGATAACAAAGGACTTAGGTTGCTTAGAGTATCTGAGGTTGCTTAAGTGGTCACCCAATTAAGTATTGAACAGGCTAATCGTTGCTCAACTTAACGTCCTTATTGTAAGTTCTTTTATGTGATTGGTTGGTTGGTTGTTTTACGGTATATCAATCCTTTTCTGGTTATTTAATGTCGAATCTAGTCATTTTGATAAACAAAGGACTTAGGTTGCTTAGAGTATCTGAGGTTGCTTAAGTGGTCACCCAATTAAGTATTGAACAGGCTCATAGTTGCTTAACTTCAATGAACTAGCAGGAACCGGTGCTTTTAGCATGACTTGATCGTAATTGTTTTGTATAATATCTGCAGCTTTATTTTTCTTCCGTATTATGATGTGTGAAGATTTTTTTTCTGGATATTTTATTAGCTTAGTCCATACGGCACAAAGATGAAATTTATTGAAGTGAAATAAGAGTCTTCTGCTTTGAAATCAACATTTGTAAGCATCACTTTTACTTGAGGTTGAACACTAACCCCTGGAACTTGTGAGAAATGCTTTTTCACCTTCCAAATAGACCCCTTGATTATGTTTTTGTTTTATCAAAAAACTTTTAATCACGACTTAAAACCTCGAAATAAACGAAATGAAATAAAGATTAACTCCATTTTTAGAGAAAATCATTAATGATTAAGTGGAAAACAACTGATATTCATTTTTTTCTCTCTTCCCTTTCTTTTTTCATCTCTTTCTCTTCCTTTTGTATTTTCTCTTTCTCTTCATTTCGTCGTTCTCTTTATTCTTTTTTAAAAAATTTTAGAGAAAGAAGAGTAAAACTTCTAAAAGAATTTTGTCATTTTATTTCTTTTTTTCCTTTTCT
>CM042148.1:76812795-76822795 GCA_023376005.1 Doryteuthis pealeii
TAAAACAAACACGAATAAACAATAGTCTCACCCGCCACTCCAACTGGCTTAGAATACATAGACACACGCGTTCTCCCCCCTCTCTCTCTCTCTCTCTCTCTCTCTCTCTCTCCTCTCTCTCTCTCTCTCACACACACACACACAGAACGACTGTGTAATGAAGATATATTCAGTCACAATATGCATTCCCGTATAAACACGGTGTCTTCCTTTCCCTCATTCTCGTTTTCGTTTTCAAGCACGCACACACACTCGTTGCAAAAAAAAGCACATGAGAATTATATTCACATGTGTAAACACACATTCGAGGCCCAGGTCGACGGTGTCAGTCTTCATTCATTCATTCATTCATTCATATCTATCCGTTCATCAATGTTATTTTTAGAGGCGCTTCGGCATCATGTTATGGTTAACGAGTCTAGCAATCATCTATATTGCTCCCTTTCTCCCACCAACTATGGGTAAATAGTAGGGCGGAATGGGCCCTTTAGCCTTGGTAGGTAACCAGTCTAGGAGAAAAAAACTCCGCTTAAGAAATTGACCAAGTGTCACATCCTGCTTGTGTGGAGGAGTTGGTATATATATATATATATATGATAAGTTGTAAACAAGGTTAGAATATAATTTTTGGAGAATAAGTGCTTACGTACCTAATTTTGAAAATTAATTAATTAATAATGAATTAGGCGGGAATACCTATTAAATGTATGGCTAAACAAATCGAGAAAAATCAATCTCTCCTATATACTTTCAAAGAAAGAAAAACTTAAACAAAAAAGTCATTTGGCTAATATAAATTTATTTCTTGCAGAACCCAATATAAACCTTGTTTCATCTGATGCGACTTGGCTCATATTGGGTTCTGGTTGAAATAAATGACTGTTTATGTTTTTCATTCTTTGAAAGCATAAATATTGCTCTGTATATAATTGATTTATTAGTTATTATGCATTGAGCTCTCTTTGGGATTTGTAAAAATCCTTGTATAAATCTGTTTGCATCAACATGAACATATATTGTGGATGTACAGGAGGTATCGATGATCCCAAATAGAATCATCCCCTAAATACCAGTCAGTTGGTGACTTTTACCCATATGTATATATATATATATATATATATATATATATGTGTGTGTGTATGTGTGTGTGTGTGTGTGTGTGTGTGTACATACTACGTTACGGAACTTTGTGTGTGCATGTGTACGTCTGTCTCTCTGAAGATCACAGTTAAATTAAAAGTCCCAAAGACCCCGGGTTTTTTATGGTCTCTTCTGGGATTATTTGAAGTCACTGGTAGGATGTGATACAAGGTCGCAAATATCGGGCATCCAACTAGGAACAAACTCGCTATTCAGTAGCAATGGATCTACAAGACTAGCTTGCTAACCATTACACCGCGATGGGCACCCTATTTACTCAACCCGTTCGCCATGGGTAGGATATGACACAAGGTCCCAAATTTGGAGCATCCAGTGAGGCTCGAACTCACTATTCAGTTGTAATGGATTTGTGAAACTAGCTTGCTAACCATTGTACCACGATATAATGCCCTTATTCACCCGACCCATTCGCCACGAGCAGAATGTGACAGCCACAATTAGGGAGCTTCCAGCGAAGATCGAACTTGCTATTCAGTAGTAATGGATATGTGAGACTAGTTTGCTAACCATTACACCATGATGGGACGCCCTTTTTTATCCAACCCGTTAGCTATGGATAGGATATGATAAGAACGCAATTATGGTGCATCCAGCGAGAATCGAACTTTTGAAACTAAGTGGTATAGAGACTTTGATATATCAAAATGCAAAATGTTTGGGACCTTATAAGTGATGAAACGGATGGCAGAGCTTATAATAAACTGCATGTATCCCTTACTGAGGGGTAAGACCGCCCCACACACAAATAGGGGTGTCCTGGGTATGACACTACACTGCATCTGGAAGTATGGGGAGTGTGGAGTACCCTTTCATTGCCATTACTCCCAGGTCTACTCTAACCCGGAGTAGTAGAATCGCATCTATCGGTCAAAATGATATGTTTGAAAATTATTTGTATTTAATAGGAATACTTGGTATCATATAACCGTGTTAAAAAAACTCTTAAGACATTGCACAAAAAATATGAATATACATATATACAATATATGCAATTCCTTAATATCTAGGTATAAATTAATCCCATATGGGTTGACATGCCATTAAAATCAACCAATCAATGCTTTTCACTTGGTAAGCTATATGTCGGATTTTCGTGAGTAAGTAGTTCCCCAAATTGAATAACTAAAAATATTTTCTAAGAAAATGGCTCTCATGGACTAATCAGAAATGTTCTCTATTTTTAAGATCTTTGTGTTTTTCTCTCATATTTCTGTATCCATAGAATCTTGCTAATATACATATCAGAATCAAAGCGTTTTGTCTCCTATATTTTTCCCGGACATTGCTGGGTAACCCTTTAGAAAACATATGTCTTTTTTCAATTACTTTCTTCATAGGCGTTTTTTCTCGGTCACTGTAAAATCAAGACTTTAAAAAAATCATCTCGTGTTTACATCTGTCGTACAAACAATGACTATCAAGGTACTATAAACGTTAACTACTTGAATACGTTTATTTTAACTTCATAAATGGCAGTGTGCAGTTACTAGTTTAAAATATCCCACAGAAAGCAGGTTTTCAGCTAGTTAAAAAATATTGACTTCATTAATATCATTTACTACTGTTACTTAGTCCCATTGTCATTCAACCAAGATCCTGTGATTTCCATTTTTCTATTCCCGTTTACTCTCTCTCTCTCTCTCTCTCTCTCTCTCTCTCTCTCTCTCTCTCTCTCTCTCTCTTTTATATATATATATATATATATATATATATATAATATGCAATATAGAATGAATGGAGAATGAATGAGAAAAGTATTGGCATATGAAGGTGCTCAATACTAAAAAAGACACCCAGACGCAAAAAAAACAATCTCCTTGATCTAACGCTAGTGAAAAGGGGATAGACTCACTCACCGATTGGCTGATGCCGACTTTAGGCCACCCCGACGACTTTACTTACTTTTACTTGTTATTTAGTCTATTCTTAAAATAAGCAACTAGAATTATAATTTGCACAATAATTTGCTTGTCAGTTTTGGTGGATATCAACTGAATAAGAATTACTGTTAACCCAAGATGTGGTTAGTTTCTAAAAAATTAAAAGAAAGATAGAATAAACTGCCAAAATGTAATACAAGAGGTTGACCACAAAAATGAAAATTAGAATACTCAGAATTTTACAGAGCTGAACAGATTATTCCGTCCAAGCAAGGAAACCGGACCTGTCTCTTCCAAACAAAATCATACTGTTAGATTGTGATCTAGTAAACCACAGAATGAAAATGAAAGCAAAAAATTAAAAAATTAAAATTTTAGAAAATAACAGGATATCGCCCGAGATACAAGTGAACATATTTTGTGTTGACTTTTTTTTTCTTTCTTTTTTTTTTTTTTTTGGCCTGTGCACTTGAACGTGATGCCATATTTATTGTCATTTAGAATTTCCAGGTTTACCTCGGATGTGTGGTTTTTGTTACGTTACCACAATATATTATCCTCCGGGATATTCCTCAGTACTCTTGCCTCAACACTACCGTTGTCAAGATATTGTCAAACTCTCGTCGAAACTAATTACTCCACTAATGTCTTTGAAACGGTTCCAAGTTCACCAGTTATTATGAATACGACCTAACCCTCATGTTTCACAACTTTCTCAGTTCTCGGGCAAGATCCTGGTATTTTCCTTTTTCATTTCTATGAGTTATATAATGCGTCAACGGATTTTTTCACATTACCAAACACCTGTTTTGATGAATGACAAGCGAGAGGTCGAAGGTCAAAATATTTCCGGTTTGAAGATTTGACAATGAAATAGTGAAATAGTGGGCTGGAATTATGAATAGGTGTCAAGGCCTTGATTGGTTGATACTATCAGATAATTTAAGACGAAAGTGTTTTTTTTTTTTTGGGGGGGTGTTCAAATGTTGTAGTTGAGAGATATCTACCAACCGCTCTGCACAAGCAGGATACGATACAAGATCAATTTCTTAAGCTGGGTTTAACAAGTTTGAATTCAAAATTTTCTTTCTCCTAGCCTGGTTGTTATACCAAGGTTAAAGAGTCCAGCCTGCCGTAATACCTACCTATAGCTGGAAGGAGAATATTGGGTGCAGACCTTTCTCAAGAGTATCAGCGCTATGTGAAATGCAGAGAGCTTCGTCTAGGAGCTGAACTCGGGCCACAGTCCATTTACTACGGCGGTAACTATTACACCACGTGCATTTGAAAAGTTTCGGAGTTGAGATAAAAATTTAAAAGATAATAAAAAAGAAAACATAAGCATTCAAATACATATCTTCTCTTCAATATCTCATCTCTAACACATTCATTGATTCAAAGGTTGAGGTGTTGGCCTTTTTTTAAAGATGGCTACGGAACAGGTCTTCTCTCCCTGATATCAAAACAAAAAAACCCACAAAGGCTAGCCTGAATACTGAATAAACATCTAAATCAAAGAGAGAATATCAGTTGTCTAAATTTCCAGTTGGACACATCGCGTAACGGATATAAGTATAGAGTTAATGTAGTTCTAAGTGACAATCATCTAGATGTTGCAGGTTCAATCTTGTGTATCACCTGAATACAAGTTACAGTTACTGGAAATAAGATATAATTCAGTCTGCGCTTTGAACAGTTTATTTTAGCCTTATGCACTTTTTTTTTTACAGAAGTGGCAAAAAGTCGCATACACAGATAGACCTCGAGCATGTCAGGGTTTTTTTTTTTTTCAAATAACAGCTTGTCGTAAATCGTTTACCTCGACCAGCGAATTGTTGTAAAAATGTCATTTAACATCTGTTTGAAAAATCAGTTGTTTTTTGTTTGTTTGTTTTTTTTTTATATTTTTTATTTTCATTTTATTTATTTATTTATTTTACTTGTGTGGTAAAGGAAGATATTCCCCTACAAGATAGTTAGATGGAACACATATATATATATTTACCGACCCCTCCGCACGAGCAGGATGTGACACAAGGTCAATTTCTTAAGCGGAGTTTAGCAGGTTTGAATTCAGAGTTTTCCTTCTCCTAGACCGGTTGCCTAACCAAGGTTAAAGAGCCCAGTCTGCCCTACTATTTACCCATAGCTGGAGGGAGAGTAGAATTCCTACCTTTCCCAATGGTATTAGCGCTAAGTGAAATGCAATTATCACGTCCAGGATTTGAACTCGGGGCGACGAGTCCATTTCCTGTGACTTTAACCATTACACCACGCGCGTTCTAGATGGAACACATATAAAGATACCAATACGTGAGGCTATTCGTAGTCGAGTCACTAGTCATACTGTTGAAGAACTGCGGGTTGGATATTATTTATATTCCTGAAGAAAAAGTAAGTTGGCTGGATTAACTCAGCCGGTAGTCGGTAAAGCAGCCGTCTAGGAATCGCAAGGTTCCGGGTTCGGTACCGATCCCGCCAACTCAGCGAATGAGTAGCTCAGATTGGGTAATCTGATCTGTACGGTAAAGTGGGGAGCTGGCCGTAGATGTGACACTCAACCCTAGCGCTAGCGAAAAGGGGATAGACTCCCTTGTTGTCCGGCTGATACTAACAATAAATAATAAACCTTTTCCGGATTTTCAATGTTGTAGTTAATAAATTCATACACAACAGTTTTTTTTTTGGTGGGTGAGTCGTCGGTGTGGCCTAGTCGTCGGTATCAGTCAGACAGCGAGGGAGTCTATCCCCTTTTCATTAGCGCTATACCAAAGATTATTGTTTTGGCGTCTGAGGTGGAGCGCCACACCTACCATCAGCTCCTCACTTTGCCGCACAGATAACTGTGCCACTCATACTCTGAGTTAAGTGAGGGCCGGCATCGAACCCGGAACCTTGTGGCTGCTCTAGTCTATCGACTGAGCTAAATCGGCCCTATGTTTTTTTTTTATCGACACATGTCCTTTCAAAAGTGCGCGGAGGTGCCTACTTGTCTTCTTTAGGCTATAATAGCTCCGATGTTCAAATAGTTGACCACACACATACACACACACACACACACACACACACACACATATATATATTATTATATTATATATATATATATATATATATATATATATATACAAACATATATATATACATATACATATATATATACACATATACATATACATATAATATATACATATATATATATATATATATACATACATATACACATATACATATATATATACATATATACATATATACACATATAATGTATATATATACATATACACATATACATATATATATATACATATAACATATACATATATATATACATATACATATATACACATATACATATATATATATATATATACATATACATATATACACATATACATATATATATATATATATATATATATATATATACATATACATATATACACATATACATATATATATACATATGTACATATACATATATACACATATACATGTATATATATACATATACACATATACATATATATATATACATATACACATATACATATATATATATACATATACATATATACACATATACATATATACACATATACATATATATATATACATATATACACATATACATATATATATACATACACACACACACACACACACATATATATATATACATATACATATATATACACATATACATATATATACATACACACACATACACACACACACACATATTTATTTACCGGATATCGCTATTAGGTGATTGTTGCGTGAAGGAAATCAAGATAAGGCAGATAATTCCCGGTGTGGGTGCCAAACGATTTCGCATCTATTAACATGTAGTCCCACACCCACTTACACGCTTAAACTGCATCTTATGGTGAAGTTCCAGTTCTAGGGCTTTGGAGATTGTAGAGTAGCCCATCATCGCCATTACACTCAGGTCCCATCTTACTCAGAATGCTAGTACCTGTTAGGGTCCCATCTATGGGGTAAATCGACGAAAATAAGCTTAAAATAATGGATTTTAAAAAATTTAAATACTCATCAAAGAATAAAGCAAAACGTCTTCGGCATAAAATAACCCAACAAGGGTTGACATACCGTAAAACCCAACCATCCCACTCACGCCACTACCAATATAACATTCTCAGTACACAGTTCATCTTACGACGATCGAAAGTGTCGGTAATAGTAACTTGAGGGTTACCTGTGTACAATAAGTAGCCTATATTATGCCAACTTCCCAAACAAGAAAAATGAGGATACTCGTCTGAATAATGACACTTTATTGAAGAACTACAAAAACACACGATAGAGTTACACTGAAAGAACCCGTTCCCGCTAGATCACCGAAGTTAAGCGGCGAATTACTAAGTGGCACACAGGCCTCAGATTGTTTACAGTACCTGCTGATGCTTAAGAGATCACCCATCAAAGTATTGGAACAGGCTGTTTTAATACTTAGACGAGTGATCACTTAAGCAATAGCAGATACTGTAAGTAATCTGAGGCCTGTGTGCCATATCTAAGAAAAGCTTAGTAAACAACACAGACACCACACACACACAATAATAATCATATTAGATCAATACGAAATAAACATTCGATTTAACGAAAAATAGAGCATGACGTATCCGTTAATACAGAAAGTCCGTTAGATCGGAATATAACGAAATAAATTACGTATAAAAAGCATTAGATGACGGAAACTCACGAAGTAGCCTAACCCTAACCCCAACACTAGCGTCTCAAAGGTTTCGGGTATTTCCGTGAAATGTAATGAAATGTAATGCTATTTATACGCAATCTAATGATATTATCTCTTGCGTGCTATTATGCATTAGTACCATGAAAGGTAATCTGAACATTAGCTACATAAATGATAGTACCCCCCTTGTTTATTTCACTTTGAGGAAGCCATATGTTTTGGTCGGCTATTTTCATTTCACCGTAATCAATACAACTGCCTGTTTTAACAAGAAAATATCATAAAATGTGTTCTTAATTGTGCTTGCGCATTATTTGAAATGAACTTAATTGTTATTAAGAACACATTTTATGATATGTTCGTGTTAAAACATGCAGTTGTATTGATTCGAACAAATTCGTATTTTCAGTGTAGATTTACGGTGAAATGAAAATGGCCGACCAAAACATATGGCTTCCTCAAAGTAAAATAAACAAGGGGAGGTTACCCCCATTTATGTAGCTAATGTTCAGATTACCCCAAAAATATTCATCAGTCAACTCTGTGTGGATTCGGCATGCTGTGTGGGAATGACCGATTGGCAAGAGAAAGTCATGGGTATCCGTGCTGTCAGTGTGACCTGATAGTGATGATTTATGAAAGTGTATTTAAATGATTATTTAATAACTGAAACACTTACGGTTATAACCCAATTACGACAGCATAGATCCTAGGAACTTGAGGGCTAATTTTTATAGGACAGGATTGGCAGCATTCATAATCCCATAGTCACGAAGTGGGGGTCATTTATTTCATTTTTCTTCGCTTATTTTTGTTGTTTTGTTTTGTTTTAAGCAGCACCAAAGGCACTTCCTGTCTAATGTCAATCTTTTTTTACGAATGAAATTCCTAACGCCCACTGCGAGTAAATATTTATTTCCGTTTTCCTTTTATGGTTGTTGGAATACATGATAAACTTTTAATTTTTTGTTAATGGTTACGCCATGTGGTCATAGCAGATTTTCAACCATGCGATTGTATGACTTTCTGGGGAGCCGTAATTGTAGGGCAAGGGTCACACGTTTGTTAGAAAATTCAGAATTCAATTTGGTCTGGATTTCCACGCTCTTCCATAATGACTTTCCAACGTTTTAACTTAAGATTAAGTTAAAGTGCAAATAACCAGACCTTGCATTTAAAAACGACGAGACGACCCACGATCTCATTTGGCTCCAGCTGTAATCGCTGTCCTCGATTATATTTATGCTTCTATTTAGGTTGATTGGTTGGTTGGATTTTACGGCATGTCAACCCTTGTTGGGTTATTTTATGCCGACGAAATTATTTTATTCATTCTTGATAGATATTGAAAAAAATTTATTTTTTAATTCTTTTTTTTTTTTCAATTCAACCCATTGATGGGACCTTAAAAGGTCCTGGTCAGGGTAGACTTGGTAGTAATGGCGATGAAGCATCACGGGTCGCCACCCACGGCCAACAGGTGTTCTATGCCGGTCTTCGCCAACTCAGCGCATAAGGGCACAGTTTGGGTAATCTGTTCTGTGTAGCAAAACATCTGAGAGCTAATAGTTGGTGTGGCGCTCCACCTCAGCAAACACAATCTCCCTGGTTTAGCACTAGTATTCAGGGGAAAATATCACTCTTATGACTTGATTGGTTGTTTAGATATTTACGATGTTCAACTTAAGTAAAAAGCGAGGATATCAAATGCCGATTTTCAAGGGTAGTAAAAGAAATAATTGGGATAGATTGGTTTGTGGTTTAGATAGTTACATATTTCTTGCCGCGATTACCTGTCCATATCTAAGTCTATGTTTTTAAACATTCAGAGTTTAAAATGCTGATTTTGGGGTAGGCAAAGTAGTGATAATTGGCGCCATACAATCTTCCAACATATTTCTCTTTATTTAATCGTGTGTCACACTGAGCAAAGCTGGGTAACTGTGATAAAGGACATTCTTGTTCATTATTGTTTTACGAGAAGTATTCACCCAACCAGTCCACCACGGGTAGGATGCAACTCAGTGTCTTTAAGCGGAGTTAAACTTGTTTAAATTTACGTCTGGTTTGTTGTATTTTACGGCATGTCAACCCTTGCTGGGTTATTTTATGCCGAAGATATTTTGTTCTATTCATGCTTCATGGATATTTAATAAAAAAATCTAAACTCAATTTTTAAAACACATTTTAATTCATTTTTTTATTTAACCTATAGTGGTATCCTAATAGGTACTACCACTCT
>CM042148.1:76827795-76830295 GCA_023376005.1 Doryteuthis pealeii
ATATATGTGTGTGTGTATATATATGTGTATGTATGGTATATGTGTGTGTGTATATATGTGTATGTATGGGTATGTGTGTGTGTGTATATGTGTATGTATGGGTATATATATATGTGTGTGTGTATATATGTGTATGTATGGGTATATATATATATATATATATGTGTGTGTGGTGTATGTGTATGTATGGGTATATATATATATGTGTGTGTGTATATATGTGTATGTATGGGTATATATATATGTGTGTGTATGCGTATATATGGGTGTGTATGTATATATATGTATGTATCGTGGGTGTGTATATATGGGTGTGTGTGTATATATATGTATGCATCATGGGTGTGTATATATGGTGGGTGTGTGTATACATATATATATATATATATATAACCAGTTTCGATTCAATATTATCCTTTTATCTGGTACAGGCGAGTACTTCACCTAATATATATATATATATATATATATATATATATATATATATGTGGTGTGTGTGTGTGTATGTGTGTGTGTATATATGTGTGTGTGTGTGTATATATGTGTATGTATGGGTATATATATATATGTGTGTGTGTATGCGTATATATGGGTGTGTATGTATATATATGTATGTATCGTGGGTGTGTATATATGGGTGTGTGTATATATGGGTGTGTGTGTATATATATGTATGCATCATGGGTGTGTATATATGGGTGGGTGTATATATATATATATATATATATATATATATATATATATATATTAGGTGTTATATTTCTAAGTAAACAGTGCTCAATATCGTTGATAGAGCGTTTATATTTAAGTTAAGGTAGCGTGGATATGGAGTCAACGGTGCCTGGCTACTGACAGTTTCTCGCCTATGCGATATATATGAATACATATTTATGTTTATATTAATATATATATATATATGTGTGTGTGTGTGTGTGTATGTGTGTGTGTGTGTGTGTGTGTGTGTGTGTGTGTGTGTGTGTGTAGCGGTTTGAGAAGGAGAAATTAACAACCGCCAACAAGGGAATGTAACACAACTTGCAAATAACTTTAATCACTGTAGCAAAAAAGAATGCCCCACAATACATCAGTGGAAGAAAGTTATCTGGTTCACTGAGTCTCCAGCAAGCCGGTTGTATAATAGTGTGCTGGTTTGGGAAAAGCTAGCTTCTAACATTGATGTGAAAAGTACTTTGTTCCCAACTAACGACTTCAACATCATTTTAAAAAAAGTTCTTAGAATAAATCAAAAAGACACGTATATCATTTCATGGCGACAGTCATCTACAATAGCACAGTCATAATTTATCTGAACCGAGCAGTGCGGGAATGTCATTGAACATTTGTGATATGTGTTGTAGTTGTTGGCACCCTTTCCGTCCACTAAGGACGATGGCGTAGTGTCCAAAAAATATCAGCATCTGCGCAAGTGACTATGCAGGCCAATTCTTGAGTGACAGTCTTTGGTGCACTGAATGCCACAAACTGTGATGCTTTCTGAGGCTGCTGTCTTTTCTTCCTCTTTCTGGCTCTCTTTGCTGTTGCGGCTACTCTTCTCTCCGCCTCACCTCTCTCCGTGCCTTGCTTAACGTTAAGGCGCCATGACGCTTTATTTTTTGCATGTACTTCCCACGTGTTTGTGTCAATATGGCATATCCTCATGACTCTCCTGCAGATATTTTTAAATCATAGGCGTGGTCTACCAACTGATCGGGAGCCTTTTACTAATTCGCCGTACAAAAGATCTTTTGGGATGCAGCCATTTTCCATTCTCCTGACATGTGTTGTAGTAAGAGCTTCGTAACGTAACTTGCAGTTAAATGACTGGATTGTGACTGTGTTATCGAAACAACATTAAAACCCGAAATGGTTAACAATAAGGTTTAATACGCTTTGTTTTGAGGCCGGTTTAGCTCAGTCGGTAGAGCACCGACCTAAGAATCGCAAGGTTCCGGGTTCGATACCGGTCCTCGCTAACTCAGCGTGTGAGTAGCACAGGTTGGGTAATCTGACGTGTGCAGTAAAGTGGGAAGCTGACGGTAGGTGTGGCGCTCCACCTCAGCAAAAAAAATGTTCCTGGTTTCGCACTAGCGAAAATGGGATAGACTCCCTCGCTGTCCGGCTGATACTGACAATAGGCGACTCCACGAAGTTTACTTTTTTTACTTTACGTTTTGTACAGTAAAATATAACAAGAATCAGAATAGGAAGCAAACGCACAGCTGTAACCGCTAATCTCTCATCAACAAGACTGGCTACTAATTCAGTATCTTGTTATTCGGCCCTGGACCGCGTAAGCTAACACCGTTGATCCCAGGCAAAACCTGCCCCCTCGATTTAAAGGGGCAGGATTGGGTTTATTGCCCGGTGCCTGAGGTACCCCTTGAGGGGGAATACTGACGGGATGAACGCATTTTTTGCACCTGCCTCCCATGAGCTTCTGTTCGTAGGTGGTCCCACATTAATAGGGCCTTGTGCCTGACCCGTGCACGTGGGGTAGGTG
>CM042148.1:76835295-76860295 GCA_023376005.1 Doryteuthis pealeii
TGCATGCTCTCTCTCTCTCTCTCTCTCTCTCTCTCTCTCTCTCTCTCTCTCTCTCTCTCTCTCTCTCTCTCTCACACACACACACACATTAATAAAATTCTCATTATATATATATTTACTGAAGATCATTCTCGGTGAACCCTAGATAATTTTCTGCTACTTATCGGTTTTCTAAACCAGCTCTTCGTATGTATAGAGCACTTTTATATATTTGTTATTTTTTACTCTTTCGGCTTCTATCTTTTTCCTCGACAGTCAAAATTGAGACTAGCTCGATTTTTTATATTCTTATTTTTGTATTTTTCATTAAGTCCTCCTCTCTTCAATATATATATATATATATATATATATATATATATATATATATATATATATATATATATATATATGTTATGTTTCCGGGAACCAGCATAAACAAACTTTATCATTATTTTATTTGGGAAAATAGTCTGCACTGTCTGCATTCTTTAATCACCCGAATTCTTGATGTAATAGAGATAACGATTAAATACTAGTTAGAATTCTTCACTAATTAAAAGCATCAATATCATCACAGACGGTTGTAACAACGGAGACCAATGGGTTCCCAGGTCATCTAGCTTTATATATATATATATATATATATATATATATATATATATAATATATATATATATAGTTACGGTAGCGAATAAAATATTATAAAATAGATATATACGCTCTATCAATGATATTGAGCAGTCTTTGCGTAGAATATAGCAAACTATATATATATATATATATATATATATATATATATATATAATGTAGTTTACTATATTTACAAATAAATATATCAGTGATAGAGCATATATATATATTTTATATATATTATGTAGAATATAGTAAACTACATTATATATATATATATATATATATATATATATATATATATATATATATATGTAGTTTACTATATTTACTATCTGTGATAGAGCATATATATATATTTACCAACTCCTCCGCCCGAGCAGGATGTGACACAAGGCCAATTTCTTAAGCGGAGTTTAACAGGTTTGAATTCAGAGTTTTCCTTCTCCTAGACTGGTTACCTATCCATGGTTAAAGAGCCCAGTTCGCCCTGCTATTTTCCCCATAACTGGAGGGAGAATTGGATTCATATTTTTCCCAAGGGTATTAGCACTAAGTGAAATCCAAACAGCATACAGTGACAGAGCATATATATCTAATTTAGTATAACGTAGACCCACTGAACGGTGCTTGGTGACTGCCAGTTTCTCGCCTATTCGATCATCAGGCATACACACACACATTATATATATATATATATATATATATATATATATATATATATATATATATAATTTCGCGTTATGATATACCATCATGGTAAAATACAAAAATGGTATCATTACAATTTAGTTGTAGAATTAAACATTTCACTTTATTTTAAAACTTGAAGAATCAAGAAAGTTAGTTTATTTTGTTTGTGTATGTGTCTTTGTGTGTTTGTATTTAATTAGAGGACATAGTTTCGTAAGTTAAGACACCAGCTTCCTGTCCGAGAAGCAACTTTCTCTTTGTGTCAATCATTTTAGAGTGTATGCTATTCCCTCTTAACGCGAAAGCATCCACTTAGGGAAAATACACGATAACAACAACAGCGACGACGGCAACTCAAGCAACGAGTTTGGCACGTCGTACCGAATTCACCTCGTAATCTGAACTGACCCCCATGATCATACGTTGATGCGCTCGCTAAATAGAAACAATCAAAGCACCTGAACTGGTTGCTATTCGTGGGAGAAATAAATCTCCTTTGCCGAATTAATTCCTAGTCTATCTTCGTATTTTATTTTCTCGTAGTACTCCCCCCCTTCCGGTGATCAGTTAAAAGAATTATTAATGCTCTAAAAATCTAGAGTGTTTATTTTTTTTTTACTTCATTTATTTTGCCGCTTTACATGAAAATAACTTTGGAAAGATTAAGACTATTTAATGACTGAAGTAGAGGGTATATGGAGGCGCATCGTGTAATGGTTACCGTCGTACGAAATGGACACAATGACACGAGTTCAAATCCTGGACAAGGCTGTTTGCATTTCACATAGCGCTAATAGTCTTTGTAAAGGTATGAATTAAACTATTTTCTGTCCAGCTATGGGTACATAGTAGAGCAGACTAGGCTCTTTTAACCTTGGTTAGGCAACTAGTCTAGGAAAAGGAAAACTCTGAATTCAAACCTGTTAAGGGATTGGTAAATAAATATATGACAGCGTTTATGGTTGGTGTTCAAAATCAGGAGTTATAATACTGATTTTCGAAGCAATAGGCTCTCCCTTGGGAATAACATTTCCAACTTATAGTAAATTGCTCTACAATTGTAAATTGATAAAATGGTAGGATGTACTGGGCTCTTTAACCTTGAAATAGTAACTGGTCAAAAATGAAAACTGAACTCAAACCTGGTAAAAAATTTTTTAAATCTTGATATAGTTACGGTAGCATGAGCATGGAGTTAACGGCGCCTGGTTACTGAGAGTTTTTCGCCTATGTGATCTTCAGTCTTGGGTCTGAATATCGCATAGACGAGAATTTATATATATACCAACTCTTCCGCACGAGTATTATGCGACACGAGGTCAATTTTTTAAGCCGGGTTAAACAGGTTTGAATTCTGAGTTTTCCTTCTCCTAGACTTAAAGTTAAAGAGCCCAGTTTGCTTTATTATTTAGCTATAGCTGGAAAGAGAATAGTTGGATTCCGATCTTTCCCAAGGGTATGAGTGCTATGTGAAATGTAAACAGCCTCTTCCCGGATTTTAACTCGTGTCGCCGTGCCCGTTTCCTACGATGATAACCATTACACCATGCGCCTCTGTATATATAGATAGATTATATAGTTTGTTATATTTGTTAGTAAAGAGTGCTCAATATCATTGATAGAGCATATATATCTAAGTTAGGGTAGCATTGACATGAAGTCAACGTTGCTTGGTAACTGACAGTTTCTGCATGCGATTTCCAAATCAAATGAATATTATTTTACCTTATATGGGTTTGTGTCAGATTATGTATATATATATATATATATATATATATATATGGGTGTGTGGGGGGGGGGTAAAGAATAGAGGTAGAATGTGGACAAAAGAAAAACTCAAACAAGTAGATATAGGAGATATATTTCGTCTTGCCAGGACTTCATCCGTCTTTTTCCTATTCTTTACCACATTCTGTCGGATTTACTCCAATCCTCCTATCCTCATATATATATATATATATATATATATATATATATATATAAAGGACGCGTAAAAGCATATGCATGTTGTAAAATAAATTTTTTTTTCTTAAAAAGAAAAGTAAGGGTACCCTAGTTAGATTTAAAATCTAAAATGATTTTATCTTTTTTTCGTTCAATGCTCCTCAGAGAAAAAATACATTGAAAGATGGTATTGTGGTTTTGTTTTGTTTTGTTGTAGACGATGGAATAGTCAGAAAGCAATGAGAAAAGGATTTTTTTTTCTCAATAAGCCTAAACTTATCTAACGGGGGGACTCGTAATTTTCGACCCCCCCCCCCCTTATGATTTGTAAGTTTCTTAGTTTTACGAATTCTTTGTCTTATTGAGAAAAAAAATCCTTTTCTCATTGCTTTCTGACTATTCCATCGTCTACAACAAAACAAAACAAAACCACAATACCATCTTTCAATGTATTTTTTCTTTGAGGAGCATTGAACGAAAAAAAGATAAAATCATTTTAGATTTTAAATCTAACTAGGGTACCCTTACTTTTCTTTTTAATAAAAAATTTTTATTTTACACCATGCATATGCTTTTAAGCGTCCTTTTTAAATTCAGTACTGCCAATAAACTATTCATATATATATATATATATATATATATATATATATATATATATATAATGGCTTCTTTTCGCAAATAAATATCTTCCACGTCGGTTGCAGTTGCTCAAGTGACCAGCGATGTATATACGTGGGAGGCAACGATAAAAAAAACGTTGGCGCTAAAAGTATTGATAAAAATGCTGTAAAGATAGTTAATAACAACTTTTAAGAGATATTTATCGAATGATCAGAAAATTGCCAGAGTTTAGTTGTTTTGTTTTTTTTACGAATTCCTATTAAAAGTTTAAAGTTGATAGATATATGGTCTCGTATCGCTCATATACTGATTCCAATATTTCATCATCATGATTAGTTTGCGCTAGTAGCACGGATATCCATGATAATCTCTCGCCACCCGTCCCTATCATTCATTGCTCTGGGATGGTCCTCTGCGCACCATCCAGTAGTCGCACAGAGCTAGTCAATGTAGGTCTTTGCTGGACGGTCGCTTATGTACTGGTATGCTCATGTACTGGTTTTCATAAGAGAACATCACTTATGAGTTCGTCCTTGCTTCTTCAGCATTGCCCAGCATGTCTTGTTCGTCTTACTCGGGTGGTTTGTATGATAGGTGGCAAGTGGCTGTACAGCTGCTTTCTTGTAGGGTGTTGTTTCCACGATTCGTTTAAGATCGCGTGCAGCATCCTTGTGAAGTTCCCATTATTTATTTTCATTTAAAATAATTTATGCTTTTCCGTGTGTCTCAAATTAAGCAAACCTTGTTTTCCAGACAATTTAACCCTTGCTTCCTCGCCTGTCAGATCTAATTCTTTAAGTTGTATTGTTTATATTTTTTCGTCAGGGTTTATGATATAATAATAAGTATGAGAATTCTCATCGGTAATCATCAAAAATTAGTATATACAATTTGCCAATCCATTATCAAAGAAAAGTGTCTTGAAGTAAGAATTTATTTTTAGACCAAGGTTTAAGTTATTGGAAGAAAATCATTGAATCTATTGCAAATAATAATAAAATAAATATCATTTACTCTTTTTTTGTTTCTTTTTGTTTGTTTTTTGTTTTGCTTTGTTTTTGTTTTTTGTTTTTTTTTGTTGGTTTTTTTTTGTTGGTTTTTTTTCATCGATGTAAATTAACAGCAATAAGGAGAATTAAAAAAATAGCAGAACTGACATAAGCTCTAAATCTACTCGCCATGCCGGCTGGGGTAGTCAATTACACAGACTGCACCTTTGCAGAGGGGTAAAATCCCTTCAATGGAGCTACCTGTTGGCCTTGGGTGGCGACTCGTGATGCTTAAGGAAGGAATCATGGGGAAAAAGCAGCCCGTGACATGCAACACTCCACTTTCGCCCTTACTTAGGCTAGACGGGCGGTCGGGGAAGCCCATTCCGATCAACCTGTTGGCCACGTCAAGTCCTAGCGCCATATGATTTCCGGCCCCTATTGCCCTTATGGCACCCGCCCTAACCTTTTTATCATATATGTTCTAGAAATCGGTGTTTGAGGGTGTAGGTATGACGTTAAACTGCCTCCAATGGTGAAGTTCCAATTTTGGAGCACTGAGGAGTGTGGAGTACCCTTTATCGCTATTACTTCCAGGTCCTCTCTGAATCGGAGTGGTAGTACCTATTAGGGTCCCATCTATTGGTTAAAAAGAAAAAAATGAGTTTTATAAATGTGTTTAAAAAATTGAGTTTAAAAAAAGGTTGAATACCCATCAAGAATGAATAAAACAAAACGTCTGTGGCATAAAATAACCCAAGGGTTGTCATGCCGTGAAATTCAACCAACCCACCAACCATCTAAATCCACAATGATCGGTCAATAAATAAGATATTCGATCCTAAAAAAAACAAATTTGAAACCAGATAGAATAATGAAATTTGTATTAAAATGAATTATATATTTCTATTCAAAAGTTGTTGGGGTTTTGTTCAACAGTCTCCATTCATCTACTGATGGGTTTCTTATGGAGTAGTGACTAACGTGCTGGACTGTGATATTGTAGTAAGCGAGGTTGAACTCCAGCCGCCATATTACGTTCACTTTCGGACTAATACCTTTCGAAAACGTATCAACCCTGGCCCACTCCCACCTATGGCTTAAATAGTACCACTACTGTTCTACAAAGAAACCAAAGCATTTATCCTACATATATTCTGATTTAGTTTCTTTGTGTAATGGCATATCAACCTTTGTGGGTTATTTAATGTCAAAACCATCCTAGTAGAAGAGCAGTAGTGTTGCTATTTAACCCATAGCTTTAGGGATCCGGGGGTTCATACATTTCCCAAGAGTGTTAATCCGAAAGAGACGGCACGAGTAGAATGAGACACAAGGTCACTTTTTAAGCGGAATTTAACAGGCTTGAATTTAGAATTGTTCTTCTCATAGATCTGTTGTCATACCAAAGTTAAAGAGCCCAGTCTACCCTACTATTTATCCATCGCTGGAGGAAGAGTAGTTGTATTCATACCTTTCCCAAGGATATTAGTGCTATGTGAACTGTAGCTTCGCACAGGGGAGAATAGCTTGATGCATACTTTTCTCAAGAATATTAGCAGTATATGAAATGTAAACTGCCTTGTCTAAGTTTTGAACTCGCCGTATCCATTTTTCTACGATTAAGTAGATTTCAGTAGTCATTATTTAATGCAATTTTTACTCACAGAAATGCTGCGTGCAATATTAAACAAGACGTGGAAACACTCAGCGAGAAACCAGCTGTATGGCCACCTGCCCCATATCACACAAACCATCCATGTGAGGCGAACAAGACATGCTGGGCACTGCTGGAGAAGCAAGGATGAACCCATTAGTGACGTTCTACTGTGGAAGCCAACACATGGGTGCGCCAGAGTGAGTCGCCCAGCAAAAACGTACATAGATCAGCTCTGTGCGGATACTGGATACTGCGCAGAGGACCTCCCGGGAGCAATGAATGATAGGGAAGGTTGGCGAGAGATTGTCATGGATATCCGTGCTAACTGCGCGACTTGATGATGATGATGATGATGATGATGATGATGATATATATTGCAAATAATTTTACTATAGAAATGCATAGAAAACAATTAAGAAAGTGATTGTCAGTGGTCAGGATTTAAAATAAACATAATAGACAAAATAGCGCTACTTTGAGTATAAGTGTCTTTTATATCCATTGTTCACTTAACAGATGAATAAAAAAACACACAATTTAGCTTTTTCTGGAAATAATCTTATGGTAGAAAAACAATGTAAGTGATTTTACTATAGAAATGTGCTGATAATTCGTAAAAAGTGATTGTCAGAAATCTGGAATCAAGGAGAGAGTTACTGACAGAATAGGGCTATTTCATGTATAATTAGTAACCTCCCGTCATGACCGCGGAGCCTTGATTACCCTCAAAGTCACAAGAAAAAGCTCCTCAGCTGACAGATGTAAGAGATGAACCAAATCTGCAAGTTCTTAAGTTCATCAAGAGTACATTCACATGACTTGACAGTTTCAACTTAAAAATACACCTTCAACCAATCTCGTTCCTTTTTATATACGATTAACTACTTGAACTTTCCCCGACTTTACAATCTTATTAACAACCTGTTAAAATGTCGACACTTATTGATCCAGAGTCCACCTCCCCTCCCCCCCACTCCCGCTTTTTTTCCCTATATAAGCTAATTTAGGAAGTATTCCTTTGAAGGCAGAAAATTGCAAATCGACCCGTTGACCCATCATTTAGGGCGCCTTCCGTAGAGCAACTATTAGCATCTTAATTTCGGAAACTCATTTGCAACAGTCGTCATCATCATCAGGTAGCGATAACATAAAGGCATATATATATATATATATATATATATATATATATATATATATTATATATATATATATATATGATGTTATTAATTCATTAAATTTTAAAATAGAAAATATTGTAAAATATATATTGCATTTTGTGCAAATCTCTCTCTCTCTCTCTCTCTCTCTCTCTCTCTCTCTCTCTCTCTCTCTCTCTCTCTCTCTCTCTCTCTCTCTCAACCGTCCATTTTGCTTATCCCCTTGGAAGGTTCTCCGCACAGCATCCTCAATCTGCACAGAGCTTTTTTGCTGGTCGGTCTACATGTGTGTCTATATGTAGGTGTACACAGGAGAATGTCATTTATAACAGTACGCATAGATATTGGTGCTACACAATCTTCTAAATTGGAAACGATTACCAGTGAATTTATTTTCTTATTTTCGGGGGATGTCGAATGTTTTCATCGCACGATGTGATTGTGAAGAATACTTATTTCTTTCATCTGCCTGTCGCCCTCAACTAAGTTTTATTTAATATAAAATTTAAGATAAGCCCTTGTTGAGAGCATCAGACAGATTAAAATAAACATTCTTCACAAAGGGGGAGGGGCTATATTAAAATCATCCTGGAAAATCATGCTAGGTTTTATTTTGCAGGTAGGTTTTATTTTCGGGAAAACACGGTATATCACTCCAGCGTGTGCTGGTAAGTCTTTCACTGGAGTCTGAGAGACATCAAGTTTCCTCGGGTCTCTTCTGAGTATTCTAGCCGATCTTAACAATGTTGTTGTTTGAGTGGTCTCGATTGTTCCTCTGATTCCCAATTTATCCAGACTCTTTTCCAAACACCCAGAGACCATTCAAAGGGCATCAACTACAATTGGTACGACTTTCACTTTCATCAGTAGTAGTAGTAGTAGTAGTAGTCTATTTCATCTTCGCAGCTCACGTGGTTGTGCAACTTGAAGCAAGCGAGTTCGAATCTCACCAGAAGATTTCAGATCTGCACTGTTCTTATAAAATAACGAGTTGTTATTTTTTAAAAAAGCTACTAAAATTACGATGAACAATACGATCCGACTAAGTAGTATTAATTAACAAGAAGTAAGGACTTGTCATTTGGAGGATTTTACCGTTCCAGCGAACCACAGGGTGAAAATAAAACAAAGCTAAAAGACAGAAAAATACTTGCTAGAGACGTGGAAAAAACTGTGAAACATGAAGGTGATGGTGATACTAATTGTAATTGGTTACCTTGGAACGTTCTTCCAAGTTTGAAACTGAATAATGAATTACTTTTTACTGAATACTAGGTAACAGTTTCTTTGTGAATTCAAGTCCAAACTCAGGAAAAGACCTTGGGGGAATTGGAGATGAGAAAAAGGATCGAGACGATCCAGACCTCGGCACTTTTAAGATAAAACTTCTTTAAAACACAAACTTTTAGATATAGTGTGAAAAAATTTGCATGTTGATGATAATAGTGATAGTAGTAATTGATAATGTTTTAAAAATCTGAATGAATAAAAGAATATTCCGTATTGATGGTTGGTTGGATTTAACGGCATGTCAACCCCTGTTGCGTTATTTTATGCGAAGACGTTTTGTTTTATTCATTCTTGATGTGTACTCAATTTTCTTTTTAAACTCAATTTTTAAAACACATTTTTAAACTAGTTTTTTGTTCTATTTAACTCATAGATGTGACCCTAACAGGTACTATATTTCCTGGTCAGAGTTGACCTGGGAGAAATGGTAATGAAGGGGTACTCCACATTCCCCAGAGCTCCAGAATTGGAACTTCACCATCGAATAGTTTAACCTCATACACAGGATATTAAGGCCTTAAGCTACCGCCTTCTAGCAAATATATGATAAAAAGGGTTGCGGTTTGCCATAAGAGCAATCGGTTCGGATAATCATATAGGTGCTAGGGCTTGACGTGACCAGCCGAATGATCGGGAGAGGCCTCTCCGACCGCCGTCTAGACTAAGTAAGGGCCAAAATGGAATGTTGCTTGCCATGGACTGCTCAGCCACCAGGATTTCGTCCTTAAGCATCATGTCTCACCACCCACAGCCAACTGATGGTCCTATTGTGGGATTTTACCCCTCTGCAGAGGTGCAGTCGGTGAATTCTACAGCCCCAACAGTCAGGGCGGTTCTGCATTCTGTTTGTACTGACTTTATCAGGACTCCTTAAATATCCTCATTTTTCTTTACTTTTTTAATTAATTGTATTTTTTTTTATTTAACCAAGATTACCGTGTTTTCAATATTTAGTCTCAAGCAGTAATATTTTTCATCTTACGAATGTTTTATACAAATTAGAAATCATTTGAACAAACGTTTCAACTTGGGTCTCAAGATAAATAAAGTTTTCTTTGGAAGGTGTTTCTTTTTTGCTTTTCAAATTTAGATTAATTGCTACACGTTGAGATTAATAAGATAAACTGTTTAATCTTGTAATTAAAGAATTCATGATAACTTTCGGTTTCGTTCTGCTAGATAGAAAGTCTTCAATCACGTTTCTCTCATTCGAATAAAGAAAGGGGTACGAGTCGATTTTCTGGTGGTTGCAGTTTAAACTAAGATAATGTTGATATCTAAACTACCCCGGTCTCTCGAACAATTTTTTAAAACATTCTATGGATTTACTCTTTAAAGACGTAAAACCAAGATTTACGGTGAGCACTATTTTCGTATACACTATAAGCCCGATATTTGGGGCGGGCACTATTTTCCTATACACTATAAACTCGATATCTGGGGTGGGCACTATTTTCCTATACAATATAAGCCTGATATTTGAGGTGGGCACTATTTTCCTATACACAATAAGGCCGATATTTGGGGCTGGCACTATTTTCCTATACAGAATAAGCCCGATATTTGGGGTGGGTACTATTTTCCTATACACCCTAAACCCGATATTTGGGGTGGGAACTATTTTCCTATACACTATAAACCCGATAATTGGGATGGGCACTATTTTCTATACACTATAAACCCGATATTTGTGGTAGGCACTATTTTTCTATACACTATAAGCCTGATATTTACAGTTATTGCCCATACAGAAAATTCACGGATATACAATATCGCACATAAATAAGTGCACCCCCTACCAACGATATTTGCCTAGCGTGATATTTATCGTCGTAGGAAATAGAATCAGCGATCAGAGTTCAAATCCTGGACGAAGTTGTTTACTTTTCACTTCGCGCTAATGCCATTGGGAAATGTATGAATCCATATATCCCCACCCATTCAACTATGAGTAGATAGTATGGCAGAATGGGTTCTCTAGTCTTTGTAAGTGAACAATTCTAGAAGGAAATCTCTGAATCCAAACCAGCACTACTCCGCTTAAAAATTAAACTTGTCTCGCATCCGACCCGGGGTCGAGGGGTTGGGTAAATATATACACCCCTACCATTTTTTTGTATTTGTATCTATTAAAAGTTAATTTACTTTTGAGCTAAATAACCAGGATTGTATTATTTCTTGTGAAACATTATACAATCAAAACAGGTATTATTACGTATTGTTTATTTACGTATTGACTGTTTACTGTTTTTTAAACGTAGTTTTCCAACAAAATTTAATCCGCATATCACTAGAATTGATATTAAACTAGCAGGACCTGTAAATATACCACAGTATGATAATTTAATTATTACAATGTTTGATATGTTTACTTAAAAGCTATTGAAAATATTTCAATATGTAAAAAGTATAATAATCTTGATTTAACTCCCTCAATCTTTTTTTTCTTTATTTACTTCTTTTCACTATGTTCGATTGAAACAGATTGGCATTATCGCTTCCGTGCTCTCACCCTCTCTCATTATCTATCCCCTACTCTCTTTCTTTCTTTCTTATTATATTTTTCTGTGTAGCATGTCCTTTTCATACCTTTCTTTATAATAACAAGGGAATGGTTCATTATTTAGCTGAAGTGACGACTATCATAAGAAATAAGGATTTGGTGGATAAGCAACACCAGATAATCAGGATTTACTCTTTTTTTTTCATTTGATCTTGGACGATTTGGACGGTCTCATCTTTAACCAGAGGGTTTTATAAGATGAGAACGGTCGTACAAATAAGAAACACGAGTATTAATATATAGATGTAAATATCATTTTTTACTATTTTCATTGTTTACGTATAAAGTTGTTTTAAAATACTTGACTGCGCCTTTCTGAAAATAAGCTTTTTGGTTGGATTTTAATTGTTTGGTTTAGTTTAGTTTGGTTTCTTTGTTTTAATAACATATCAATGTTTATGGGTTATTTAATACCAAAGCCATCATTGTGGAAGGAAAGTAGTGGTACTATTTAACCCGTAGATGGGGGATTAGAGGGGTTAATACCTTTCCTGGTGGTATTAGTACGATTATTCAGTTACAATTTGACTTAGAAATTGGTTTATTTTTTAAGTTAGAACATTTTTAACTCTTTGCCTACTTTAAACCACTCGCAGTGGCTCTTCCACCACTGTGCATATCACACCCAAGCCAAAACTAATAAAAATGAAATATACTTTGTGCAATTTTTAGTTTTGATAAAGATTTATGTATAACTGATTGATTTTTTAACGGCGTGTCAATCCGTCCAGGGTTATTTTATGTCAAGCGGTAAATTTTGAGAAATGGTGAAATTTATTGTTATGTTTTAGGGGTTTTTTTTCAAGGATTTTTATTGATTTTATTGTTTGTTTTGTTTTACGGCATATCAACTCGGTGGGTCATTTAATGCCGACAAAGTTGTGAAATAAATTCATTCTTAATGCATAATACAATTTTGTTTATAAACACATGTTTTTCTATTCAACCCATAGATGGGACCCTAACAGGTACTACCACTCCGGGTCAGATTGGACCAGGGAGTAATGGTGATGAAGGGGTGCTCCACATTCCCCAAACCTCCAGAACTGGAACCTCACCATCAGATAGAGTTTAACGTCATGCCTAGGACATATAGACCCTCAGCCGCCACCTTCTAGCATCCATATGATAAGAAGGATTGGGGGTTGCCATGAGGGCAATAGTGTTGGGGCAATCATATTGGTGCTAGGGCTTGATGTGGCCAGCCGATTGATCGGAGGGGGCCTCTCGAACCGTCTGTCTAGCCCAAGAAAAGCCTAAAGTGGAATATTGCAAGTCATGGACTGCTCAGCCACCTGGGTTCTATCCTTAAGCATCACAGGTCGCCACCCACGGCCAACGGCCATTGGAGGAGTCTTACCCCTCTGCAGAGGTGCAGTCGATGCATTCTAACGCCCCACCGACAGGGCGCCTTGATTTTAACAGTAAGTTGTTTGCAGTTGTTAAAAAAAGAGTTAAAAATGTTCTAACTTCGAAAATAAAGCAATTTCCTGGTCAAATTGTAAATAAATTATACTTTTTTTTTTTTCTTTTAGATTTGCGTTGAATGTCTTTTTTTTTTTTTTTTTTTTTTTTTTTCGTTTGCGGTTTGGAAATCGCCTTAGCGTTAAGTTTATAGGATAACATTCAAATTTGTTATATTCTCTCGTATAATTTTGATTGTTGGAGTATAACTTTCTATTTAAAAAAAAAAGATATGTACGTTGTATATTTTTCAAAAACAGATTCTGCAGAATATTTAGATACTTGTAGGGCTGAATGGAATTTGGCGAAGAGCCACTTTTAGAGGGCACACAGTAAGAAACTAGTTTACCATAACGATAAAAATGAGAATGATCTTGCTTATCAAAGAAATGCAGGAAGTGGAAGAAAGCACACGTGATAAAATGATTGCCTGTTTTCTGTGCGCATGCGTCGGGTTACAATTTTCGAATCATTAAGACCATCGCGTAAAAACATTGGAATGTATTTTATCATTTCTTTTCAACGAAACTAAAGAATAAATTGGCATTATTATATCACTAGCAGTACCTGTGGATATACCACAGTATGATAATAATTCAATTATTACGACTTTTGATATGTTTACTTAAGAGCTATTGTGATATAGTTTAATATGTAAAAAGTATAATAATCTCGATTTAATTCTCACTCATTTTTCTTTCTTTTCATCATGTTTGATTGAAACAGATTAGCAGTATCACTTCCGCGCGCTCACGCCTCTCTCTATCTTTATTCGACTCTTTCTTTCTTTCTTATATTTATCTGTGTAGAAAGTAATTTTTCTTCCCTTTCTTTCTTTATGATAAAAACAGAATGGTCCATTGTTTACCTACGGTGACAAGACTCATAAGAAATAAGAATTCAGTGAATAAACAATACCAGATAATCAGGATTTACATTTTTTGCATTTCATCTTGAACGATTTGGACGCTCTCAATTTTTTTACTAGATGATAATGGTCGTACAATCAAGGAACACGAGTATTAATATATAGATGTTTTTCAGTTTTTAATCATAATTTTAGCACACACACACACACACACACACACACATACACAGACATATATATATAATATATATATATATATATATATATATATATATATATATAATGGACTATCCCGTCGATTTTCGACGTATGAGGGATCATACACACAATGAACATCTACACAGGGATTTGTTTATAGTGGTGAAGGCTTGTGTTGGACCATCCACACTTTTTGGCACAGTCGATAGGAAAGAATTGGTGCATCAAGGGTTGCCACAACCCCAATCAACGACCGACCTCAGGAATTTTGGTTATCCCTCTCCTATACTGGTTACCTACCCAAGGCTAAAAGGCCCAGTCTGCCCTACTATTTAACCCATAGCTGGAGGGAGAATATATGGATTCATACCTTTCCCAAGGGTATTAGCACTATATGAAATGCCAACAGCTGTATATATATATATATATATATATATATATATATATATATATATATATAAGTTGTAACTACTTATCTATCGTTCACGTTTGTCATACTTTCATTTACAACCGCTTTTGTGAAACTAAAAGACTTAAAGGATAGGAAAAGAATGAGAGAAAAGCTTATTAAATACTAGAAGCGGCTGCCCGGAATTGCCTCGGTAGTGGGGAAGGTAAAAAGTTAGTCTCACAGATCCAATTTATTATTAAATTGCGAGTTGGATCCTCACAGAATGCCCCATTAAAATCCCTATGTAAAAAAAGACTTTGCATTGATCCAGCCAATCCGAAAAGAAAAATTAATGTCTTGTATTTAGAATATTAAACGCCAAAAAAAAATTCCATGCTGCTATCATTTAAAATTTATTTTTTAATTATCTTGACTTATATAAATCACACCTTCATTATTTTTGCTCAAAAAGTAAGATCTGGTGATAGTGAATGTGTATATATATATTCACTTTGTCGTTAATTATTTTATCTTCATAGTTTCCTCCGGACATACATACACACAAACAGTCCTTTATATATTTATAGATGGTGGGATTAAGAAAAAGACACAGAGAAAAGAGAGTAAACGATGAGAAGGAAAAAAGAGCATAGAGGCAGGAGGTGATGCTGAAGAAACTGTACTAACTCTAGTTATATTTAAACCTGTTATATAAACTTATCAAACATTGAGAATTTCTTTTTTATTTAGAAAAACATTTATCTCAATATTTCAGTGTACCATGAGTTGATAAAACAATTTTATAGCTGCTACAAGAGTAATCTATCTATCTATACATATATTTAATATACCAAGCGTGTTGGTAAATCCTCGCGGTGAGAAAAAAAAACAGCAAATAGTTTGATTGTAAAAATATACTACCAAACATCAACCGGGGAGAAAAAAATTTAAAAAAAAAAGAAAAGACCAAGATAGTCGTACCAACAAAAAAATAATCTATTGGTACAGTATTTGGCCAAAAGAAAAAACAATTTATATGTATATATATATATATGCATATAAGATATATATATATATATATATATTCATATAACCGCTAGGAGAATAGCTAATAAGTAAAAGGTGCTCAATACTTTGACTTTTATCTATACATATATAAAGGGCAGTTGTGTGTATATGTATGTCCGGAGGAAACTTCGAAAATAAAACAATTAACGACAAAGTAAATATATATACACATTAAATATCACCAGGACTTAGTTTTTGAGCCAAGAAAATAGAGATTTGATATATATTCATGAAGATAACATTTCTTTTCAGAGTAGCTGGATCAATGTAAGGTCTATTTTTTTACATAGGGGTTTACATGGGGTATCCCACGAGGATTCAACTCACGATTCTGTAATAATGGATCTGCGGGACTAACTTAAAAAAAAATCCCCCTCTACCCAGGCGACGCCAGGTAGCCGCTGCTAGTACGTAATAAGCGTACATGCATATCTTTGTTTAATGATTTACATCCTGTTTAATAAATTAAACAAGGAATTTGACTATTTTAAACGTTTGGAATACCCTTTATTGGTCATAGGACAAGTAGTTATTTACTTAGCTTGGCACAAGGCCGCAAGTATGGGGGCTCCCATTGACAATCAAACTCACTAACAATGGTTCGCTAATCTAGCTTGCTATCTATTACATCACGTGAGATGCCCTTACATTACGCGACACGTTTGTCATGGGTAGGACGTGACACAAGGTAGTAAGTATGGGGCATCCAGCGAGGATCAAACTAGCTATTCGGTAGTAAAGGATCTGCGAGACTAGCTTGCTAACCATGATGGTACGCCATTTGTTAATAAGTCTGGTATATGATTGCTTGTTGAGTAGAATTTAAATAAACAAATTATATTTTATTATATGTTATGTCAGATGATAATCTAGTTTTTTTTTCTTGCGCTTTGGATACAAATTTAATGTAATTGTAAAAAAATATTCTTACAATCTCTACTGATTCAGTTATATTGTGCACTTTTTTAACAAACAGAGAAAAATACTTTTAATTAAGTGCTATACATTTGAACGTGTATTCATAGAATAAGTGACCTGAATATGACATTAAACTGTATCCAATGGTTATTGAAGTCAGTTAGTCTGCTGTTGGTTTGAACAACAGCAACTAGCTAAGCACAACTGAAACAGTGTCCAAGACAGTTGGTATTTATAGAAATCAAGAATGATCCATTCATGCATTTGGGTGATTCCATTCCTTGAGTTCTGATTGGCTGTTTGGTTTCTATGATATTGTGGAGTTTCATAAATACCCTGTCATTCTGCAGTAGAATTGCAACAAGACGGGTTTGTATTAAGGTACAACCGCTTGTTGTCATGTCTTACCAATTCGACGGTAATTGGAACTTAGTTTGATTATTCTTTAATTCCAATTTTGGAACTCTGGAGAATGTGGAGTATCCCTTTATCGCCATTACTCCCAGGTCCACACTGACGCGAAATGGTAGTATCTGTTAGGATCCCATCTATGGGTTAAATAGATTTTTTAAAATTAGTATTAAAAAATGTTTGAGAAAAAATGAGTTTGAAAAAAAAATTAAATACTCAACAAGAATGAATAAAAAAATCTCTTCGGCATAAAATAAC
This sequence comes from Doryteuthis pealeii, assembly GCA_023376005.1. Lineage (NCBI taxonomy): Eukaryota > Metazoa > Mollusca > Cephalopoda > Myopsida > Loliginidae > Doryteuthis > Doryteuthis pealeii. Next base: position 76,852,398 of record CM042148.1, read on the forward strand.
CCAATAAAGTATGACATGCCGTAAAATCCACTCAGCCCAACCCTCATAGAATAAGATGCACCTGGTACATTTATCTCAACGTTTTGAACGATGCAGAATTCAAGCAATTATACATAAATTCCACAGATCCAACAAGTGTATATAAGATGATGTGTCTATTTGTTCCGGTCCGGGTCGACAGAAAATTCTTTCGACAGAATTACCACTTCTTCCCGCCTCGAATGAATTTTCGATTAGTCATTTAAAAACTTTACTTTTTATCTACAAAAGTGAACTCCTTGCACCAAAAAAACAAATCTTCAATTATTCCATTGAAGATTTTTTGGGGGATGGGGTTCTTTTTATATAATGTTGTATTTCTGTTCGGTATATATAATGTTATTAATTCATTAAATTTAGAAATAGAAAAATATTGTAAAATATATATTGCATCTTACGCAAAAAAATCCCTCCCTTCCTTCCTTCCCTCTCTCTCTCTCTCTCTCTCTCTCTCTCTCTCTCTCTCTCTCTCTCTCTCTCTCTCTCTCTCTTTCTCTCTTCTCTCTTCTTCTCTTTTCACTTGTTTCTTCCTCTCTTTTTTACTTTCCTTTTTCGCTTATTTTTTCTATATTTTATTCTTATCGTTTTCCTCTCTCTCTCTCTCTCTCTCTCTCTTCTCTCTCTCTCTCTCTCTCTCTTATTCATCTTACTAAACCATGTCTCTCTTTCCTCTCTTTTTTCTTTGCTCTCTCCTCGCTTTTTTCATATCAAACTTTTCCTATTCTACTCTAACTTCGTAATATAATAAATTAAGGTCGTCTGATAAAAAAGTTAAGACGATCACGTTAACCATTTCAACCCTTTAAAAGTAACTCTAGATTTGTGTGGTCTTACAACAAGAAATTGTTTTTTTTTTAACACAGGGTTTTAAGTTTCTATGGAATCCTAAAACAAAACAAAAAAACGCAATTTAAAAAAAAAATACTCTTTAATTCATATACTGCCTTCTTCACCTAAATAAAATATTTTACCTCTTCCTTTTTTGTTGTTTTACCCTCTAAATATATTTGTTTTTATATTCATCTTACTTCTGCTTAAGAATCGCAAGGTTCCGGGTCCGATACCGGCCCTCACCAACTCGGCACATGAGTAGTACGCCTTGAGTAATCTGATTTATGCGGTAAAACATCTGAGGATTGGTGTGGTGCTCCACCTCAACAAAAACAATCTCCCTAGTCTAGCACTAGTGAAAAGGGATAGACATTTGAGACCAAAGGTTTGGTTTCTTTTTTGTAATGGCATATCAACCTTCGTAGGTTATTTAATGCCAAATCCATCCTCATAAGAGACCAGTAGTGGTACAATTTAACTCAAAACTTGGGGATGAGAAGTTTCACACCTTTCCCAATGGTATTAGTCCAAAAGTGAAAGTAAGAGTACGACTGGAGTTCAAACTCACTTACTACGATGTAAGAGAACAAATATTGACGAAGAAGACAGTTATGATTTTGTGAATATTGCTTATGTAAGACAAGAGGAACAAGGTAATTGCTTTACTTAAGCTTCATTCAATATATCTTAACTGTGGTTTTGTTTGGTTTGTTTTACGGCATATCAACCTCGGTGGGTCATTTAATGCCGACTAAGTTTTGGATTCATAGTGATAGTTTTCTAGAAAACAAATGTATATATATATATTGCTTCACTGTAATTCTCTCTTGGCATGCAGTGCATATTGAGGATTCAGTGCCCTCTAGTAAATGATGATGGGTGATGTAGGTGTGGCCTATGTGAAGGCGGGTCATCACAACCTGTTCTCTTCTATTTTTGTTGTATTTTAAGTTCCATTCTCCAATGGTAGGTTTAATGTTTTGGAGTTTGTTATTAATTATTAACTGTGGTACAGGATTTGAACTCGTTCGCTGTATCCATTTCCTATGATGATAACCATTACACCACGGTCATCATACAGGCTGGTCCAAATTTCTTTTGTCACATCCCCATATTTTTAGAGATAAAATAATTCCGTAATACAACCCGAAATTCGATAAAATAATTTAATTCTTTGAGATTTTTTTAGAGGTAAAATAATTATTTAACTTGTACATTATGATATTAAAACAGAAATAATGAAAGTTAAAACAATATGTGGGGGTGATAAGACTTTCGATACTCTGTGTAGTATAGATCACATGCAGGAATTTATTAAGATATTCTTGCCTTAAATCTACCGGCTTATTTTTACAATTAGAGTAGTGGTTCTCAACCTTTTTTAACCTATGGACCCCTTTGATTTCTATCTTACTCTGATGGACTCTTCCCCATAATCATTTGATGTTTAAAAGTCCTATTGTATTTTTATAGTTAAATATTTTTTTGGCTTGCCTGAACCTAAAAAAATGTATATGGTCCTCAAGGGGGAGGGGGCATATGGCTCCCGATTGAGAACCACTACATGAGAGAATCGTATTTTGAACTGTTTGAACTGTAGCATTTTATTTTGATTTTTTTGGGGGGGGGGGTGTTTTTTTTTTAGTTAGAGTGTTTTTCCCCACAAAAAATAGTCATTCTGTTGTTCTCGGAAATAAGGCATGAACCTGTCAGCTAAAAACTAAAGGACACTGAATCTATCATTGCTGCAGCAGAAGAAGTGCTTATCTGTGCTAAATTGCCTGAGGCCAATGAAATTATACGTTTTCCCACTCTCACGCGCACACACAGAAAACAGTCTGACTAATTGACCTGAATAAGTATAAAATTACAGCTACTTTTTATATCCTGTTTCGGTGAGGATCGTAACAGACACAGTTTTTATTTTGTTCTTTTTTTTATTGTTGTTTTTTTTTTTTTGTATTATTTCAAGTTTGTAGCACCCGCCAAATAAACTAATTCCACGATGTTAATAACAGAATCGAAGTGAGCACATTTTTTAAAATATCAAATGTCTATTTTCATTTATTATTTATACGTATTGATTTTTAAAAATCTTTTCTTTAGTGGCATGTCAACCTTCGTGGGTTATTTAATGCCAAAGATTTCATAGAAGAAAAGTAGTGGTACTATTTAACCCATAGCTTTGGTATGAGGAGATTTATACCTTTCCCAAGGGTATCAATTCGAAAGCAAACGTAATGGTACGACTGAAATTCGAACTCACTTACTACGATGTCGCAGTCCAGTACATTAGCCTATATGAAAAAGACTCCGCCCATTTTTTAAGTATCGTTTTGTCAAAACAATTCAATCCTCATTTATTTATTCTTCAATTTATATTGAATGTATATCTCGTTTTTTGTGATTTTCATTGCTTAAATATAAGGAAGTTTTAAAATACTTGACTGCTTTCTGGCAATTAGCTTTTTGACTGAATTTTAAATGAAGGTATTTCGTTTTCAGTGTATGGATTTAGGTTTACTACCGAAAAATAACCTACCTGCAAAATAAGACCCAGCGTGATTTGCTAGGATGATTTTGATATAAGCCCTCTTTAAAATAAGCCCTTAGTTGAGAGCGGCAGATAGACGAAAGAAATAAGCATTCTTAACAATTACATCATGCGACGCAATCACTCGATATCCCCCCTGAAAAAGAGCCCTAGTGTCATATTTCGGAGTGAAAATTGATATAAGTCCTGTCTTATTTTCAGGGAAAACACGTTAGCAACTAGATGATCCATAAACTTGATGGATAGATGGATAGATAGATGAACAGAAACATGGATGGATAGATAGTTAGATGAACGGAAACATGGATAGATAGATAGATAGACAGATAGATTAACAGAAACATGGATAGATATATAGATTAAAGAAACATGAATAGATAGATAGATTAACAGATAGATAGATAGATTAACAGAAACATGGATAGATAGATAGATAGATTAACAGATAGATAGATAGATTAACAGAAACATGGATAGATAGATAGATAATAGATAGATAGATAGATTAACAGAAACATGGATAGATAGATAGATAGATAGATAGATAGATAGATAGATAGATTAACAGATAGATAGATAGATAGATTAACAGAAACATGGATAGATAGATAGATTAACAGATAGATAGATAGATAGATAGATTTAGAAACATGGATAGATAGATAGATAGATTAGACAGATAGATAGATAGATTAACAGAAACATGGATAGATAGATAGATAGATTAACAGAAACATGGATAGGTAGATAGATGGATGAACAGAAACATAGATGGATAGATGAACAGACTGTGGTGTCATTTTATGGTTTCTATTTTGCTTCACATTAAACCAATTTGAAATTTGATAGTCTATTTTCAAAATATATCAAACAACATATTGACATTTCTAATGCCTTATTTGTAAGCCTATCAAATGAATGCGATATCAATTATGCATTTAACAACGACATTAAAACTTTTGCTCTTCAGAAAACAGATCGCCCAAAACCAAATAATAGTTACTATTTTAAGCATCTCCAAATTTTACTGTGAATGTTTGAGATGAGGCTTGATGATTAGCATTATCTGTGTTATTCGGACTATTGTCCACATCTTCATTGTTAACTGTACAACGTTTCGGCCGATATGCCCTTCGGCCTTCTTCAGGTATTTCTTGTCGGACTCGGGAACCTTCTTGGACTCGGAATAACGCAGATAATACTAATCTCCAAATTTTGTTTTGATAAATATTTCATTTTAAAAATTAGCTGTTTAGGTAACCTGTAAGTTTTTGGTTGGTTAGATTTTACGGCATGTCAACCGATTGGGTTATTTTATGCCAAAGACGTGTTTGTTTTATTTATTCTTAATGGGTATTCGGGGTTTTTTAACACTTTTTTTTAAACTCATGTTTTACTATTTAACCCATAGCTGGGACCTTAACAGGTACTACCGCTCCCAGTCAGAGTGGAGCTGGGAGACCAGTCAGCAGTTGCGTCGGACTGGTGCGGTAAAGTGAGGAGCTGATGGTAGGTGTGGCGCTCCACCTCAGACACTAAAATAATCTCCTTGTTCTAGCGCTAGTGAAAAGGTGATAGACTCCCTCGCTGTCTGGCTGATACCGATATTAGGCCGCCCCGACGACGACTTAGAGACCAGTGAGCCGTTGCGTCGGACTAGAGACCAGCGAGCAGTTGCGGTTGTATCGACGACAGTGATTACCGTGGTTGCTTTCGGTCGTCACTTCATATTTCTATTTCGAAATAATAGGTTTATTTTGCACAATAATTAAATTTAGAGTTTTTGTGAACCAACTAAAATTAATTGAGTTTGGTCTTGTTAGTTAACAATATATTTCAATATGGCGTTTAAACATTAAAACGGTTTTCTACCTCGGGCTTAATCTGTTAAATATATCTAAACGTGAAATAGTTTTCTAGATAAATTGTATTTTTAGACAACTTGTTTTAGATCAATTGAAACTGTAGACAAATTCCCTAGAATCATTTACCGCGTGAAAAGATACAACGAATGCTAACATTTAGCGAGCTAACAGAACGATGGATAAACATCTATCTATTAATAATGGAGATTCGCTTCCGGTTTTTGTCTGTAACAAAAATTACGTCACTGATTACGTCACATTACCCAAAACCGTCATAACAGAATAAATACACTCAAAATTTGAACATGCAACATTAGACAGTCCTCATTGTTTTTAAACAAGTTTTAATAAATACATGACTGGTATTATATATCTATATATAGTTTGTTTTATTTTAATACATATGTAAAGTTTACATTTCAAATTGTTTTATTTTTTAATCCTTTAATGAATTTGATGATTTTACTAACTTAGGGTACAAACTCGCTGACATTGAATTTTTTACTCCCATCCCTCAGGCAATATGTTTAAAAAAATCTATTTTTACATCGCCCGGAGGGTGTTTTTTATTTTGTACTAGTAGCTTTAAAGAAGATATATTATGATGCCGCCCACATTTTAATATGTGGAGTCGATCGTGTCTAACGGTTATCGTCGTAGTAAATGGGCACGGCGAATAGAGTTCAAATCCTGAATGAGGCTGTTTGCATTTGACATAGCACTAATACCGTTGGGAAATATGAATCAAACAATCCTCTTTCCGGTTATGGGTAAATAGCAGGGCAGAAGGGCTCTTCAACCTTGGTATGGAAGCCTATCTACGAGAAGGAAAACTCTGAATTAAAATCTGTTAAAATCCGATTAAAAACTGATCTTGGGCTGCATTCTGCTTGTGTCGGAGGAGTTGGGAAAATATATACATTTCGGAATATCATTGAAGAATTTTTAATAGCCTCAGGGAAGAAAAATTAGAGAGTATTCTATCAATATAATGATACTGGTGTTCCTAAAAATACGACCGTTATCAACTTGCAACACCCTCGTGTTAAAAATGAGACCGTCCAAATGAGTATCGTCACCTCAGCTAAATAATGGACCATTTTGTTTTTATCATAAAAAATGAAACAAAAAGGACATGCTACACAAAAAAAATATAATAAAAAAGGAAGAGTAGGAAAGAGAGAGTAGGTGAGCGTGCGGAAGAGATAATACTAAGCTGTTTCAATAAAAATAATGAAAAGAAGAAAAGAAAGAAAAAAAGAATGAGGGTGTTAAATCAAGATTATTTACATATTGAACTACTTAGCAATAGCTCTGAAGTAAACAAATCAAACGTTGAAATAATTGAATTAACATACAGTGTTATATCCACAGGTTCCGCGAGTAAAAAAATATTTTGTTTGAATATTTTTTCACTTGAATATTTTACTATGAAAAATTTCAACAAACCTAGAATTTGAAAATTTTGATAATTTATAAAATTTTGGTTTTAAAAATAGTTCCACTTGCAAAAGTATTCTTCTTTTTTCTTTTTTTTTTTTAGGGGGTTCATTTAGTTGAACAGTTAGGGAACTCATCAATCCGGGACATGAGACTACAACAAAAGACCAGTTCTGTCGGAGGAAATTTGAGATTATATATACTAGCAAATATATGCACCCTTCGGGTGCAAGTATTTAGGTTTTGATGTAATAAAATATTGTATCAAATTAGAAACTATTTAGAAAATGACAAAACTGAGGGGATATAATCGAAAAATAGAACAGCTTTAAATCTAACTCTTCCATCATTTTCTATCACTACCGTCTTTCATTTTTCCTAATTTATCTATTTAGTTAGATTATGAAGTATTTAATAAAATTACAGTTCTTTCGTCTAGTTCTTTTAAGATTTATCCCCGAGATTTTTTATCAGATTCGTTAAGAGAAAACCAAACAATTAGAAATCAATAATAATACTAAGCATATATTTATTAAAATCAAATTCTTAATATCAATATGCAAATTAGCCTTCTCGTTCACACTGTAAACTGCTATTTTGTTGAATATATAAATATACTTGCATGTTATTAGTATGTAGATTAATCCAACACTATTAATAAGGTATAACAATTTTATCAATAATTGAGGTTTAAATAAAAAAATAAATTCATGGTGAATGTGACGTCAATATCTAAGGGAATTGTGACTTGAGTAGTGATTTAGTTTCGTTACAGACAATACAATCTCCGTTATAATAAGATGTATATAAACACAGTACTATTTTTTTTAATTTAGTTAGTTTTTTTAAATAAAAAAAATAGGCCTGTATTGCTGTATTGTATAAAAAACAAAATAGAATGTAATGAATTATGTGCTGCAATATGTTCAATGTTATCTTTTTTATAAATAATACTTTTCTTTAGCCTAATAGATTTGGAAACTTAAATGTTTTTAGTGAAATTATTAACATAAGTGTCTGAGAAGCTAGTTCGTACCTCAATTCTAGTTGGGGCACTCGTAAGTATAGGTACCACTACATATTCATATAAAGTCGTCGGGGTGGCCTAAAGTCGGTATCAGCCAGACTGCGAGGGAATCTATCTCCTTTTCACTAGCGCTAGACCAAGG
>CM042148.1:76865295-76875295 GCA_023376005.1 Doryteuthis pealeii
CTATTAACCATGTCTACATACTGATAATATCCAATTATATTTATATATACAACAAAATAGAGGTTTACAGTGTGAACGGGAAGGCTACTTTGCATATTGATATTAAAAATGTGATTTTATTAAATATGTGCTTAGTATTATTGATTTCTAACTGTTTGGTTTTATTTTAATGAATATAATCAAAAATCTCTTCAATGAATCTTAAATGAAATCCATTAACAAGAAAAAATAACTGTCATTTTGTTATTTACTTCCTCTTTTGTCTTTAAACTAAATACTTAAATTAGAAAAAATTACAATGAAAGACGAGAGTGATGGAAGAGTAAGTTTCAGTTGTTCTATTTTTTATTATACTCCCTCTGTTTCAAATCTTTTTATCTGCATTCTTATTTAGTTTCATTAGCCTTTCTAATTTAATATAATATTTTATTACATTAAACTTAAATACTTGCACCCGGAGGATGCATATATTTGCTAGTTTGATTAATGAATAAATATTATGTACCTCTACAAAGAAGATTATGTTGAAAAATAAATATTTGTTGCGTAAAATAGATACTTACTAGCAGGACCTATGGATATACACCAGCATGATAATTTAATTATTACAACGTTTTATATGTTTACTTAAGAGCTATTGCTAAATATTTCAATATGTAAAAAGTATAATAATCTTGAGTTAACTCTTTCTCTCACTCTTTCTTTCTTTCTTTTCTTATTTTCATTATGTTCGTTTGAAACAGATTGGCGTCATGGCTTCCGCGTGCTCACCCCCTCTCTATATATTTCCACTACTCTCTCTCTCTCTCTCTCTCTCTCTCTCTCTCTCTCTCTCTCTCTTATATTTTTCTATGTAGCATGTCCTTTTTCTTCCCTTTCTTTCTTTATTATAAAAACGGAGGGGTCCATTGTTTATCTGATGTGTATGTACTAAGCACAAAGTCTAAAACAACCTGAAGCCTTTGTGACAGACTAATTAAAGCTTATTAAACAATATAATGCAATAAAAGTTATGGGGCTGATAGATCTTTCCTTCTTTCTGTAAATCGTAAACCACTGCATACGATTTTTTTTTCTTTCCTAATTATGTTAAGAACATTTCCCGTTTTACGTTTAAGTGATCTTTTTGGCATATCCAGATTACTAACATCAATACACTTGACCTTTGGAACCATTATTAATTAATTAATACTTAATTGTTTACTCCTGGGGTTGACAACGGGTAAATTAAATCACAGAAAAGATTAAACCATTACATACACACACACATTTACAAACACCTCATCACGGGTTTTACGGTTAGACGACGTTGAAAACACCGGTTCCCGTTAGATTACCGAAGTTAAGAAGCCATGAGTCTATTTAGTACTTAAATGGGTGACCATTTAAACAACAGCGGGTACTGTAACCACATATTAAAATAACTTCATTCGGTATTAAATTACTCGAAAAGGATTGATATGCCATAAAACAAAACAGCCAACCACCTCGCCACGGTAGGATGTAATAAAAGGTCATTTTTTAAGCGGGGTTGAATTCAGAGTTTTCCTTTTCCTATATTAGTTGCATTACCTAGCGTAAAGTACCTAATCTTTGCTACTATTTACCCAATAGCTGGTAAGAAAACATATATATATGCCTTTCCCAATAGAACGGCTTTTTTTTTCGACATCAAGTGAAGTTGTTATTTGGTTTTGTTGTTTGTAGAATTTGGATTAGTTTGTTTGTGGATTTCAGACTGTATTTGGTGGGCATATATGGTGTAATCAGTTGGTTTATTTGTTTTGTTAAGTCCTATACAGGGCTAGTAACTTGAGAAATGATAGGTCGGAGGGGGTAGTGTTGTTTATGGATTTTTACTGTTCCGTATATATATGGTTTGTAGTCACCAATAATCTTTCGAAGTTTTAGACTGTCTAGTTGGGCGTTATTGGCCGTGAAACATGTTTAAAAGAAAAAATGCTACCAATATATATATATATATATATATATATATATATATATATATATGGTCGCCCCCTACTGCGATTCAAGGATGTCTGCAAAAATGATCTCAGGTGCTTTGGCATTGTCCCTTCCAGCTGGGAAAATTTGGCTCAAGACCGCCCTCGGTGGCGGCAGAATCTCCATAGAAGCCTGTACACGTCAGAATTCACCCTGATACAACATCATGAAGCTAAGAGGTCCATAAGAAAGCAACGACAACAAAGCATCGGGACATCATCATCTACAGGGACAACCTACAAATGCAAAATCTGTGGTCGAGAATGTTTCTCAAACATAGGACTTCATAGTCACAGCAGGCGCTGCAACCTCAGGGGCACACAAAAACTTTTATCATAGTCTTTCGAGACTGAATTGCCAATGATATATATACCACGGATTATCACTGATAAATCAAAGGAACTCATAAATTGGTTAATCGAAGCCTGAAGAATATACTAGAAATCTGAAACACGTGTAGCTGAAGTAAAATAAAATAAGTTTTTCGACAAACAAAATTCAAACCATTTTGCGGATAATCTTTTTTATAAGATATCTAATTTCCTTCCATTGGACCTATAACAACACACGCACACACACCACACACACACACACACACCACACATATATATATAATATATATATATATATATATATATATATATAATATATAGTAGTCTGTATTTGTACATATATTACATAAAATTCCATATATATGTAACAGCATATAAACGAAATAGGAATATAATATGAAATATGTAAATTTGGTTGTCACTCAATGTGTCTACATGCATGCAGATATTATGTAATATCGTGACGTCAAATTAACCGTATTTTCCGCCAATGAAATGCCGTTTTAAAAGATTACATATTTATGTCTAGCAGAATGCTTATATATTGGAGAATTTAGTGTTTTTCTTTTTTTTTTTTTCTTTTTGCCTCGTGGGGTTACCTAATTTGCACATTCAGCATTAAAAATCAAATTGTGAAAAAAATTACCGCACTTTGTTATTCCTTTTCGGAAGAAATCAGTCTTATTGATTGAAAAGCTAAAGAACCATAGATAGAAAAAAAATTATTCATCGAATCACAGGTGTATAATGATTATCTATAAAGTCTACAGTTTTGATTTTTTTTTTAAATGTTTAAGATCAACTCTCAGATTTCTAAAACAATACAATTTTATTTCTTGATTGTCGTTTTTATGTTCTGATCCGAGAATATAATTCAAAATCTCAGGAGAAATTATCGATTAAATTTTCATCTGATTTAATTTTCTCATCATAGAAATATATTGATATATTGATACTCGTGTTCCTTAAAGTATGACCATTATCATCTTGCAACACCCTCTAGTTAAAAATTAGACTGTCTAAATCGTCCAAGATGAAATGAAAAATGTAAATCCTGATTATCTGGTGTTGCTTATCCACTGAATTCTTATTTCTTATGAGTGTCGTCACCTCAGATAAACAATGGACCATTCCGTTTTCATCATAAAGAAAGAAAGGGGAAAAAAAAAGGACATGATACACAGAAGAAATATAATAAAGAGAGTTGGGAAATATAGAGAGAGGGAGTGAGCGCGTGGAAGCAGAGACACTAATCTGTTTCAATCGAACATAATGAAAAGAAGAAAAGAAAGAAAAAGAGTGACAGAATTAAATCAAGATCATTATACTTTTTGCATATTGAAGTATTAGCAATAGCTCTTAAGTAAACATATCAAACTTTGTAATCATTAAATTATCATACAATGGTATGTCTACAGCTCCTACTAGTAGAATTTATCTTATAAAAACTGAGCAAGTATGTTCATCATTTTCATTCTACCTGGGAAAGACGGTAGAATGGATCCACCGAAACGTTGTGATGCCAAATTTAAAGATACAAATAAGATATTCAACCGTCCTAAAAAAATTGGAATATGTGCAAAGATTTTATTTACTTCATTTAAAATTTTTTAAAATAGAAAAAAAAGAAAAACAGTATCTAAGAAATTCTAATATCGTTATTAACTAAGCTTAGCTTAGTAGTGGAACAAGGTCAGAAGTATGTGCCACCAAGTGAGAAACAAAATCATTAACAATTGTCTGCTAATCAAGCTTGCTAACCATCCCACCACATGAGGTGCCTGAAATTATGATATATAGTTTATAATCAAAAATGCTTCATCTAAGAAATTTTAATATTTGTACAGCTTGGCTGATCAATTTTCTATTGTATTTAAAATAAACATAGTCAAAACTTCGGTACGACAGCACATACATCTTTTTTTTTAAACTTCTATTTTTTTTAAATCAGAATTATAAATTATCAATTATTTTGATAAGAACAAAGCCTAAACTTATATATAAAAATATCTGACATTCTTAATTATATATTATAATAATGTATGATTTATAATTATAATAATATATAATTATTATATTAATTCATATTATAATTAATAATACATAATACATCAATACATAATACATAATCAATTATAATAATTTCATATCATAATTATAATATATTATAATAAATTATAATAATATATAAATTATATATTATAATAATGAAATAAACAACGTTAAAAAACACATCATTAAGAGAGAAAAAACTGACAAAAATACGCCATTTTGACTAATAAAGTAAAAAAAGTAAGTATAGTTGGCGGAGTGGCTTATTGTCGGTATCGCTCTTACAGCGAGGAGTTTATCCCCTTTTGGCTAGCGCTAGATCAGTGACATTATTTTTGCTGAGATGGAGTGCCTCGCCTACCGCCAGCTCCTTACTTTACGGCACAGATCAGATTACCCAATCTGTGCTACGCATCCGCTGAGTTGGCGGAGACCGGGAATGAACCAGGGACCTTGCGATTCCTTTCTCCCGTTTTAAAGATTGGGAAAAAGATTTTTTTTAAATCCTTCCTCTTTATAATACAGCTGTGGCGTTAGTTTCGTATTTGCCTGGAGAGTTGTCGGCCCGTTTGGTTTGCTGGTTCCCGCTAGGGGCCTGTTATATTTAAGCGGCTGGTTTGAACGTCTCTCTCTCTTTTCCGGTTGCCCGACCTACGAGACACATAGGTTAGACACGGTCTACCCCTTCTCGTTGGGGCTTTGGCCCCCCTTACATTACTGTAAGTGATTCACACAGCATGGACTATTCCTAGTCTCATGTTGTGGCTTTTATGTTTATCTTTTTACCATTCATGAATGTGTCATTATCTCTACTTTTGTATGCATGTTTATGTGCACCTCTATGTATTATGTACCCTGTTCATCCATGTGCTGTGTATATAAAATGTTTTGTCTATCAACCCTTGTCGGAGTTATATCTTCAAGTATTATCACTTTAATTCTTACACAGCAAATGCTTTATAAATTTTATTGAATTTTCATTCGTTGGGTTTTGGGAAACACGCGAAATGTTGGCTATACCCAATTTAAAAGCTAAACTTTTATGTTTTTCCCTGTTATGACAACTGTACATTAACCAAGCAATCTTAGATTTTGATACACAACATGGCTTCATTTGGCAACTCTCAATTTTTCTTGGCAGTTATAAACAAAAGTATCGTCCAACGGTAAATTACAATCACTACCGTAACGCAGTGGTTAACAACTTCGTGTTGAAGACCAATTCTCTAGAGTCGCGAGTTTTCCTTCGGTGTGACTTTATGCCGAGTTAAGTATAAGTAAAAAGTAAAGTAAAGTCGTCGAGGTGGCCTAAAGTCAGTATCAGCGAATCAACGAGGGAGTCTATCCCTTTTCAATAGCGCTAGACCAAGGAGATTGTTTTTGCGTCTGAGGTGGAGCGCCACACCTACCATCAGCTCCTTACTTTACCGCACAGATCCCTGTGCTACTCATATGCTGAGTTGGCGATGGCCGGTATCGAACTAGGAATTCTGTGGTTTCTAGCCGAACGCTCTACCGACTGAGCTAACCCGGCCCCTAAATATACCTGGTGTTAATAACCTGGGCCTCCCATCGTGGTGTAATGGTTAGCAAGCTTGTCTCGCAGATCAGTTGCTACTGAATAACGAGTTCGATTCTCTACTTGCGACCTTGTGTCACATCCTACCTGTAGCGAACTGGTTGGGTACATATCTACTTAGCTGATAACCTCACCTTGGTTTAATCAAGATTGTTCCATATCCTCATTAAATATCAAGAAATTAGTAGATCAGTTGGTATACCTTGGTAGTAATATCTCATCTACAGAAAGCGATATCAAATACGCATATTCTGATCTCTGATAAAATAAAACGGGGATCCTTCTAAGCTGTAGCCGTGTCAGTACTATTATATGATTGCACCACTTGTTCTTTATCGAAACGCCTCAATAAAAAGCTAAATCGGAACTATACATCGACAATACATTCTGAAAGCAGCACCCAACAAAACAGCAGCTGTACGACCACTTATCTCCCATCTCACAAACCATTCGAGAACGGTGAGCCAGACATACTGGTCACTTCTGGAGAATCAAGGGCGAACTAATAACTGACGTTCTTCTATGGACTCCTACATATGGGCACACTAGCGTTGGCTGACCAGTAAAATCTTACGTTCATCAGCTCTGTGCGGATACTATATGCCGTCCAGGGGACTTGCCAAGAGCTATGACCGATAAGGACGGATGGCGAGAGAGAGAGAGCCAAGAGAAGAACTCGTGCTGTCTGCAAGACTTGATGATGAAGACGATTATTTAATAGCCCTATTGACTCTTAATAATATAAGAGAGGGTTCTCCGGGAAACTGTTTATGTTCTCTTATTTATTTGGTATTTGTATAAGTTCCCAGCGCTTACTTTTTGAAAATCATAAAAGGTAATTCAATAGAATGGTTTGTACATAGCCAGTCGCTCTGCCACAAGCAGGATACGACACTATGTCGATTTTTAAGAGGAACACAGCTGGTTTGAATTCTAAATTTACCTTCGCCAGGGAGAAATTATTACTACACGAACTTATAGCTTTAATAGCTGACAGTAGATCTTAAAATAAGATTTCCTTTCGTTTAAGAGAAACCCAGTAAAATTATTCTAGCCTACAGGAAACAAGCCGATAGTGCAAATAGTCCGACGTCTTATTTCGATTTGATAGTCAACCTTGAACAAGCCGGAAATGTACAGGCGAGCCTGATTATCAATAAATCTCAGTAATTAAGAAATGTAGGTGTCTGCACACACACACATCATATACATACATACATTATATATATATATATATATATATATATATATATATATATATATTATATATATATTATTATTATTATTATTATTATTATTATTATTATTATTTATTTACTAGCAATATATGCACCCTCCGGGTGCAAGTATTTAAGTTTTAATGTAATGAAATATCGTATTAAATTAGAAAGTCTAATAAGAATGCAGATAAAAAGATTTGAAACAGAGTGGGGGTATATTAGAAAAATAGAAATGAAACTTACTCTTCCATCACTGCCGTTTTTCATTGCTGAATTTGACTTATTTAACTATTTAGTTAAATTAGGAAATAAAGAATAAAATGACAGTTATTTTTTCTTGTTAATGGATTTCATTTAAGATTCATTGAAGAGATTTTTGCTTATATTCATTAAAATAAAACCAAACAATTAGAAATCAATAATACTAAGCACATATTTAATAAAATCACATTTTTAATATCAATATGCAAATTAGCCTTCCCATTCACACTGTAAACCGCTATTTTTTGTATATATAAATACAATTGCATGTTATTTGTATGTAGATATGGACAACACTAATAAAAAGGTGAAGCAATTTTATGAATAATTGAGGTTTAAATATAAATAAAATCAGGGAGAATGTGATGTAAATAACGAAGGGAATTGTGACTTGAGTAGTAATATAGTTTCGGTTACAGACAGAAAAACACACAATCTCCATTATAATAAGATTTTTGCTTGAAGGCAATTATAAATGCATGTATCGCATAAAATTCGATAATTATAGAAAATAATCTTGACAAGTAAATCCCGCAAAGGATGGCTCGCTATGCAGAACACCGTACAGACTGTTTCGACTTTATTAAGTCTCTTCAGCGATGTATACTAACGACTCCCCTCCGACAGGAATCGAAACCGGGACTTCACAGCATAGTCAGAGACCATATCCGTTCGGCCGCCGGTACATAGCGAACAATCCCTGCGAAATTAACCTTGTCAAAGGATACTATTACACGCCCCTGCCATAGTAGGCAAGTGGACGTTTATTTAGTAAACAAACCCGGCCGTAAGCTCTTCGGCGAAGTGAATAAGATTTTTGGATGTTATAAAAAACAAACATCCAAAAATCTTATATATATATATATATATATATATATATATATATATATATATATATTATATATATATATATATATATAAATGAATGATATAAGAATATCAGTAGATAAATCATACTTTATCTAAACAACATGATCTACTACCAAGCAGAGAGAAAAGAAGGAAACTTAACAGCCGGTAAATCGATTAAAAGTCAGTATTGACTTTTAATCGATTTACCCACCGTTACCTTTTGAAAAATCATCGGTCAAAAGGGCCCTTTAATTTTCTCCTCTTTTATTTCTCCTCTCTGTTTGGTAGTTGATCATGTTGTTTAAATAAAGTATGATTCCTCTGCTGAAATTCTTACATCATATTAGTTGTACCAAAAAAATTGTTTATATATATATATACTACCAAATATATGCACCCTCCGGGTGCAAGTATTTAAGTTTTGATATAATAAAATATCATATTAAATTAGAAAGGCTAATGAAACTGACTAAGAATGCAGATAAAAAGATCTGCAAAGAGGGGGTATAATCGAAAAATAGAGCAACTTTAAACTAACTATTCCATCATTTTCCATTACTCCCCTCTTTCATTGGTAAATTTTCCTAATTTAACTATTTAGTTAAAATAGGAAGTAAAGGATAATATTACAGTTATTCTTCTTGTAAATAAATTTATCTTAAGATTTATCCACGAGATTTTGTTTATATTTCTTAAGATAAACCAACAATTAGAAATCAACAATACTAAGCACATATTTATTAAAATAAAATTTTTAATATCAATATGCAAATTAGCCTTCTCGTTCAAACTGTAAACCGCTATTTTGTTGTATATATAAATACAATTGCATGTTATTAGTACGTAGATATGGTCAACAGTATTAATGATGTAAAACAATTTTTATTAATAACTGAAGGTTTAAAAGAATGAAATCATGGAGAATTTGACGTAAATAATTAAGGGAATTGTGACTTGAGTAGTAATATGGTTTCGGTTACAGACAGAAAAACACACAATCTCCATTATAATAAGATATATATATATAATATATATATATATATATATATATATAATGCAAGTAAGAAAAGTTGTAGGAAAATGCTCAATGCTACTATAGCAGACTAGGATTAAAACCGAAAACATTTTAATCATTTTCCAATTCACTTCGCAACTCAGAATTTCACCAACTATAAATTAAGGTAAGATAATTTGTCACGTGGCTTGATGTGCACGTGACACACACGCACGCACACACCACACACACACACACACACACACACACATACATGCATATACAGACAAAAGATAGTTATTTATTGATTTTTACGTTGTGAATAGCGCAAAATACATATTTTGGGGAAATTACACATTGAGATGGTAACTGACTCAAAAGAAATTTATTCATATGTCTACACTTAAAAATCAACACATTATTTTTTTTCATGTTCAGGCTATTCTTAATTTTATTATTTTTCTTGTATACATAATATGCGGTAGTTATAACCACCCCTATACGCAGCCACTTTTTCCACAATATTCCATTGTATTACCATTTTATCATTTACCACTTTCATCTCTTATTTGCCATACATATTTTGATATTAGCGTATTTTTTTTCTTGATAAAACTAAGGTTGTGATTATTCATTCTATTTTTCCAATTTATTTAATAGCACAGATGGATATTCTTTCACCGTTATCATTATTAGCATCTTTTTT
>CM042148.1:76880295-76985295 GCA_023376005.1 Doryteuthis pealeii
ATGATTTCTATTTACAATCAACGATACCATTGAGACCATTCAAGATTGCATGCAGCATTCTTGCGCAGCTCCCATCTAGCCTATTCTCCAGGCGCCTCGCCAAGACAAGACATGCAGGATACTTCTGGAGAAGTAAAGATGAACTCATGAGTGACATCCTCCTATGGAAACCAGCACATGGACATGTTAATGCTTTGATATTATTGGGAGATAAATATAGATTTGACAAGAGGAGGGAGAGATGAATAAATTTTAGGTGCAAAAGAAAGATTTCAATGAATTATATCCAAAGATAAAATGGGTTTAAACTAGCAGTAAAAACTTATTAAGTAAAACGTAAAATAGGCCTCAATGGTGTCGCAGAGTGTGATGGTTGTCGGTTTGGATTCTTTGAGTTATAATCTCTGATGTAATTCTAAATAAAAGATATAATCTACTCTAAGAATCGTTTGTGCTAGTTCTTGACAGAAATTTACCATCGAAAAACCATCAACCTGTCAGTATGTACCGGAATGAACTTTGATTATAAATACCTGTTTCTTTTTATTCATGATCGGCAAAAGAAGGTAAAATAAATAAGAGTAAGTTTTTCTTTACCTGCTGCATACGTAAATAAAGGAAGATTCAAAAAATATATCAACGCCCTTATGGGAGTACCTTTATGATATAATTTCAAACAGTCTCCACATGTTCCCCATACCTGTCAACACATTCTCGGAATCTCCCACAGGGGATTAAAAGATTAATATTTCCATGGGAGTAGTTATTTACCTAACTCGTTCGCCACGGGTCGGATGTGACACAGGCTGCAAGTATGAACTTGCTTTTAAGTAGTAATGGATCTGCGAGATTAGCTTGCTAACCATTACGCCGCGATAGGGTGCCTACATTTTTATAGGAGTATATTTATTAGAAAAGCAGAACAGACATTACAGAGACCACCTGCTGAAGATTCCAATAGTGTGTTGACAGGGATGGTGAACAGGTGGAGACTTTAAATCATATTATAAACTTTATGATATAAAGGAAGCGCGTAGTGTAATGGTTACCGTCGTAGGAAATGGACACAGCGAGACAAGTTCAATTCCTGGACAAGACCGGTTGCATCGAAAATCACCTAAAACTCCCAATTCACCAGATTTTTTCACCATCAGTAAATACAAGGCATTAGAATCCATGAGAAAAAACAATAAAATCGATAACGTACATTTTCATCAAAATACGTAGTCTTATAATGGCTGAAAAATGGCATTTTGGGCAAACCTTTGAAGCCCCATATCTCCCTTAATACTCAAGCGCCATCAACCATCTTTTACTATGTGATACTCCTCATCGAACTCTATCAGAAAATCATATTAGTTTGGCACTTTATAGGGTAGACTGGACTCTTTAACCTCTGTTAGGCAACCAGTCAAGGTGAAGGAAAACTGAATTCAAACCTATTAAATTCCGCTGAAGAAATTGACCTGGTGTCACATCCTGCTCGCGCGGAGGAATTGGTAAATATATATAATATAAAGGAACTCCCAATGTTAACATTTTTAGACACCCAGTACATAAATAAATTCGTCTCCTTATCTATACATATATAAAGGGCAGTTGTGTGTATATGTATGTCCGGAGGAAACTTCCAAAATAAAACAATTAACGACAAAGTAAATATATATATATATATACATTAAATATCAACAGGGCTTGGTTTTTGAGCAAAAATAATAGAGATTTAATCTATATTCGTGAGATAATTTAAAAATATAATTTAAATGATGACAGCATGAATTTTTTTCATTTAATATTTTAGATTGTAGACATTAACATTTCTTTTCAGAGTAGCTGGATCAATACAAAGTCTTTTTTTAACCTGTGGATTTAAATGGGGCATCACACGAGGATTCAACTCACGATTAAGTAATAATGGATTACGGGACTAAGTTTAAAAATCATCCCTCTACCCAGGCGACGTCGGGTAGTCGCTGCTAGTATGATATAAAGGAACTCCTAATGTTAACATTTTTAGACACCCAGTACATAAAAAAACTCGTCTCTTATTATATAAAGAGAGCATCTATTGGAGTTACCAATTAGATAACTGTTTTGTTTTGCTTTTTTGTCAGTGTGAAGCAAGGGCAAACTGGACGGTCGGCAATGCTCGAAGCCCTAAAGAACCAAGAGGCCCAAATAGCAAATGTCTAATCTGTTTTAAGTGGCCTTTAAATAATTCAATGTTACAACTAAAATGCTTTAACACTACGAATTCCTACGGTTCTGTTAATATACTCCACTAAATATGTTCATGGTGGACTCCGTGACGTAGTGAAAAAACGTGATTGACCGCGAAATCGTAGTGAGTGAGTTCGAACTTCAGTCGCGCTATTACGTTTACTTTCGGACTAATAAGTCGTCGGTGTGGCCTAAAGTCGGTATCAAACAATCAGCGAGAGAGTCTATCCCCTTTTCAATAGCGCGAGACCGAGGAGATTGTTTTTGCGTCTGGGGTGGAGCACCACACCTACCCTCAGCTCCTTACTGCACAGATCCCTGTGCTACTCATACGCTGAGTTGGCGATGGCCGGTATCGAACTAGGAACCTTGTGGTTTCTAGCAGAACGCTCTACCGAATGAGGTAACCCGGCCCTATCCCGACTAATATTTTGGGGAAATATATGAACCCTTACATCCCCAAGTTATTGTTTAAATAGTACCACTACTGCTCTTTTACAATGATGGATATGGCATTAAATAAATTGTTGTTGAATGTTGATATGCGATTAAACAAGAAATCAAACAAAACCAAGAAATGTCCGTAACTATGCTATGTAGTACTGAATGTATTCTATGTATAATGGTATTGCTTAGACGGCAAAGGCCCCTCGGGGTCTGTTCCAGAGTGCTTTGGCCTCTGGAGCGGTTAAGTAAAATTAACAGCGTTGATCCCATGAGGCTACCCCCAGGCAATACCTGTCCTCTTGATTTAAAGGGACATGGCTGAGTTTATTGCCCAGCGCCCGAGGCGCCCTCCTTGAGGAGGAATGCCGACGGGATCAACGCATTTTTGTGCCTACCACCCATGAGCTTCTGCTTGTGGGTGGGCCCACATAAAAATGTCCTTGTGTCACGCCCACATAAGTGGGATGAGAGGCAAACACCCTGAAAGTACACTGTATAATGGTTATCGTCGTTGAAAATGGATACGGCGACCCGTGTTCAAATAGCGTTAATACCCCGGCGAAAGTATGCATCAAACTATTCTTTGGTTTGTTTTGGTTTACGGCATATCAACCTCAGTGGGTCATTTAATGCCGATAAAGTTTTGAAATAAATCAATTCTTAATGGATAATACATTTTTTTTATAAACTCATGTTTTTCTATTTAACCCATAGATGGGACCCTAACAGGTACTACCACTCCGGGTCAGAGTGGACCAGGGAGCAATGGTGATGAAGGGGTGCTCCACATTCCCCAAACCTCCAAAACTAGAACCTCACCATCAAATAGAGTTTAACGTCATTCCCATGACATGTAGACCCTCAGCCACAACCTTCTAGCACCCATATGATAAAAAGGGGTCTGGGCTTGCCATAAGGGCAATAGGGTTGGGAAAATCATATAGGTGTCAAACTATTCTACTTTCAATTATGGGTAAATAGTAGGGTAGGTGAGGCTCTTTAACTTCGAATAGCAACCGCTCTAGGAAAACAAAAAGCTGTTAAAACGAAAAAAAAAAAAAAGAAAATCTAAAATCCCATATACAGATCTGAAACCAACCATAAACAAATTTATATTAGACAAATGGCAGAAATCATGGGACAATCTGACTCAAAACAAGCTCCACGAAATACAAGAAGTTATTGGAGAGTGGCCGACGGGCCACAGAAGTATTAGAAGAGAAGAAGTAATACTCGCCAGATTGCGTATTGGGCACACCCACATTACCCATTCGTACCTGTTAAAAGGGGAGGGTGCCCCAGTGTGTCCAACATGCAAAGTACAACTTACAACCAAGCATATCCTTCTAAATTGTAACAGACTTAAACATATCCGCGCAAATTACTATCAAGCTAGAAACCTGAAAGACATCTTTAATAATACAAACCCTGAAAACATTTTAAATTTTATTAAAAAAAGCAACCTTTTCAACAAAATATAACAGAACATAACCAATTATCTCCATAGAACCACTACTTTAAAGTCTGAAATCCAAAATAACCTTTTTGGCATTAAATGACCCACAGAGGTTGATATGCCGTTAAACAAAACTCAAACTCAAACTCAAAAAAAGAAAAGCTTTTAAAACGACCCCTATGTCACATCCTGTTCGTGCAGAGGGTTAGACAAATACATACCACATAGTACTGGAAATAAATATTTCTGTAAACGTGCAGATTTAGAAACAAATGTCTTATTAAGATTGTACATATGTGTATGTAACGTTATGGCATGGCGGGGTGGGTTTGTGCTCAGCGGGTCCAGATCATTGTCAGCCCACCCCTGATGTGAAGGCAGTGTAAAAGATAAGAGGTTATCCTTTTTTATGATAACAAAGCAGGAAGATGTATTAAGAATATGTGCGAAAAAATAAACATAGCTACCCAATGGCAAAGTTTCTAGGTTATGACTTAGTTTCTTTTCTTTTTATTTTATGCATTATGCATAGTAAGAGAATACGGGAAAGGGTGTAGAAAAGGCGCCTTTTTATATAGGCTTTTTGTTTTGTTTTGTTTTCGGTGTTTTAATAGTTTTTAACATCATTTTGTTATTGTTTTATTGTTGCTTCCAGTTTCATATTATTTTGACGTGTCGTGGAAAACAAAAAAGTGACTTTTTGAATATTTACAAAGTTGAAATTCGTGTATGCAGAAAACTCAGTGTCCCTTTACGATTCTGATTCATGCTATACCGGTTGCAAAAGAGGCAGATTTGGGCGGATCTTTCTTTTTATAGGAAACCCGGTTTTCCCAGAGAAATCGCAGATATTACAGCCCCTGGTGCTATATATATATATAACAATATCTCTATAGTAACAGTATGAGACACAAGGTCAATTTCTTAAACGGAGTTGAACAGGTTTGAATTCAGAGTCTTCCTTCTTCTAGATTGGTTACCTAAGATTACAGAGCCCAGCCTGCCCTACTATTTATCAATAGCTGGAGGGAGAATAGTTGGATGTGTACATTTATCAATGGTATTAGCGCTATGTGAAATGCAAATAGAGCCTCGTCCAGGATTTGAACTTGTGTTGAGTTCATTTCTTTCGACAATAACCATTACAGTACACGCCTTCATGTTTTGTATATAGGTACGGAAATTTGTTCTGTCCTAGTTTTCTTTCTTCTAGAATTGGTTGTCATACCAAGGTTAAAGAGCCCACTCTGCCCTGCTATTTACCCATAGCCGAAGTACAGGATATAGTCTCCGCGACCAAAGCCATTATTTTTGCCTCAGTTGTGCATCTAATAGACTATCTTTAAAAAATTGCTGTTCTTTCCTTTTCTTTTTTAAGCAATGTTCGGTTATTTTCTTAACTGCTAGCTAAGCCATACTCAATAAATGAGCACTGGGAAGATCCAAGATTGCAGTGACTTCAGAAGAGGCTAGCACTGCTAAGATCCAAAGGGTGGTTAGAAAAAAAGGGAATGGCAATCGTTTGATTCATACTTTCCCCCAAGGGTATTAGCGATAAGGGAAATGCAAACAGCTTCGTCCCGGATTTCAACTCGCTTCACCGTGTCCATTTAAATCTAGGGGCCGGTTAGCTCAGTCGGTAGAGCGTTCGGCTAGAAACCACAAGGTTCCTAGTTCGATACCGGTCCTCGCCAACTCAGCGTATGAGTAGCACAGGATTCTGTGCGGTAAGGAGTAAGGAGCTGATGGTAAGTGTGGCGCTCCACCTTAGACGCCAAAACAATCTCCTCGGTCTAGCGCTATTGAAAAGGGATAGACTCTCGCTGACTATCTGATACCGACTTTAGGCCGCCCCGACGACTTTACTTTATTTAACATACCATATGAGCAAAAATCTTTTCTTTTTAGAACTTTTTTTTTTACTAATTATAGTTCTTATTTTTAAGAGATAAAATAAATAAAACAATCCTTTCTGAATAACTTCACAAACAAGAACTGTTACATTGAATAATATTGTTTTTATCTATAGGTTTTAAATTTACAGATTTTGTTTATCACGAAAATATCTAGTGCAGGGTGCCCACACACGACTGTATTTTGAGTAATGGGTGGTCTAGAAATTGACTGATTTCCTCCATGATAGCCACAGGTATCAGGGCGTGCCTTGACCTTACTCTTTGCAGTGACTAGGCGTTTACATGAACAATCCGACATAAATGATTTTCACCCGCATAAATTATTTTGAAAATTGTCATACTGTCAATAAATTTGGATGTGCGGGTAAGTCAAACGGTTAACGGTACGAAGAATGGAATCGGTGAAACGACTTCAAACTTAGGCCTTGAATTTTGCAGCAGAAGAGGAACGCACGGCACAGATATAAAAATGCTGCAGAGTCAAACAGCTAGTACGAAGGAAAAATAAAAATAGGAAAACGTCTTGTGTGTGTGTTTACTAATCCGACAGAATGCTATACATGGTAGATTTCTTAAGCGATATTTAACAGGTTTTAATTCAGTTTTCATTTCCCAGACTGGTTGCCCAACCATGGTTAAAGAGCCAAGACCGCACTACTATTTACCCATATAACTAGACGGAGAATAGTTGGATTCATACCTTTCCGGGTAATAGCTATGTGAAATGCAAAAAGTCACATCCAGAATTTGAACCCGTGTCTCAGAGTCCATTTCCTTCGACGATAACCATTACACGACACTCCTCCACATCTCGTACACAGGTACGGAAATTTTTTCTGTCGTGGGGGGGGGGAGAAACTGGTGACAGCGATAGGGGAATGATGGATGCTATAGTTGTTCATTAAGGTTAGCTAAGATATGATACAACGCCAGAAGCATGGAGCACTCATTTGATAATTAATCTAGCTTGATAACCATTACACTACGTGAGATGCCCAACGGTGGGTGTTATATAGCATGGGAGCGAGATAACAGTTTATAGGAGACTGGTGATTATCATGGATGACGATTATGATGATGATGATGGCTGATGATCGTACTGGAGGAAGTGGAGCATATAATCACATGATCGTTTCGTGATCGTAGGGAAACAAACGTGTAAAAACAACATAGAACCTCACTTTGTTTATTCTCTTAGAATTTATCTATTTGTGCTGCCTTGAACAAATCCTGAAAGCAGCTGTGCGGCCACGAACCTCCTATCACATAAACCATCCAAGTAAGACGAACAAGTCGTGCTGGATACTGCAGGAGAAGCAAACACTAATTCATAAGTGAGTTTTTTGTACACAAAGATTATTTGGTTCTAATGCCACCCTGCTACTCCCATCTTCTTTACTTTCTCTATGGATCTTTCTAATGCCAACACTAAGGAGTGGAACCGCCCAATTTTGGGATGGATTTTGAAGAAACAAAATACACACTAAAGCAACTCTTACCCTTTACTCCGCTACCACCCTTTTGTGTCACTGTTTCCTTGGATCTTTCAAATGTTCTCATTAATCAGGAGTGCGGTACCGCCCATTTTGAGAATGGATTCTGTAAAAAAAGTTATCTTGGTACTGATACCACCCTTTGGATCTTAGCAGTGCCAGCCTCTTCTGAAGTCACTGCAATCTTGGATCTTCCCAGTGCTCATTTATTGAGTATGGCTTAGCTAGCAGTTAAGAATATAATCGAGCATTGCTTAAAAAAGAAAAAGAACAGCAATTTTTTAAAGAAAGTCTATTAGATGCACAACCGAGGCAAAATAATGGCTCTGGTCGCGGAGACTATATCCTGTACTCAAGTGTCACGGAATAAAAAACTGTACCTGAAAGAAGAGGATATTATTTTCCGATCTACAAGGGCAAAACACGACAGAAGGTGAGTGTTAATGCAGGACTCCATAGACGTCCGTGAAAAAATGTGCTTGACTAACCGGTTATTACTTCAAGTGTCAGGACGGTGTCTAGATGCACAACCGAGTCCTAGTACTTCGGCTATGCAGTGCCCGTGTACTGGAAGGAGGTGATGCCTGGGAGACGTATCCGTATGGACAATGCTCACTTTATTTTCTACTGTGTCTAACCCCAAAACGAGACACGACACACCCTTACCATTGGTAGTGATGAGTTACGCGCAGCTGATCGTCTTAAGAAAGCGCGAAATGTTGCCGTCATTAGCAATAAGTTATTTCTGCAGTTGCAGTGTGTGTGTTAGTATATCTGTACCGAATCGCTATTACTGGGGATTAAAATGTAACTGTTCAGGAAATAAATGAAGGAAGGAAATGACTGAAACTTACATTAACCACCCAGATAAGCGTAAGTATTATATTTCTATGGTTTTTGTGTGGTTGGGGGGTTACATTACCACAGACATATCTTCAGTTAAATATTCTTGACAAGCAGAGTTTTAGATTAGTAAAATGTTGTTTTCAGTAGTTCAGTTTGCAATAATATTGAGATAGACGATAAAATTGGTTAACTGCTTCGCTTTATCCAATTCTGCTTAGGGCGGTAGTATGGTAAACTATATTCACCTGGACGACTCCAATACGAGGGTTATATTATATATATATATATATATATATATATATATATATATATATATATATATCACAAATGAAATGTCTTTTAACCATTATTTTTTGTCTACTCAGTCACACACACAACTAACATTTTCTTCAAGTGAGTCGATATCTTTTACTCCATTGAAATTCCAGTCTCTGTTGAGTTTATTCTGTAAGACAATAATAATATTGTGCAAAACAATAGAATTCACTAAAGGTTTAACTTTATCAACTTCAATTGAGGGTAGTAATATGGAAGCGCGTGGTGTAATGGTTAAAGTCATGGGAAATGGACTCGTCGCCCCGAGTTCAAATCCTGGACGTGGTAATTGCATTTCACTTAGCGCTAATATCCTACTCTCCCTCCAGCTATGGGTAAATAGCAGGTCAGACTGGGTTCTTTAACCATGGCTAGGTAACCAGTCTAGGAGAAGGAAAACTCTGAATTCAAACCTGTTGAACTCCGCTTAAGAAATTGACCTTGTGTCGTATCCTGCTCGTGCGGAGGAGTTGGTAAATATATATATTCGCCTGGATGACTCCAATACGAGATATACCACAAATAACCATTAATTTTTTGTCTACTCACTCACACACACACACATACACACGCACACGCACACACACACACACACAACTAACATTTTCTTCAAGTGAGTCGATATTTTTTACTCCATATTGAAATTTTAGTCTCTGTCGATTTTATTCTGCAAACAGTAATAATATTGTGCAAAACACAGAATTCACTAACGGTTTAACTTTATCAAATTCTACTGAGGGTATTAATATGGTGAACTATATTCGCCTGGATGACTCCAACACGAGGAGGGGGTAGATATACTACACTGTTAACCTTTTAATTCATTGAATCTAACTAAATGTTGTATAATAGTATTTTATATACTAGTGAAATCGTAGATTTTTCACGAGTTGGGCTAGTAAGATACAATTTAAACAAAACACAAATAACTAACCTATCTATATGTCAATACTGGTGTTCCTAAATCGCCCATCCGTTATCATCCTTTCGTTAAAAATGAGACTGTCCAAATCGTCCAAGATGCAATGCAAAAATGGAAATCCAGATTATTTGGTGTCGCTTAATCGCAGATTTCTTATTTGACCCATTTTATTTCACCCAATTTTAAAAATGAAACATTCCAAATGGTCGTGTGTCGCTTAAATGTATGTTTACATGTTTGTTTTATTTGTAATATTGAAATTGTGAATTACGGAATATATTTTGGTAATTTTGATCTTATATCGTCCCGATCTCCTGCATTAATTTACGCTATATTAAAGTGAGCCAGCGTCAGGCGAATTTCCGGCCCAACTTAGATATTTCTCAGTCGTGTTTTTGTCACTCTTTTGTGGGCAAATTAATGTAGGCATTTTAAACACCTCCCCCAGATTTGAAAGGCAAATCAATGTAAATATTTTACACACACACTCCCCTTTTTAAGAAAGAATGAGGAGGTTAAATCAAGATTATTATACTTTTTACATATTGAATTTTGAAATAGCTCTTAAGTAAACATATCAAACGTTGTAATAATTAAATTATCATACTGTGGTTTATCCACAGGTCCTGCTAGTTATAATCATTCTTTTATAAACTGAGAAAACTAGTCCCACACGATCTTACATTTGTATTCAAAAGTTCCTGGCTGGATCAGTTGATGCGATTGCCGAGCGCCTTGAGAGGCTGGAGGTGAATGCTGGTGCCCATATAGAATTTTAGATAAAACTCCATGTTACTTGTATACTTCTCATATTCATATTTTGTAAAAATAATCATGCAGAAATAAATCATAAGATTTTTAAAATAGGGAAGACAGTTACTTTACAATGGCGATTGAAATTTGGTACATCTTATTCTTTAATCTAAATTAATAGATTTTTCCCTTTTTTTTTCTTTCATTAAGTTATGCAAAAGTTGTTTTTTTTTCAAACACTTTATAAATCTACATATATCATTTTCATGCTAACTGTGTATAAATCTAAACGGAAATTGAATGTGATCAACTGTTCTAACGTGTATACAAATATATATATCAGCTTGTCGGCCATTACCATAATTCAGTCTAGTATAGATTTCCGCATCGTTTCCTTTTCTTTACTTATAAAATTTACCCCCATCCACACCATGTATATATATATATATATATATATATATATATATATATATATATATATATATATTGAAATTGCCTGGGTAAATAGATAAAAAGTTTTAGTCTGTGGACTTAGAGTTGCTGAAAGGAGATGAAACGTTTGCTTTATTAACGGCCATTTTCTTACGGATTATATACGAGTATTACGAAAGTGAGGCTATAAAATTAAAATTCTTTTCCTCAGTACTTATTCTTTTTCACATATGTTTTTTCTTTCTTTCTTTCTCCCCCCCCCCTTTCGTAATATTTTGAATTTTGAGAATAGGTAAGCTGTACTCTAAGGTCTTAAATACTGTGATTTAAAAAGATAAAAAATATCTACAATTTATCTTAAACTCTACGCTAACTCTATCCCTAACGCCATTTACGAAGCTTGGCACAAGGACAGGAATATGGGGCACTCCGTGAAAATCGAACACTAACAATAATAATAGGGAGCTAGCCTTGCTCACTCTCTATTACACTAGGCAAAGCGTATGTATTTACCCAACCCAGAGCGAACGGGTTGGATATGACACAAAGTCGCAAGAATGTGAAATCAAGTGAGGATCGAACTTGCTATTCAGTAGTAATGGATATTCGAGACTAACTTGCAAACCATTACACCACGATGGGTTGATGATGATGATGATGATGATGATGATGATGATCTTCATCATCATCATCATCGACGACGACGATTACTTAAAGTCTTAGTTTCGTATGATGGAGGGAATTAAGGACTCTGTAAACTGAACTATTCTTTGAACCTAAAAAAAAAAGGATATTTTGCAAAACAAATTTCCGAATAATAGAAACGTCTAATGAATTAAAAGCACCAAAAGTCAAGAAAAAAAGTTTTTTTTCTTTATTTGTATTATTCGGACTATTGTCCTCATCTTTATTGTTATATATACAACGTTTCAGTCGATGTGCCCTCCGGCCTTCTTCGGGTATTTTTGAACTCGGTAACCTTCTCTTCGAATGGGAATCTTCTTAGAACTTCGAACCGAACCCTTTATTCAATCCATTGGGGGTAGACTGTTCTCATTCCGTTAACTATGGCTGTACAATTTTTTATGCTATGTTTAGTATTCTATGTTATCATTGCTCTTGGCCAGGATTGAACCTGCAACCTAGAGACCATTGATACTTAGAACTGTATTAACTCAACCCTTATATCCAATGCACCATGTTTCCATTTTTTCTCTTTGTTTTTTTGTTTTTTCTAAGCTGGGAAATGATCTAAACCAAATTCTTGACCGAACAACTTTTGTTGTTGAACGTTTTCAATTAAGATTCATGGGCGCCGATTCACAATAGTTTAACGCCAATTAAGCAGTCGGTTTGTGACGTTTTGTTTAGAAGTCTTTATTTCTAAAAAAGGCTTCTTAAAGACGAACAAAAAGAAACAAACAAATGAATCAACCCACGGTTGTCTTTTTGACACACTTTTTGAGGCCGGAAGTTTTGCCGGCAAATATCTGGACCTTTTGTTTGTTGAGCGAGTAGCAAGAATCACATCATCAGTCTCTAAGCTTTGCGTCGTTCGAGAAAAGGGAAAGTGGAGTGGGATATGAAATTTAAGAACCGCCACTTTTTCTTCTTAAGTTCTTTTATTATTATTTTTTTTAAGATGTTTTGTTTCAACAAAAGAAAAATGTCAGCATTCCATCGAATAGACACAAAAAAGAATGAATGATTATAAAATGTACTGTTTGCCGAGTTGAAATCCTTTGCAAAAAGTTGGAGTTCCATTTTTTTTCAATGAAATCTTTAATAGAAGATGGAAACTCAACACCAAATATATCTAATACCAAATGAGTTACAACCTCGCAAAGTCTTTTTTTTAAGAATGTACTTAACTTTGCTTAGTTTGACACACACATTTCTAGTTGCTTACAGTATTTACTGTAAGTAACCTCACTTTGCACGTATTTTGTACATTACTTTACATGTAAAGAACTTCATATTTGGTACTACACATTGCACGTAAGCAGCCTCATATTTTATACTTCACGTTGCACGTAAGCAGCCTCATATTTTGTAATTTACTTTGCTCGTATCATCTTCATATTTTGTACTTCACGTTGCACGTAAACAACTTCATATTTTATACTTCACGTTGCACGTAAACAACTTCATATTTTATACTTCACATTGTTTCATATTTTATACTTCACGTTGCACGTGTGCTTCACATAAGCAGTTTTCATATTTTATACTTCACATTGCACGTAAGCAGCCTCATATTTTGTGCTTCACGTTGCACATAAGCAGTTTCATATTTTATACTTCACGTTGCACATAATCAGCTTCATATTTTGTGCTTCACGTTGCACATAAGTAGCTTCATATTTTGTGCTTCACGTTGCACGTAAGCAGCTTCATATTGTGCTTCACGTTGCACATAAGTAGCTTCATATTGTGCTTCACGTTGCACATAAGCAGCTTCATATTTTGCTTCACGTTGCACATAAGCTTCATAGTTTTTCATTGCACATAAGCAGCTTCATATTTTGTGCTTCACGTTGCACATAAGCAGCTTCATATTTTATACTTCACGTTGCACGTAAGCAGCTTCATATTTTGTGCTTCACATTTTGTGCTTCACGTTGCACGTAAGCAGCTTCATATTTTATACTTCACGTTGCACGTATGCAGCTTCATATTTTAAAAAATGATCTGGTATTCATTTGGAAGCACATACTAATCTTCTATATCCAGTAACCGCACATTCAAAATTAAACATAGAGAGTTACCTATTGATACATTTTGGATTGCTATTATCGAAGTGTATCACTCAGAAGCTGAAAATAAAACACTTTAACTAACTACTATCAGTTTTATATTTTACGTTTATGTTTATTAGGGATTTTCTTGTCTAATAAGATATTAAATAAAAAAAAAAAGAAGTCTGTGCACTGAAGAGAACATAGTAATCTGTCTTTACAACACTCTAAGAAGCATCCAGCCTATGTTTCTAACTGTTAACTATGTATTTACGAAATTGTTGTGGCCTGGTTAGGAGCCAGAATAAATACACAAGAGAGGGAATGAGTTAAACAAATATATTAACAAAGAACAGTAGTACCAACCAATACAAATAAAAAGGTTACTCGCGAGGTTCTCTTATCCGCTGAAATAATAACTCTCCCTTAAGTGCAGAACCTGCTGTCATTTATAGCTGGAAGAGTTCATGCGTGCGTGATAAATTACCATAACAGAAATTTAGGTATTTACCCAACTCCTTCGTTACAGTTAGGATGTGACACAAGGTCAATGTTTAAGTGTAATAAAGCTGGTTTAAATTTCAGAGTTTTCCTTTTCTTAAACTGGCCGCCTTACCAAGGCTAAAGTGCCCAGTCCGCCCTACGATTTACCTATATCCGAAGTTTAAACCTACTAGTTTAAACCCATTATACCGTTGAATAGATCTTCTTGAAATCTTTCTTTTGCACATAAAATATATTTTCCTCCCTCGATTCATCAAAGTAATATTTATCTCCCAATAACATCAAAGCATTGTGTTAAAAAAAACGGTCTCAATGGTGTCGTTGAAATTAAATACATCCTTGAATTTGCGTAAGAAATGAAATTGTCATGCATCGAACTCTCCAGAGGACTTGAAAGAATCATCCTATATGTTTATGTGTGTGCATATATATATATAATGGCCGGTATAGCTCAGTCGATAGAGCGTTCGGCTAGGAACCACAAGGTTCCGTGTTTGATACAGGCCCACGCCAACTCAGTGTATGAGTAGCACAGGGAATTGTGCGGTAAAGTGGGGAGCTGATGGTAAGAGTTACGCCCCACCTCAGACGTTATAATAATCTCCTGTGTCTAGCGCTAGTGAAAAGGGGATAGACTCCCTCGCTTTTTGACTGATACCGACATTAGGCGACGACTTTATATAGTGCATGACCCCATTTCCGAATTGTGACCTCGTTCTGGATTTATCACTCTCTTAAAGTTGTTGCTTCTTATGCAAGATGAGTCTTTTGATTTATCACTTGTTATTTATGCATATTTATTTATTCATTCATTTATTTTTTTGCGTGGGCGAGGCATTTTTTCAAATGAGGCGGATCGTGTAGATGAGATTATCACCTCCTCTTCTGGCTCTCTTACGTTAACATTTGCTGAAGGACTGATGTTCTTGTTGGTGTCTTTCTCAATTACGGACCCCTCCTCCTCTTCTTCTTCTTTTTTTTTCTTTCATGTTCTTTCATGTTGTTTACTTTCATTCTACGATCTTTATGTTTGCAAGCATTTCTGGTGACTTTTGTTTAGTAACACGCAGACTGATACTGATATTCGTTTTATTTAACGACAACCTTATAATTTTGTCGGCGTCGACCGTGACGGTTCAATGTGGATTCTAAGGTGCCGCAGTTTGAACCTTCTTGATCTTTTTACCTCCTACTTTCCAATCTTTAGAAGGCGCCTGTCATGTAATGGTTATCGTCGTAGAAAATTAGACACGGCGACAGGAGTTCAAATCCGGTGCGAGGCTGATTGCATTTCACATAGTGCTAATACCCTAAGGGAAATTTATGAATCCAACTATTCTCCCTTCAGCTATGGATAAATAATAGATAAACTAGGCTCTTTTACCTTGGTATGGCAACCGGTCTAGAAGAAGGAAAATTGAATTCAAACCTATTAAACTCCATTTAAGAATTGACCTTGTGTCACATCCTGCCCGTGGTGGAAAATGTATACTTGTTAATGTTTTTTATTTACAGCAAACTTCGGTGATCTAGTGGAACCGGTGCTTGAACTGGAAAGGGTTTATATGCCGTAAAACAAAACAAAACAACAAATTCCACTATTTTCAATCTTTCATATATGGGAGGGGGAACATTTTTTTTTTGATGATTAAACGCCACATTGAAATTTATTGTCGACTAATAAGCACGCACTCAATATTTTAGTACGTTTAGCACAAAATCTAAAGTTAAAACTTTTAGTTTATAACTTAATAGAAATTTAATTATCATATACTACTTAGGAGAAATTAAAACCTCTTTCTAACTTTATTTGTAAATATTTTTGCGTAAAAGCGATGGGATATCACTTTCTGAACTTGAAGTGTGCAATTTTAATAAGCAAGTTTTTGTTTTTGTTGTTGTTGTTGTTTTTTTGTTTTTTTGTTTTTTTTTTTTTGGGGGTCTTTTCTTTTTTTTTTTTTTTCTTTTTTTTTTTTCTTTCTCGTCATTCCTCAATCATGTTCCCAGAGGACACGGCAGCAATGTTTTTCCAAATTGTAGAAAATAAGCT
The DNA here is from genome assembly GCA_023376005.1 of Doryteuthis pealeii. Taxonomy (NCBI): domain Eukaryota; kingdom Metazoa; phylum Mollusca; class Cephalopoda; order Myopsida; family Loliginidae; genus Doryteuthis; species Doryteuthis pealeii. The sequence goes on from CM042148.1 coordinate 76,896,388, forward strand.
GCCCGATGTTTTTTTTTCCTCGTATATCATTAGCTTGGTCCTTCTTTTGCTCTTGTATTTCCGTCTTAATTATATGATCTTTTGTTTTCAGTTCTCTTTTGATTAGAACCGAGCAATCTTCTTCTGTGGCTAATAATACGTCACAGATGGGGGAGGATTTACCTCTATGAAAATCTGTTGGAATTTGACTTCCTTAACATGTGCAAGATGTAACAACGAAGTAGTTGTAGCCATAAGAGTACCAGTATTAACATTAAGATACTTTGCAGCATTCAGCGTAAATACGAGTTCCCCGACCTTTTAAAAGCCAGGTTCTTATATACTATTGAAGGAGGTAAATTGTATAGTTAAGTGCTTCCTGTTGAAACCCTCATTACTTAAGGAAAATTCCATCTCTATTCAACAAGCATGGTCAGTTAAATAATCATGCTGACCCGGAGTGGTGGTACCTGTTAGGGTCCCATCTATGGGTCAAATAGATAAACGAGTTTTTAAAAATGTATAAAGAATAAGAATTTTCATTACCCATCAAGAATGAATAAAACAAAATATCTTCAGCATAAAATAATCCAACAAGTGTTGACATGCCGTAAAACCAACCAACCAACCTAACTTTTTTAGGTATGGTTTGGTTGTGCACTCACTGACCTCTGTATTAGCAAAGGTCAGCTAAACTAGGTACCAACACTTACTTTACTTTATACTAGCAAATATATGCACCCTCCGGGTGCAAGTATTTAAGTTTTAATATAATAAAATATCATGTTAAATTAGAAAGGCTAATGAATAATAAAAATTCAGATAAAAATATTTGGAACAGAGGGGGTATAATCGGAAAATAGAACAACTTTGAAACTAACTGTTCCACCGTCTTTCAGTGGTAAATTTCCCTAATTTAACTATTTAGTTAAAATAGGAAGAAAAGAATAAAATTACAGTTATTTCTTTATGTTAATAGATTTCTGTTAAGATTTATCCCCGAGATTTTTGCTCATATTTATTAAGATAAAACCAAACAATTAGAAATCAATAATACTAAGCATATATTTATTAAAATCAAATTTTTTAAGATCAATATGCAAATTAGCCTTCCCGTTCACACTGTAAACCGCTATTTGGTTGAATATATAAATATAATTGCATGTTCTTAGTATGTAGATATTGTTAACAGTCTTAATGATGTAAAACAATTTTACTAATAATTGAGGTTTAAATAAAAATAAAATCATGGAGAATGTGATGTAAATAACAAAGGGAATTGTGAATTAAATAGTAATATAGTTTCGGTTACAGACATACAAACCCACAATCTCCATTATAATAAGAGATGTATCTTCCCACTAACACCATTTTGATTAGTCTGGTTTGGTTTCTTTGTTTAATGGCATATCAACCTTCGTGGGTTATTTAATGCCAAAGCCATCCTTCAGCAAGAATACCAGTGGTAATATTGGGTGGGTGCATAATTATTGGAGTTTATTTTCCAACAATTTTGTTGGTAAAAAAAAAGGCGCAATAATTAAGCACTAGCCAATATTTAACCGATAGCTGGGAAAGGGAGGTATTTATCCGAAAGTAAACAAATGCGCGACTAGAATTCGAACTGGCTTACTACGATCTCGCAGTTCATCAGCCACTACGCCACGCAGACTCCCAAGAATAGCTGATACTGTCAGCAAACCGATGCATGTGTGTCAGACAAGACAAAGCTTTGTAAATAAATAAAAACAGATAAAACTGTGAATCAGAAATATATGTGAACTAGCAGCGGCTATCCGGCGTCGCTTGGGTAGAGGGGAATTTTTTAAAAGTTAAAAATTTTGAATCGTGAGTTGAATCCTCGTGGGATGCCCCATTTAAATCCCTATGTAAAAAAAAAAAGACCTTGCATTGATCCAGCTACTCTGAAAAGAAATGTTAATGTCTACTATCTAAAATATTAAATGAAAAAAAAATCCATGCTGTTATCATTTAAATTTTATTTTTTAATTATCTTCACGAATAAAAATCAAATCTCTATTATTTTTGCTCAAAAAACCAAGCCCTGGTGATATTTAATGTGTGTATATATTTACTTTGTCGTTAATTGTTTTATTTTCGAAGTTTCCTCCGGACATACATATACACACAACTGCCCTTTATATATGTATAGATTAATGAACACATTTAATTTCGGAAATTCGAGCAAAACATAGCCGGAGTGATGAAGGGGCTCGTACCTTTCCCAAGGGTATTAGTCATGAAGTTAACGTAATAGCACGACTGAAGTTCGAACTCGCTTACTAGGATATCCAGCACGTTACCCATTTACACCACGAGGATACCCTACATAAATTTTAGGGAGGGGTTTTAATTATTAGGGGAGAAACTATCCCCATTCTCTTTGTGTTGGGTTTGTGTTTTTTGTTTAATGGCATATCTACCTTCGTGGGTTATTTAATGGAAAAGTCATCCTTGTAGGAGAACAGTAAGTAAAGTAAAGTCGACTATTTGTCTGAAACTTTTGAGGAAATTGCATCAGAAATGTCATTTACTAAGCTGAGTTTATTTTTGTACAGGACCAGAAGTATATATCACACAGTGAGAATCAAACTCATTAACAATGTCTGCTAACCTAGCTAACCTTTACACAACTTGATGGCCATTTAATCTGAAATGTCTAGTCATAATATAATTATAAGAGATCAGATTTTTGTATGCTTATTAATAGATTTTCATAAGGCAAGACCTTTGGCATTCAATAAATAAGTGAACATTAAGATTAGAATAAACAAACATTAATAATTGTCATTGGTAATAAAAAATGTAGAGAAAATCAAAACAAAGAAATAACTTCCGAAGTATATATTTGAAATCCGTTGGGGGTCGCTAAATGAGGGGGGGGAGAAAATCACGGGAGGGGAGAAAAGTCTAGGCTGTCAAGGATCACTCTGAATTTTTTAGATGAGGCTTGATAATTTGTATTATTTGTATTATTCGGACTATTGTCCTCATCTTTATTGTTATTTGTACAACGTTTCGGCTGATGTGCCCTCCGGCATTCTTCATGTATTTCTTGTCGGACTTGAGAACCCTCTCGTCGAACTCGGGAACCTTCACGTTGTACAGATAACAATAAGATGAGGACAATAGTCCGAATAATCCAAATAATACAAAATATCAAGTATTTCTTTTTTTTTTTCTGTTATTATTTTGCTGTCATTGGCTCGAGATTGTTGATCTTTATTTGTTTGTTTGTGTTTTATGGCATATCAACCTCAGTGGGTCATTTAATGCCGATAGAGTTTTGAAATAAATCAATTCTTAATGGATAATACAATTTTTTTATAAATACATTTTTCTATTTAACCCATAGATGGGCCGAAGTATATATATATATATATATATATATATGTGTGTGTGTGTGTGTGTGTGTGTGTGTGTGTGTGTGTGTGTGCATATATATATATATATCATTTAAGTTTTCGCGTATGCTTCTAAATTATTTAGTTAAAAATGAATGGCAAAATGAATGAATGGATGAAATAAAAATGAACGAAATGAGGGGGATAAATGAAAAATCCTTTCCAAGGACCCTCTCAGAAGTATTAAAACACTTTTTGAGAGTGGGGTCCCTGATAGAAAGTTTTTCTCATCTATTATTAGACTCCTTTGAAGCATCAAGTTAATATAATTATTCTATAAGTTATTAGAGAAGATAAAATCCGTCTCTTACCTTTGTAATATCTGTTGAGAATGGGTTTGAATTTATATATATATATATATATATATATATATATATATATATATATATATATCTTGTCTGGTTAACTTCCGGTGAATATATGTATATATATATATACCAACCCCTCTGCACGAACAGGATGCTACACAAGGTCAATTTTTAAGCGGGGTTTCTCAGGTTTGAATTCAGAGTGTTCCTTCACCTAGACCAGTTGCCTCGGTCCGCCCTACTATTTACCCTTAGTTGGGGGGAGAATAGTTGGATTCATACTTTTCTCAAGGGTATTAGTGATATATGAAATGCAACCGGTCTCGTCCAGGATTTGATCTCGATGACAACCATTACACCACGGGCACCTTTTTAGTATATAACTTTGTCTCGTGCAGTAGTATTATCTTTTCTCAGTTTAAATGTGCATGTATTCACCCAGCCCCTCCACCTCGGCCAGGATGTGACACAGGGTCAATTTTCAAGCGGTGTACAACAGTTTGTATTTCACATAGCGCTAATACCGTGGAAAAAGGCATGAATCGAGTTATTTTCCCTATAGCTATGGTTAAATAGTAGGGGCTTACTGGGCTCTTTAACCTTGGTATGTCAACCGATTTAAGAGAAGGAAAACTTTGAATTTAAACCTGGTAAACCCCGCTTAAGAAATTGTCCATGTGTCATATTCCTACTCGTGGGGGGGGGGGATCTGTTTTTATTCAGTTTTCTTTCTCCTAGACCGGTTGTTGTGCCACGGTTACAGGGCCCAGTTTGCCCTTCTATTTGGCAATGGTTTTGGGGAAAATAGATGGATTCATACCTTTCCTAAAAGTATTATCTTATAGTATTATAAGAAATAAGAATTCGGCGGATAAGCAGCACCAGATAATCAGGATTTATATTTTTATCTTGGACGGTCACATTTTTAACCAAAGCGTGTTGCAAACCATACAAGGTGCCCTTCAAAATAAAAAAGTAAAGTTGACGGAGTGATCTATTGTCAGTATCAGCCGTACAACGAGGGAGTCTATCCCACTTTTCGTAGGCGCTAGACCAAGGAGCTTGTCTTTGTTGAGGCGATGCGCGCCACACCTACCTTCAGCCACCAATTTTACAGCACAGATGAGATTATTCATGCTGTGCTACTCATCTGCTGAGTTGGCGGGGACCGGTATCGAACCTAAAACCTTGTGATTCATTGGCAAGTGCTCTACCGACTGAGCTACTAATGAAATGATCGACATTTGATTACTTCCTTTTTATAGGCCAAGGTCGTTAATAGTCTCAGGGCAGAATATTGGTTTATTTGAATAGCTCAACTGATTTTTTTTTAAATTATCAATAAAGCAACCTCTCGATCACAAAAGACCATATTGAAAATGAATAACAAAACATAGTTGTTTCTAACAATTTGATTGTTTAACTCTTTGCCTACCAAATTTCCATTTAACTACATCTAGTGGTGAAGTTCCAATTCCGGAGCTCTGGGAAGTGTGGAGTACCCCTTCATTGCCATTACTCTCAGGTCAACTCTCACCTAGAGTGGTAGTACCAGTTAGGGTCCCATCTATGGGTTAATAGGAAAAAAATCCATAAAGAATGAATAAAACAAAACGTCTTCGGCATATAATGACCCAAGATTTGACATGCCGTAAAATCCAATCAGCCAACAAAATTTTCCCCCCATGAATGTATCAAACTTTCTAGGTATTTTTAGCAGTGTGATGGTATATTGCAAAGTTCACTATCTATTCACATAATAATCTTGATTTAATTCTCTCACTCATTTTTTTTAAAGGAGGAGTGAAAAATATTTAAATAAATTTGCAGATAAAAATCGGGGGGGGGGGCATTTAAAATATCTGTATTAATTTGTCGATAAAAAGTGACAAAAACACAACTTGGAAAATATTTAAGTTGGGCAGAAAATTTGACTGAGGCTGGCTCGCTAAAACGTAGCGTAGATTAAGGCAGGTGGCCGGTATGGCAGAAGATCAAAATTACCAAAATATATTCCGTAATTCACTCTTTTAAAAAACATAACTGGTGCCACTTTAAAATTTGGAAAGATATGAGTATGAGCCACTTCTGTTCTAATAGTGTACCAAAAGTGCGAATGATTTTTTTTTTTTTTTTTTTTTTTTTTTTACTTACTCTTGTAGTTGCATTATTGACGAAATTGTGGACGAAAAATGGAGCTTTATTCTTTCCCAAATTGTCCCGATTTTTTTCTTGTTTTCTTTTTCTTGTTTTGTTTGTTTTCATATTCTAACCTTTAAAGCGATAACAAATATATATGTTAGTGGGCCGAAATTGTCTTCTTTTTATTTATTATTTTTATTTATCTATTTTTGTGTTTAAATTATTAAATGCCAGAACAATCTGAATCGAATAGGTCCAGAAGATAGAATTCAGTGTTAACTTACAACTTAAACTTACTGTTAAAGGTCATCTTCTAAATTTTCACAAAATTAAAATTATTAATCCGTCAATTGAAAATAAGACGAAATTTCTCACGATTCTTGCCAATCTTATATTAGGATTTTTTTTTATTATTATTACTAGCAAATATATGCACCCTCCGGGTGCAAGTATTTAAGTTTTAATGTAATAAATATCGTATTAAATTAGAAAGTCTAATAAGAATGCATATAAAAAGATTTGAAAGAGAGTGGGGGTATAATAGAAAAATAGAAATGAAACTTACTCTTCCATCACTGCCGTCTTTCATTGCTGAATTTTACTTATTTAACTATTTAGTTAAATTAGGAAATAAAGAATAAAATTACACTTATTTTTTCTTGTTAATGGATTTCATTTAAGATTCATTGGAGAGATTTTTGCTTATATTCATTAAAATTAAACCAAACAGTTAGAAATCAATAATACTAAGCACATATTTAATAAAATCACATTTTTAGTATCAATATTCAAATTAGCCTTCCCGTTCACACTGCAAACCGCTATTTTTTGTATATATAAATACAATTGCATGTTATTTGTATGTAGATATGGACAACACTAATAAAAAGGTGAAGCAATTTTATTAATAATTGAGGTTTAAATATAAATAAAATCATGGAGAATGTGATGTAAATAACTATGTTAATTGTGACTCGATTAGTAATATAGTTTCGGTTACAGACAGAAAAACACACAATCTCCATTATAATAAGATATCTTTTTTTATTTAGCTTGGTGACAATCCCGGTGTAGAGTATTGTCACCATATTTAATTACAAGCTATTTTTACAGAGAACAAATACTGAAGAGAAAATTCTATCTCATAGAGAGAAAAAAGTAGCCCAAGGTTTTAGACCTTATTTTTCCTATAACATATCACTGGGGAACAAGAAAACACTCCTCGTTCCCGTATTCTGAGTATGATGTTGACCTGCATCTAGTGATGAAGTTCCAATTCTGGAATGTGGAGTACTCCATCACCCTTACTCCCAGTTCCACTCTGACATTAAACTCTATCTGATGGATCAATCGGCTGGTCACGTCAAGCCCTAGCACCTATATGATTTTCCCAATTCTAGTGCCCTTATGGCAAGCCCCAACCCCTTTTTATCATATGGGTGCTAGAAGGCGGTGGCTGCGGGTCTACATGTCCTGGGAATGACGTTAAACTCTATCTGATGGCGAGGTTCCAGTTTTGGAGGTTTGGGGAATGTGGAGCACCCCTTCATCACCATTGCTCCCTGGTCCACTCTGACCCGGAGTGGTAGTACCTGTTAGGGTCCCATCTATGGGTTAAATAGAAAAACATGAGTTGATAAACAAAATTGTATTATCCATTAAGAATTGATTTATTTCAAAACTTTATTGGCATTAAATGACCCACTGAGGTTGATATGCCTTAAAACAAAACAAACCAAACCAAACCAATCTATCTGATGGTGAAGTTCCAGTTCTGGAGGTCTGGGGAATGTGAAGCACCCCTTCATCACTATTGCTCTCAAGTCCACTCTGACCCGGAACGGTAGTACGTGTTAGGGGCCCATCTATGGGTTAAATAGAATAACATGAGTTTAAAAAGAACTGAGTATCCATCAAGAATGAATAAAACACATCATCAGCATAAAATGACCCAACAAGGGTTGACATACCATAAAAACCAAACAACCAATAAAAAAATCCAATACTGGAGTCCTGGAGAATGTGGAATTACCCTTCATCACCATTACTCCCAGTTCCACTAACCCGGAGTGGTAATACCTGTTACGGTCCCATCTATTGGTTAAATAGATTAAAAAAATGAGTATCAAAAAATATGTTTTAAAAAATTGAGTTTGGAAAAAAATTGAATACCTAACAAGAATAAATAAAACAAAATGACTTCGGCATAAAATAACCCAACAAGGGTTGATATACTGTAAAATCCAACCAATCAACTGACTTTTCGTTCCCCAATGAGACCTGCATCGGAAAAGTAAGGTCTAAAAAAGTTCAGCTTCGGGTTACCCTTATCGGGTTTTTGCTTTGGCTAAATAGTACCCCTCCTGTTCTTTTACTAAGGGTCGCGTTGATCAACGAAGGTTGATATGCCATGGAACCAATAAATCAAAACCAAATCATAATAAGCTTAGTTCAGCAGGGTAAAATACCACAGTATGATAATTTAATTATTACAACCTTTGATATGTTTAGTTAAGAGCTATTGCCAAATAGTTCAATATGTAAAAAGTATAATAATCTTGATTTAACTCTCTCCTTCTTTTTTTTCTTTCAGTCTTTTCATTTTTTTCATTGTGTTCAATAGATACAGATAGCGTCATCACTTCCGCGCTCTCACTCCCTCTCTCTATCTTTATCTTTATCTTTCTTTCTTTCTTATATTTTTCTGTGTAGCATGGTCCTTTTCTTCCCTTTCTTTCTTTATAATAAAAACGGAATGGTCCATTATTTACCTAAGGTGACGACATTCATAAGAAATAAGAATTCGGCTGATAAGCAGCACCAGATAATCAGGATTTACATTTTTACATTTCATCTTGGACGATTTGGACGGTCTCATTTTTAACCAGACGGTGTTGCAAGATGATAACAGTTGGAAGATTAAGGAACAAGAGTATAAATGTATAGAGTTTCCCAAAGAAACTTGTAGATTTTAATTTTCTTTTACTCTACAACGCGTTTTTCATAACCATAGATCAAAACAAAAGCTTTTAAAGTATATTTACAATATACAAAAGAATTACTATAACGCCCAAGAAACAGTAATTATAGCCTTATTGTCATCTATATTATGTACGTTTTCAACATCCTGTTCGTAGTGAAGTCCTGTTAGAAGTGACGTAACCCTGTCAGCTAGCAGGATATTCACGAAGCTTAGCTTAGTACGATACCAGGATGAAATGAGAAAGGATAGTTGTACAACACCAATCTTTGAAGAGGAAATGACATGAGTCCCTTGATGAATCTTGAAATCTTTTACCAGAACTCGAACACTGGCATTGGGTGAGGGAAAATACACCCCAAGCAGACGTTGACTCTTGTTATGCTTAGCCTTGTACAACACAAGACCAACATTGGATCACACGAGAGGTAAGAAGATTGTGTTTATGTCAGACATTTAAGTTCGAGCAGAGCCGAATTTAGACCATGGGGGCAGTTCTGGTTAGTCTCTCCTCCCCCAGTTTGCTTCAGGATAGAAATTAAATTAGGTACATGAGATTTTTTTTTTAATCAAGTAAAAGGAATTTATTAAAAGTAGATTCCGAAAACAAGGTTTGATTTTTTTTTTTTTTTCAATTATATTGACTGTAAGAAAATATACTTTTTTTGTTTTTCATTTTGTATGATAATTTTACTTACATGTGTTTCGGTCAGGACTTTATCCATGTGTACATTATTCAATCTATTATTATTTTTAAATAACAAAATGAAATAATAATAATAATAATAATAATAATAATAATAATAATAGTGATTGAATTCTAGCTTGCCACAAATCACCATTTTTTTTTAAATAAAACTAATTTTATAATTATTACAGTTTTTATAAAAGTATGGGTGCCCCTCTGGTAGGGACCCGGGGCAATTTCCCCCTTATAAATCCGGTATTGCTTGCCATGAAAATCAGCATTCGAAATCCTAGCTTTTACCGGGGCTCGATCACTGATCATTGCTACTGATGGTGAAATGCATAACTAATTCAGCAATAGACAGGTCATTAACAGAGCACGTTATAGCAACAAACCCACCATGTTTTTGACCTTTTTGACCTGTGTTTACAGCTGAAAGACCTCCACATTAGAAAAAAGATATTTTGGTAATACTCTACTCCAAAGGGCCAGGTTTAGCTCAGTCGGTAGAGCACTCGCCTAGGCATCACAAAGTTCCTGGTTCGATACTGATCCCTGCCAACTCAACGCATGAGTAGCACAGATTGGCTAATCTGATATGTGCGGTAGAGTGTACTACTGGCAGTAGGTGTGGCTCTCCACCTCAACCAAAAACAATATCCTTGGTCTAGCGCTAGTGAAAAGGGTACAGACTCCCTCGCTGTCCGGCTAATACCGACAATAGGCCTCTCTGCCAGCTTTACATTTTTTACAAAATCAGCCTACTTAGTTACAGAGCTTAAAACAGTATTATAAAAAGGCCATTATTTCTCAAGTTTGAAACTGGGTTGGGGATGCTCGTTACTTCGTAACTTAAGAGGAGTGAAAAGGGTACAGACTCCCTCGCTATCCGGCTGATACCGACAATAGGCCTCTCTGCCAACTTTACATTTTTTACAAAATTAGCCTACTTAGTTACAGAGCTTAAAACAGTATTATAAAAAGGCCATTATTTCTCAAGTTTGAAACTGGGTTGGGGATGCTCGTTACTTCGTAACTTAAGAGGAATCGAAGCCTGCTGATGAAACAGTTAGTCAAAAGAATGCATTTCTTACTTTAATGAAAAGAAAATCCTGCAAAATTAAGCGCTTATACTTCTAAAATCCAATATATCCTCGAAGTATAAATATCTTCATATCTTCTTAGCCTATTCTGCCGAGCAAGGACGACTTTTGTGCCTGAAACAATTTCGATAAATTGAGTTGTTTATATCCGCTTATCTCAGGCAGCTTTCATCGGACGATTTGAAGTTGCTACCCCTACTGCTACATCTACTATCACAAACATATCTCGCGAAGTATATATATATATATATATATAATATATATATATAATGTGTGTGTTGAAAAGAGAAATAAAGGAAAGAAAGTATAGAATGGATAAAATAGGATATTTTAATTAATTTTACTTACATGTGTTTCGGTCAGGACTTTATCCATGTGTACATTATTCAATCTATTATTATTTTTAAATAACAAAATGAAATGAAATAATAATAATAATAATAATAATAATAATAATAATAATAATAATGTAGAAATGTTCCGCACACGTTTTTTCTATTATTATTATTTCATTTCATTTTGTTATCTAAAAATAATAATAGATTGAATAATGTACACATGGATAAACTCCTGACCGAAACACGTGTAAGTAAAATCAATTAAAACATTTTATATTATCCATTCTATACTTTCTTTCCTTTATTTCTTTTTTCAACATACCGTCGGATTCACTTCCATTTTCATTTTACACACACACACACACATATATATATATATAAGACGAGGCTGTTTGCATTTTACAAAGCGTTATTACCTTTGGGAAAGGTATGCATTTAACAATTCTCCCTCCAGTTATGGGTAAATAGCAGGGAAAACTGAGCTCATTAGCCTTGGTTAGGCAACCGGTCTATGAGAAGGAAAACTGAATTCAAACTCCACTTAAGAAATTAACATTGTGTCACATCCTGCTCATGCAGAGAAGTTGGTATATATATATATATATATGTGTGTGTGTGTGTGTGTGTGTGTGTGTGTGTGTGTAGTATAGTGAGAAATTTGAAAAAAACACAGGTTTAAATAAAATGAGTGGTAAGTTATATATATATATATATATATATATATATATATATATATATATAGTAATCATTATAGTTAGTCTTGTGCTTCCATGTATAGGTATTTAAACTTGTATTTTTTCAAATTTTCACTATACTACATGTTGGGACCTCGTGCGTATTTGCAACATTTAGGCAGCCCCGTCGTTCTATAACCCACCACCCCGCCCATAATATACAACATTTGTAATCTTAAAGTTAACATTATTCAACCCCATCCCTCAATTAACTCGACCCGACAATATACAATATACATAACCTCCACATCCAGATAGTAAAACACACCCACACACACATACACGCACAAACACAAATGCTAGCACGTAAGCATTGTTCAAATGTCGCACACTCACAGAACAACGTATTATGTGTGTGACCAGTTACCCCACGTACGCAACCTTTATGCTGTCCATAAACACTCTCATACATTCAAATTACCATCACATACATACGCACATCATTTTATCCAATCATACGCATCCCATATCTATTGAATTTTCTGAAATTTTTTTGAATTTTTTTCGATTTTCCTTGCATTTGAAACATCTTCACCTGATGATTGCATCGCATGAAACCAATATGTTCGTGAATGTTCCTTTGTCACCTAATAAATAGATATATAAAACCTTTATATATTTATCTTATTATATATATATATATATATATATATATATATATATATATATAGAGAGAGAGAGAGAGAGAGAAATTATTTCCTCAAGATAAATCTGTTTCATACCTTTTGAGTGGAACAAAAGTTTCTGTTTATGTTATTGGTTGGTTCGGCGCTTCAATTCTAAATTTTGAATTTTACGCTACATGGATTTTTGTTGTTTGTTTGTTTGTTTTGTTTTGTTTTTGTTTTTTTGTAATTTTTAGTTCACAATTTACTTTGTTGATAATTCTATATTTTAATTCATTTAATTATTTTTTTATTATATAGTGATCTTATATTAATAATTCATTTTAGAAAACATCATCAAGATTTATACCTAATAGTAAATTAATGATTACACACATTGTAATAAGATTACTTGGAAGTAATTCGGATTTTGCCGAACACAATGTAATCAGAAACATCTGAGAGAATGTGAGACCTGTAAATGACCCCCATATCGTCGGATGCATGTTGAGAAACGGCTGGTGTCATCGATCACACTGACAAATAAGTTAGAGTAAACAATGTGTCCCCTAGCGAAAACCGAGCTGGCATAGGGAGTGGCACTCGCTCACAGACCTACAGTAAAGTCAGAGAGACGCGTGCCACCCGAAAAAAGAATGGATGACTAGGATGAAAGAAAGTTAGCAGTTAACAGATATTTCCTCCCGTCTAGACAATTGACCCGAACACCCATGATCTGCACCCCTTCTGAAAATAAAGTTTCTACAATTGCTTTGAAGACTGGTGCGTCACTGTTTCTTTTCACCACAAAACAATCACCAGACAATGCAACAATATTGTTATTTTATATTTTGGGTGAGCCTAATTCGTTTATATAGTTATCATTATAGTTAGTCTTATGCTTCCATGTATATGTACTTTGATAGAAATTTCTTTTATGTCAACATTTGGCAATTAATTCATTTTTTTAATTTAAAATTTAATGATCGTTTGAATGATATATTTAAAAAAAAGAAAAAAGGTTTAAAGAATGATTAAAAATTAAAACAAATTTATCTAGGATAAACAATAAATATTTTCTGTATATTTGTTTTATTATCTTTTTGTCTTTACATATTTTGTTCTTAAGTTGTTCATTTCTTTTCTTCTTTTTTGTATTGTTTCTTTCATTTGTCTTTTATTGTTTTATTCTTGATAAATTTGTTTTAATTTTTAATCATTTTTTAAATCTTTTTTCTTTTTTTTAAATATATCATTTAAATGATCATTAAATTTAAAATTAAAAAAATAATTAATTGCCAAATGTTGACATAAAAGAAATTTCTATCAAAACAAATTTATCAAGGATAAAAAATAAAAGACAAATGAAAGAAATAATATTAAAAAAAAGAATAGAAATTAAAACTTAAGAACAAGAATATGTAAAGACTAAAAGATAATAAAACAAATATACAGAAAAATAATTTTTATTAATCTATATATGAATATAGATAAGGGATTTATTTTTAACTTTTTAAATCCCGGACAGTTTCTACTAGTATATATTATGAGATATATATATGTTATATTGTTTGATATCAAAGTAGATTCTAGACAAATCTTCTGTGTGTCAGACGAGGCAAAGCTTTGTAAATAAGAACATAGATAACACTGAGCGTGAGAAATGTGTAAATTAATGAAAAACACTTAAAAAATATGAGTTACGGTTTTAGAAAAATCATATATAGTATAAAGGAACATATTCTAAATAAAAACGAACATTAGGTTTATAAGTTCCAAAAATTCATAAAGAGAATCACTCTGTATTATCCAGTTGGACACGTAGTGCAGTGGATATAGGGATTGAGTTAATACACTTCTAAGTGACAATCATTTGTAGGGTGCAGGTTCAATCCTGACCACGGGCAATAATAACATAATACTTAACATTTTACCCGGTCATCGTTAGCGGAATGAGGACAGTCTACGCAGTGGATTGAATAAAGGGTTCGGTTCAAAGTTGTATGAAGGTTCCCGAGTTTGACACAAAGGTTCCAGAGTTCAGACAAGCAGAAAACACTTCATTTCGAAAATTCGGATATTTCGAGGTCCGTTTCAGGTAACTCACTGCAGTCTGCGAATCTGCGACAAAAATGGTAATCGCAATCCTTACTGAATGCTCTTAAAACTTTTAGCATTCTGATACTTCAGTTAATACTTAAATTTCCAATATATAAGTGCGTATATATTTGTGTGTCAGTTGATCTCGCGTATAGTTTGACCTTTGATTTATGGCCATAAAAACATTAATTCAGGCAATTATTTATTTAAACCAAGGTTATTCCAGGGCCTTCCCATTGTGATCGAATTTCAACCTTACAAAAGTATTACTAATACATAGGCCAACACTAATGTTTTGACTAAAAACTAGATCTTCAAAATTTGACTAATGCACGAATATATAGTGGTAGCTTGACATAACTCAGTTTCCTTGTATATCAAATCAGTTTTCCCCATTGAAAAAAACTTAAATGCCATTAATCCGTTCCAGCACCTCTAAAAAAAAACACCCTAATTTTTTTTGTTGCGTTGTTCTACATCAGAAAAATACCACTGTATTGTATAAAAACATAACAAAATAGAATGTAATGAATTATGTGCTGTAATATGTTTTAATGTTTATTTTTTATGAATGTTTTTCTTTGGCGTAATAAATTTGGAAATTTAAATGTTTTTTTTACTGAACTTATTAACATAAGCGTATCTGAAGCTCGCTCGTACCTCAAATTTTAGCACACAACACAAAGTAAAAAATTGACCTACTGATAGCTTGTAACTAAAAAACTCGTAAATTGGGGCACTCTTATATGGTAATTATTATGGTTTGGTTTGTTGGGTTTTATGTCAACTTATTGGGTTATTATATGCCGAAGACGTTTTTGTTTTGTTCACTCTTGATGAGCACTCAGTTTTTTTAAACACATTTTCTCCTATTCAACCCATAGACGGGACCCTAATAGGGACTACCACTCAGGGTCAGAATGAACCAGTGAGCAATGGTGATGAAGGAGTATCCCACACTCCCCAGAGCTCCAGAATTGGAAATTCACCATTGGATAAAGTTTAACGTCATACTCAGGACTTTAATTATAATGGGCACTTTACTGTGGGGTAATGGTTCACAAGGTCTTGCAGTTCTGGTGCAAAACTAAGTTGAATTTAATAAATAACTATAACAATTTTTTTACTTTTTATTTTTATTTTTATTTCTTATACATACTACGTTTTTATTTTTCTGTGACAATTCTTTTTCAATAATCTTTTTTCTAAAAAAAAAAAAAAATAATAATAATCTCTTTATTTCTTCACACACACACACACACACAATAGAAGAACAAATCAAAGCCGATATCCGGTTTCAGGAGGCCGTTCCCACCCCTAGACAACACCTCCCCATTACACTCGGGATACGGTCAAGGTTAATCCCTGACGCCTAAGGCGTCCAAAAGAGGAAATGCCTAAGAAAATATGCTATTCCCCACACCACCTAATTCCACACATGCGTGGAGTCCCTCGCATTTTAAAAAAAAGACCTTGTGCCATATCTCACCCCCCCACACACACACACACACCGTGAGAGGGGGGAGCGAATAAACACTCACGCACATGCATATACAACCACTGAGTCCAAAAGTAAGCGCGCATCTTTCACACTTCTAAGTGCGAGTTATTTTACTAACAGCTGATATGAGATGATATATCCGTACGAAGGAGTACTTAAGGTAATCCCTTCAATAGCAATACACTAACACATATATATATATATATTTCCCCCGCCTATTCAGGATAATCTGGATTAGTGTAACTGCTTTGATGGTACAGGAGGAAAGGTGTGAGTGTATCCTGTCTCGTCTAAATGTATCAATCAATGCCAATTTAGTTGTGTCCTGATTGTTATTGGATTATGCCTGATGATGGCGGTGAGGTGTCCTCGGTGTTGATGTGTGGGAGTATAGAATGTTATGGAGATTACTGTCCTACACGCACTTTACCTACCGACAGGCTGGCGTAAGTTCCTTCTTTATAAACATTTCAACATTGACTTCTTCAAGTTGTCCAAATTTAATTTCTCACTTATTCCGTCTCTCTTTCTCTTAGTTTATTTTTACTTATATGTTGTTTTTTTTTTTTTTCATTTCTTTTTTTTTTTCTTTCTTTTTCTTTTTGTATTTATCTCTTTCTCTTTTTCTTTCTTTCTTTTACTTTCTCTTTTTGCTTTATTCATTTATTTATTTATCTCACTTTCTCTTTTCTTGTTTCGCTTTCTACTATTTCTCTTCCGTCTCTTTCTTTCATTCTTTCTTTCATTCTTTGTTTGTTTTTCTACTTCTATAGTTTCCAATGTCTGTCTGTCTGTCTGTCTATCTCTCTCTCTCAGGCTAACTTTTAATGTTTGTTACTTATTTCTGTGTCGTGTCCCCCCCTCTCTCTCTCTCTCTCTCTCTCTCTCTCTCTCTCTCTCTCTCTCTCTCTCTCTCGTCACATGTAATCAAACCACTTACACTCAGTGCTCTACTATCACTCTCTTATTTTCACCCGTTTCTCTCCTCTCTCTCTCTCTCTCTCTCTCTCTCTCTCTCTCTCTCTCTCTCTCTCTCCATTCAATCTATCAACATACACACACATGTGGCATACCAACTTACGCTTGCTCTAACACTTTATCTAGCTTGCTCATAGACCAAAAACTTGCTGGCCTTATACCAGCCTAACCCAATTTCAATAAGTTCACCCTAGATATTCCCTATTTTACGCAATGAAATTAGATTTAGTATATTGCTCCTGTACAAACACGATCACCATTTATGGTTGTAATTTACTCAGATTCGTTTGACACAATGCCAGAAATATGGTGCACCTAGTGAGAATCAAACTCACTGACCATTGCACCACGACGATGCACCCATGGCATAAGAATGGTTCATCTGATATCAATGCATTCTAAGATAAACTCCATGAGATTACACACACACACACACACACACATATATATATATATATATATATATATATATATATATATATATATCGTAGAGTTTATCTTTGAAAGGATTGATATTAGATATATGCAAACTATTTCGCACGAGCAGGATATGACACAAGGTCAATTTCTTTAGCGGAGTTTAATAGGTTTGACTTCAGAGTCTTCGTTCTCCTAGACTGGTTACCTAGCTAAGATTAAAGAGCCCAGTCTGTCCTACTATTTATCCATCTAACTACTCTCCCATGGCGTATCTTTCCTAAAGGCATTAGCGGTATTTGAAATAACAGCCTCGTCCAGGATTTGAACTCTGGTCGACGAGTCCATTTCCTACGACTCAAACCATTACACCGTGTGCCTCCACTATATTTATATATATATATATATATATATATATATTATATATCATATCAGATGACACGTGAATCATTGTCTATGATTATATTGATGCTTCTATTTAGGAAGGGGTCAAGAATTCTTATGAGTATTTCATAGTTGTCTCCGTTATATCAAGCATTTAGAAGATTAAAAATCACCTTCATCGCGAATGATGACACCACAAATTTATAACCGTGTTGCAAATTAGACAGAAAATTATCTTATTCTCCAAGTTAAAATATTTCAAGTATATTTCTCTATCAGAATTTCGCTACGATGTGCCGTTTTTGCTGGGTGGCCCTCTGTGTGTGTGTGCGTGTGTGTGTGTTATACACTGGCCCTCTGTGTGTGTGTGTGTGTGTGTGTGTGTGTGTGTGTGTGTGGTGTGTGTGTGTGTGTGTTATACACTGACCCTGTGTGTGTGTGTGTGTGTTATACACTGGTCCTATGTGTATGTGTGTTATACACTGGCCCTGTGTGTGTGTGGGGGGGGGGGGGGTGATACAGTAGCCCGATCGTGTGTGTGTGTTTATACAGTGACCGGCTCGTGTGTGTGTGTGTGTGTGTGTGCGTGCGTTTGCGTTATACAGTGGTCCAGCTCGTATCTGTGATAGATATTTTCCATTGATATCCGTGGTCATTATTCGAACCCAGATAAAACCATGTATTTTAATGCTGATTTTCAAGGTCACAATTCCACTTAGTAGATTTAAGAAAAAAAACACGTTTCCTACCACCCACTTTGCCGTGGGGGTAATGATTAGCTTGCTACTCTAGCAGATCATTACGATTGTATAGTGAGTTTCATCTTTCCTGAGTGGCACACACTGGTGTTTTTTTTCTCCTGACTAGGCCACACTAAGTAATGATCCGTGCAAAAATATGTAATAACGGCATCTCACCTTCGACCAATGAATAACTGGTAACCAGTCTAGGAGAATAAGTCTGGGTTGCTTGGTCGGTTATGTCAACCCTTCAGGGTTATTTTATGCGGAAGACATTATTTTATTCATTCTTAATGGTTACTGAAAAAAGTGTGAAACTCCCTTTTTCTTTTCTTTTTTTGTAAACACATTTTAACTAATTTTGATCTATTTAAGCCATAAATGGGACCCTAACAGGTACTACCACTCCGTATTAGGGTGGACCTGGGAGTTATGGCGATAAAGGGATATTCCACACTCCCCAGATCTTCAAAATTGGAACTTCACTAGATGCAGTTTAAATGTCATACCTAGGACACTAAAACCCTCAGTCACCGCCTTCTAGCACCTATATGATAAAAAAGGGTTGGGAGCTTGCCATAAGGGCAATAGAGTCGGGACAGTCATAGGTGCTAAGGCTTGACGTGACCAACCGATTGATCGGAGGGCCCCTCCGATCGACCATCTAGCCTAAGTAAGGGCCAAAGTAGAGTATTGCATATCATGAACCACTAGGATTGCGTCACCACCCACGAACAACAGGTGGTTCCATTGGGGGGGATTTTACACCTTTTACAGAGGTTCAGGTGGTGTATTCTTTTAGACTAAAATATCATTTCTGTGTTCGATCATCACGACCTGCAGTCTTATATTAAATCTAAGTTCCGCTTTGACGTTTTTTTTAACAAATCTAGAGTGGCAACCAATTTATCCGGCCTTCAGGTCGAGATTAAAGTCTGGTATCTGTTCAACTCTATCAGTCATATTCTTTACGGTCAAGTCTCGCTGAAATCACCAGTTCCCGCTAGATGACCGAATTTAAGTAGCGATGAGTCTGTTCAATACTTAATTGGGTGACAACTTAAGCAATAGCAGGTACTCTAAGCTATCCGAGTCCTTTGTTTATGAAAATGACTCGATTCGGTTTGGTTTGGTTTGGTTTGGTTTGTTTTACGGCATATCAACCTCAGTGGGTCATTTAATGGCGATAAAGTTTTGAAATAAATCAATTCTTAATGGATAATACAATTTTTTTATAAATACATTTTTCTATTTAACCCATAGATGTGACCCTAACAGGTACTACCACTCTGGGTCAGAGTGGACCAGGGAGCAATGGTGATGAAGGGGTGCTCCACATTCCCAAACCTCCAAAACTGGAACCTCACCATCAGATAGAGTTTAACGTCATTTCCAGGACATGTAGACCCGCAGTCACCGCCTTCTAGCACCCATATGATAAAAAGGACTCGATTCGGTATTAAATGACCCGAAAGAGGGTTGATATGCCATAAAACAACACGAACCATATTATCTTTAGGCACCCCTTTTTTATCTCGATTAAGAAAGGAAATGTTTTTCATTTACACCGTCAATATCCGGTTGTTTGTTAGGGGTTAGGATCAGGGTTAGTTTTTTTTTTTTTCAATCTAAAAATCGTCTGTTAAAACAACCGGATATTAACGGTGTAAATGGAAAACATGTCCTTTCTTAATCGAGATCAAAAAGGGGTGCCTAAAGGTCATATGGTCCAACAAAACAACCAATTAACCAAGTTCTTGTCATCGTAGAGGACGTGGTTAAAAAAAAAAAACACGTGCCTAGTCTGGTTCTAGGACTGACGTTTGCGTGACACTGGTCGCAGAGACAGCATAATTTTTACCCTTGCTCATACGTACTCGCGTGGAACTCCCTATTGAACTGACCATGAGGCGAGTGTAGTTAAATACTAAGATAAGCTTAGTAAACTATTTATATGGATGAAAGATTTGCCTATATATTATACAGTAAACTAAACGGGCACTATAGATACGTATATGGTTGGATTTTTTTGTCTTTTGGTTTTTATTTTGCTTTGTTTTGTTCTTTTTTTTATATATTTTTTCTTCTACTGCATCACCCCACATTAACACACGTTTCTAAACATGCGCATGGGCGCTGTTGTAACCCAAGCAAGTTCCGTTTTCAAAAGATCCAACACATTTTTTGCACGCATACATCTGCGAAATGACTTTATAAATGGCTATAATATCTTCCTCTTCGTCCTCTACACAAGCGCAATTATATGTTATTGCACATGACACCTCCTTGATTTTATGGAGTGTGATGGTGAGAGAATGCCCAACTCGACACACTTTCGGGGGTGAATTTTAATGTGTCTAACTCTTCCCCTTTCCAACTCCATGTTTTCGTTGTTTATTTGTTGTTTTTTTTTTTGTTTTTTGTTTTTTTTATTATTTCTGTTTTCTTTCTTTTTTTTTTTTCTTTTTCTTATCATTGTGATAATTTTAATGCAGGCTCCGCCTCTTGCGATTTCTGTCAATGTAACTGTACTTGACAAGGTGGTCTAAATTATGTTCCTCTTTTCTTTTTTATTTTTTTTTTTTTCTTTTTTTTTTTCTTTTTTTTTGCTGTTATTGTTCTTCTTCTTTAGTAGATCAATCAATAAATGAATAAATAAATTAATTAATCAGTCAATCAGAGTGGTTCCCCTTTTTCTAGGTTGGAGTTATAGGAAATAACCAGATTTTTTTTAACAAAAAAAAAAAAAAAGAAAGAAAGAAAGATTAGTGTATGAAGGTGGAGAGCGAGAGAAAATGAAAAAAATTCTAAAAATCATACCGATATATCGAGTGTTCCACTTTCATGGTCAAAACTCAACTGACCAACATATTGACGACTATGCAAAAACACAACAAAAGTAGTCAGTGAGAATCGAACTCACTAACACTGGTCTGCTAGCTCCCTAACCATTGCACTACGTGAAGCGCCCTTTCCTAACTAAAAAAAATATGTGAAAAAATGTTGAATTTTAACAGGAAAATAAGAAATGAATGTTGATATCTTATTATAATGGAGATTGTGTGTTTTTCTGTCTGTAACCGAAACTATATTATTATACAAGTCACAATTCCCTTAATTATTTACATTACATTCTCCATGATTTTATTTTTTATTTAAACCTCAATTATAAATAAAATTGTTTTACATTATTAATACTGCTGACCATATCTACATGATATTTTCCACGTACTCCACTTGTACGGGTCAGGCAAAAGGCCCTATTTATGTGGGACCACCCACAAGCCGAAGCTGATGGGGTGGCGGGTGAAAAATTGCGTCGATCCCGTCGGCATTCCCCCTCAAGGGGGGCGCCTCAGGTGCTGGGCAATAAACCCAGCACTGCCCCTTTAAATCGAGGGGGCAGGTGTTGCCTGGGGGGATGGCCCCCTAGGATCGATGCTATTAACTCGTAAAGATCCAGGGCCGAAGCCACTGGACCCTGGCGTTGGCCAGATTTACATACTAAGAACATACATTTCTATTTATATATACAACAAAATAGCGGTTTACAGTGTGTACGGGAAGGCTAATTTGCATATTGATCTTAAAAATTTGATTTTAATAAATATATGCTTAGTTTTATTGATTTCTAATTGTTTGGTTTTATCTTATTGAATATGAGCAAAAATCTCGGGGATAAATCTTTTAAAAATCCATTAACAAAAAGAAATAACTGTAATATTATTCTTTACTTCCTATTTTAACTAAATAGTTACACCAGGAAAATTTACCAATGAAAGACGGGAGTAACGGAAAATGATGGATGAGTTAGTTTCAAAGTTGTTCTATTTTACAATCATACCCCCTCTGTTTCAAATCTTTTTATCTACATTCTTATTCAGTTTCATTAGCCTTTGTAATTTAATATGATATTTTATTATATTAAAACTTAAATACTTGCGCTCAGGGGGTGCATATATTTGCTAGTATATTTAAAGAATGTTTCTCTCTCTTATCTAACATTAGAATTATATTCTTTGTCTTTCATTGGATTTTGTTTATTGTACTTGAAAGGAGCACAAATCTTGAAATTTAAGATATTTTAAAACTTACTTTTCTGATAATTGTATCTAACTTCTGCCTGTTTATTTAATGAATACTTTTTGCCTTTTATTGACCACTATTTTTATATCACTTTGTTTTCTTTTATAGAATATTTTTTAAAATTATCATTTTTAAGACTGGAATTAAGTGGGGTAAAGCCAATTTGAATCCAACATTTTCCTTCTCTTAGACTGGTTGCCTAACCAAGGCTAAAGAAACCAGTCTGCCCTACTATTTACACGTAGCTGGAGGAAGAAGAGATGGATTCATGCCTTTTCCAAGGACATGAGTATGAAGTGAAATGTGAACAGCCTTGTCCAGGATTTGATCTCTAATCACCAATTCTATTTCTTATGATAATAACTGTTATGCTATTAACTTGTAACTCTTTTTGAAAGAAAGAGAGCTGTAAATAATTAGATAGCTAGTGCTATTAAACAAAAAAACCAAACCAAACCGAACAAAGAAGTGAAAAATTGCTCACTGAGTTTTCTTATTTACTGTATCATTAGCATTTTTTTCACGGGGGGGGGTAGGCTTCATAACTGCTTCCCTGATGCATCCACAAGAAGTATTTATCTATTTTTAGAATTAAGAGTTTACTCACATAAAATAAACTTGCTATGTTTCATCTCGAAAAATGTATCATTTATTTATAAATCCCCCCCACTAAGATTTTTCTTGAGCTAAACGACATTGGACACTAATAAACAAAAGGTTACGATGATATGGCGATATGATGAAGTATGCATCTTCAGATTATGGACAACAGATAGCAATAGTAAATAAGATGAAAGTACATCACTTCTTTCAAAGCTGTTTCGCAGTTTGGGAAATCATCATCATGTCGTGCTAGTAGCATAGGTATTCATGACAATCTCTCGCCAGCCGTCCCTATCATTCATCGCTTTCGAGATATCCTCTGCGCAGCATCAGGTATCCGTGCAAAGCTGGTCAATGTAGGTCTTTGCTGGGCGCTCTTTTGTAATGGTTATCGTCATAGGAAGTGGACACGGCGTACAGAGTTCAAATTCTAGACGAGGCTGTTTGCATTTCTCATTGTGCTAACCTTGTTATGTCAACCAGTCTATGAGAAGGAAAACTATGCTGATTTCCATAGGAGAACGTCCCCATTTCTCCAGCAGTCCAGTATGTCTCGTTCGCCTCCCTCGGATGATCCGTGTGATAGGTGACAAGTGGCCGTAAAGCTGCTTTTTCGTAGGATGTCGTTTCCACGATTTGTTTGTGATCGGACGCAGCATTCTTGTGAAACTCTAACCTGGCTTATTTTCTAGGCGGTTCGTTAGGGTCCAAGTGGTGCAGCCATACAATAGCACTGATACAACTACGGATTGGGAGAATTGTGGCTAACTTGTCAGTGATATCGAAATTCCATATGACTCATTATCTGTTTATGGCAGACAAGGCAAATTAGTTAAGTATTGCACGAATTCCTATAGTCTTGTTTTTTGTTGTTGTTTTTTTTCCAAATATGAGTTGGAGAGATAGACGAACCCGGAACGCGAAGAGTTAGTTTCTTCTTTATTTATTTATTTTTTATTTCTGTTAGACTAGTTTGCTAACCATTGCACAACAATGAGACACCTTGAACCGTGTATGAACATTGTAAGTATTTACCCAAACCGTTCGGCTCGGCTAGGATGTGAGACATGGTCGTAATGTTACATAATCATTAGTTACCTAATGATTATGACAATAGTGTAGAAATCATTATGGCGATCAGTATAGCTGATGGCCTTGAGAGTGAGTGACAATGCTTGACCTCACTCTGACCTTGCCTTGCGGGAATGGACCGTGAGAATTGGAAGGCAATAGAAAGCCCCCTTCCGGTTTAAGGTGTAAGCAACTCAGTCAGTTAGAGTTAGAACTTAGAAGCGAAGCTAGCAAGATGTAAGGATCCGCGCGCATTGTCTGGTCTGGGGGTTTATGGAATAAAGTAACATCATCGTAAATCGAAGTCTTGTTGCTATTACTAAAAGCTAACAATAGCACAGGGCTTCTGATAAGCAGTGATCCCCAACAGAGACCAGACCCGGAATCCTCAATAGAAGACCAGACGAGAACCTTAGAAGATATACCAGATCCGGCCAGAAGAATAGACGACCAGAGTAAGAATAAGCAGTAAGAGGGTATATAATATATAGATATATAGTGCCGGTAAAGAGGTATGCAACATATACCTATTTGGTACCGTCAAGGAAAAGGCACTACGTAACAGTAAGTATGGGGCATCCAACGAGGTTCAAGCTCGCTATTTACCTGTGAGACTAGCTTGCTACCTATTACACCACGATGGGACGCCCCCAATGCGTAAATGGTTGCCTACTCAGTAATAGCAAATACTGTAAGCAATCTAAGGTGGCCTGTGTGTCAGACTAAGCAAAGCTCAGTAAATAACAACCGTAATTTATCATATATATATATATATATATTATTATTTTTCTGTCTGTAACCGAAACTATATTACTACTTATGTCACAATTCCCTTAGTTATTGACATCGCATTCTCTATGAGTGTATTTTTATTTTAAACTCAATTATTAATAAAATTGTTTTACATTATTAATACTGTTAACCATATCTACATACATGCAATTATATTTATATATACAACAAAATAACAGTTTACAGTGTGAACGGGAAGGCTAATTTGCATATTGATATTAAAAATATGATTTTAATAAATATGTGCTTAGTATTATTGATTTCTAACTGTTTGGTTTTATTTTAATGAATATAAGCAAAAATCTCTTCAATGAATCTTAAATGAAATCCATTAACAAGAAGAAATAACTGTCATTTTATTCTTTACTTCCTCTTTTCACTAAATACTTAAATTAGAAAAAAATAACAATGAAAGATGAGAGTGATGGAAGAGTAAGTTTCAGTTGTTCCCTTTTATATTATACTCCCTCTGTTTCAAATCTTTTATTATACTCCCTCTGTTTCAAATCTTTTTATCTGTATTCTTATTTAGTTTCATTAGCCTTTCTAATTTGATACAATATTTTATTACATTAAAACTTAAATACTTGCACCCGGAGGGTGCATATATTTGCTAGTATATATAAGAGCTGTTGATTCACGTCGAAAATGTTTATCGTAAAAAACGACAAAGTAATTTTTGGCTTTTATCATTTACATTTTTTTTATTATTATCTCGAATTACAATAAAAATTTACTCATGATAGTTATAACAAGCTACTTTTAGCTCAAACAGAAGGAAAGAAATAAACGTCTTTTTAGGATTCGGTTAAGTGTTGTCATTTACTAAGCTTTTTCTTCTTTTTTTTTTTTTTTTTTTTCTTAGTGTGGCACACGGGCCTCGGGTTGCTTACAGTACCTGCTGTTATTAAGTGGTTACTCTTCTTATATAGCCGTTTAACTTCGCTGATCACGCGAGAATTGATTCTTTCAACGTGACACCCTAAGTCAAGGAGCGGTTAAGAGTTATAGCTACAACGCTGACAGCCAAATAAACATAAAAATATTAAACCAAGAGGCAAAACTTCTCTCTCTCTCTCTCTCTCATATATATATATATATATATATATATATATATATAATATATATATATAAAGAAAATCGTCGGTGTGGCCTAATGTCGCTATCAGCCAGACAGCGAGGAAGTCTGTCCTCTTTTCACAAGCGCTAGACCAAGGAGATTGATTTCGGCGTCTGAGACGGAGCGCCACACCTATCATCAGCTCCTCCCTTTACTGCACAGATCCCTGTGCTACTCATACGTCAAGAGCCGGTATCGAACCCTGAACCTACGCCCTACCGACTGAGCTTACACACACACACACACACACACACATATATATATATATATATATATATATATATATATATATATATATATATATATATATTACTGGGTGAACTTCGCAACAGGCCTTAGTGAGATAAACGTTATCCAGAAGTTAACGTTTATGACTTACTGGCGGTTAATGGAGGCGCTCTTTTGTAATGGTTATCGTCATAGGAAACCCACCAAATAAAAAACACACACACACACACAAAAACAAAAAAAAACGCTTTCTCTCTCAAGAACAGCAGGTGCCTGTTTCAGTTAGTCTTGGTGGTGCTTTCTCCTGAATCTCCGTTGAGCCCGGGATCTTCCTCGGGGCACATTGGTCATAGCTAGTTAGCCATCTCCATGACCAAGTTTATAGCTTGCCATTAAACAAACAAACCAAAATTAGACACACACACACACACACACCACACACACACACACACACACGGCGTACAGAGTTCAAATTCTAGATGAGGCTGTTTGCATTTCTCATTGTGCTAACCTTGTTATGTCAACCAGTCTATGAGAAAGAAAACTATGAATTCATGCACGTTAAACTCAGCTTCAAAATCTACCTAGTGGCGGACGGGTAGGGTAAGTACATACTAGCGACCAATGCTTGTACTATTTCGAGGGACCGGAAAGAAGTAATAAAAAAATCTGTTATAACCTTAGTTACTGGATTTTAAAAATCAACTAAAATGCCTACTTGCTATCTAACACCTCCGGTAACCCAGCAGAAAAGTGGAGGTGTGATTTACAGGTGACGGATCAGGGTTCAATCCTGGCTGATACATCTATAGAAAAGTTAGAAGAAGAAAAACAATCATGTAAGCGTATGTTTATAGGCAAATGGTGGTTGAGTTATTTTCAAAAAGGTTAGGACAGTTACTTTCCAGACCCGAAGAGAAAAGGGTGACTAGGTGATGTCTTATAGTTTTATATAGTCTTTATATATATATATATATATATATATATATATATATATATATAATATATAGTCTTATATATAGTCTTATATAGTCTTATATGTTTATAGGCAAATGGTGGTTGAGTTATTTTCAAATGTTAAGACATTTACTTTCCAGATCTGAAAAGAAAAAGGTGACTAGGTGATGTCTTATAGTCTTATATAGTCTTATATATATATATATATATATATATATATATATATATAGTCTTATATGTTTATAGGCAAATGGTGGTTGAGTTATTTTCAAAAAGTTTAGGACAGTTACTTTCCAGACCCGAAGAGAAAAAGGTGACTAGGTAATGTCTTATAATTATTTACTAAGCTTAACTTAGATGTGACACAAGGCCAGAAGTATGGAGCGCCCAAATGAGAATCGAACTCACTAACAAGGGTCTGCAAATCTTGTTTGCTAACCATTACACCAAATGAGGTGCCCTAGGCGATGTCTTATAACTGAAATAGACATTTCCTCTGTCGACTAACCAAACTTTTCTCACTTAAAAAAGCTGCAGGCACAGGCATTGCTTGATATGCAATACATGACTTGTCCTTTATGTGTACAAAGGCTGGCTGTAGCCTAAAACGGCAAAAACATGAATTTTATTAAACATGGGCTTCAAATCGGTCTATTATGTGACCAGTGTGGAAGGCTGTGTATGAGCAAGGTTGGCCTGATCGGTCACCAATCTGTGCATCGGTGGGATGGACTGATAAAATACCCTGTGCTCCCTGGAATTACCTGTAAATGTGGGAAGATGTGCAAGACTTTGGCAGGACTAAAGAGCCACTTTCGTGCAGCTCATTGTTGAAATTTTTGAAGCTCACCATTATACTCTTTGAACGGTTGAACTTTTCTTATATATATATATATATATATTATATATATATATATATATATATATATATATCAAGCAATGGCAATACTTGAACACGAGTTGTGAGACCGACCCATGAAGAAATGTTAACATAGAAAATAAACATGAATGTTTTTTGTAACAACGTCTGTTTTTTTACCACCCGGATCAAGTGAAAGACACCTATCGTCAACCTTTCTTCTTTGAATTTGGTTTGTTTTGTTGTTTTTTTTTTTTTGGTGGGGGGGGTGAGCGTTAGGGAGCGGGGTTTAATTACATATCAACTTTCGTTGGTTATCTAATACCAAATTTATCCTTGTACAGTAGTGGTACTATTTAACCCGTAGTTGAGGGATCAGGGAATCCTACTTTTAGGAGTGTTAGTCAGGAAATGGACATAATAGCGCGACTGTAGCTCGAACTCGCAAACTACGATGTCGCAGTCCAGCACATTAGCCACTACGCCACGGGGACACACCCTTTGGGACTTTCGATATTTTCGACAGTCCCGACTATTACATACTTAATATATTTAGATAATAAAAAAATAGAAATATAAAGTTTCAGTTTAGATAACCTGACGACACAAAGTAACAACATATGCGGTTTTTTTTTCCATTTTCAAAAACCAATTATTTGAAGTCGTAATAGTAACAATAGAAAATCTGGTGGACGAAAGTCTGGTCGTACTTAAGTTAGGAGATAACAAATAGACCAAAAAAGACATCTACTAAATGAATATACAACAGAAAATCGTGGTGTAATGGGTATCAGCGATGATCAAAACTTCTATTTCAATAGAAATGGATCTACGAGACTAGCTCGCTAACCATTACACTATGATGATAAACCCTTTTTATCCAACCAGTTAGCCATGGATAGGACACAAGATCGCAAGTATGCGGCATCCAGTGAGGATCGAACTCGCTATTATAGTAGTAATGGATCTGTGAGACTAGCTTGCTAACGACTACACCATGATTGGATGCCTTTTATCCAACCAGTTAGATATGGTTAGGATATGATAAGATCGCAAGTATGTGGCATCCAGCGAGAACCGAACCTTCTATTACAGTAGTAGTGTATCTGCGACACTAGCTTGCTAACTATTACACCACGGTGGGACGCCCTTTTTATCCAACTCGTTTGCTATGGATAAGATGTGACACAAGTACGCAAACATAGGGCTTCCAGCGACTATCGAACTCTCTATTATAGTAGTAGAGGTTCTGCGAGACTAGCTTGCTAACCATTCCACCTAATGGGAGGCCTAATCTAAATGAAGATGTATAGTGTTATGAACTGTTTAGGGGGCAATGAATAAATACTCAACACGAAGATAGAAGTAAAGAACAGATGTATTCAACACATATCAAGTACAAAATGAGGAGGGTTTCATTGGTACAACGTACACGAAGTCATGCACTTGCTACTTCTCACTTGAGCAGCTTTGTCCTGCTAAATGGTATATTTGGGTAAGTCCATTGTTCTGGTCATAGGTGAGTCACCTACAACATATATACACACTGCTGAGCAACTTATATGATAAAGTGCATGGTGTAATGGTTAAAGTCATAGGAAATGGACTCGTCACCCCGAGTTCAAATCCTGAACGTGGCAATTGCATTTCACTTAGCGCTAATACCCTTGGGAAAGGTATGAATTCTACTCTCCCTC
Source organism: Doryteuthis pealeii (assembly GCA_023376005.1). NCBI lineage: Eukaryota > Metazoa > Mollusca > Cephalopoda > Myopsida > Loliginidae > Doryteuthis > Doryteuthis pealeii. The sequence continues at coordinate 76,926,223 of CM042148.1, forward strand.
CAGCTATGAGTAAATAGTAGGGCAGATTGGGCTCTTTAACCTTGGTTAGGCAACCAGTCTAGGAAAAGGGAAACTCTGAATTCAAACCTGTTAAACTCCGCTTATGAAATTGACCTTGTGTCGCATCCTGCTCGTGCGGGGGAGTTGGTAAATATATATATGATAAAGTGCAGTACAGCAGACCCTGTAAGCGACCTGTGACTTGTGTGACAGACTCAGCAAAACTTAAAAACTTATAAAAATTATTTTATCTAAACGTCAAGACGAGTCAGTACCAATTCTTGATACTTTTTAATCAACAGTCTCGATATTTTTTATCAGCAGTTTTTTTTTTTTTTTTTTTTTTTTTTTTTTTTGCTAAATACGGGATTGCAGCCGGTAGAGCGCCCGCTTCGGAATCGCAAAATTCAAGGTTCAGTACCGGTCCCCACCAACTAAGGAACGGTCCCTGACATATGTTACGTCATACAGAACATAAGTACTGGAGCGGGGTCATCTAGTGACGAGCAAAAAAACAAAAAAAAACAATGACACATTCTAATTAATTGTTATAATAGACATTACTATATCCAAGGGCTGATTGTGTATATGGGCCGTGGTTCTTCGGGACAGTCGTCTAGACGAGAGGAAATTTCATTTTTCTGTGAATTATAGTACGGGTAGGACTTCTGTCGTCTCGTAGCTCTGAGACGTTCGTTCTTTTCCGGGCCGTAGGCATGATGCCGCCTTCTCTGCTCAGTGTGTAAGTGTTCACACCACCTCCAGCACATGAGACCTATACTTATACCGGCCCGGTTTTCCGGTACTGATCATTGTTTATACTATCCTCTTTCTATGTGACTTCAACATTACCCGCACTTCCTGAACCTGCACCCGGCGACATCGAGGTCATTTCTATGTCATCACAATGTGATGTGTCCTATGATATTTCCTGGTTACTATATTATACTTGAAATATAATTGGATGCCCGAGATGAATTATCTTTATAAAGCTAAAGGATTCCAACAGCCCTTCTGGGGGAGAAGTGGATTCATGCCTTTTTCATGGGAATAAAAGTGAAATGAACATAAACGTTCTCAGTTGGAGTGGTACCTACTCCGCCGATTCCATTCACTCTAGAGCACTGGGGAGTGTAGACTATCCCTTCATCGCAACTACTCCCAGGTCCACTCTGACCCGGAGTGGTAGGACCTGTTAGGGTCCCATTTATGAGTTAACTAGAAAAAAATGATTTTAAGAAATGTGTTTAAAAATTTAGTTAAGTCATAAATGGGACCCTAACAGGTCCTACCACTCCAGGTCAGAGTGGACCTGGGAGTAATTGCGATGAAGGGATACTCTACACTCCCCAGTGCTCTAGAGTGAATGGAATCGGCGGAATAGGTACCACTCCAACTGAGAACGTTTATGTTCATTTCGCTTTTATTCCCTTGAAAAAGGCATGAATCCACTATATTTGAATGCCCATCAAGAATAAATAAAACAAAACCTCTTCGGCTTAAACTAACCCCACAAGGGTTGACATGCCGTAAAATCTAAGCAACCAACCCAACAACTTTTTTTTATTCCAAAATACTCCTCGTTTCTTTTAGCCTTTTAAACTAATAAGGGGGATCTTGTTGGTGGAAGGAAGAATACCAAGAGGATACAATTGGTTTCTTAAATGTCTTACATAGTAACGATGAGGATATTGCTTTCATTGACGTCAAGTTCACAAGGCTAATAGCAGGGTGACAACGATTGATGGACGTCATTAGGAAGAGCGCGTAAACGCCTCTCCTATCCCCCTCTCTCTCTCTCTCTCTCTCTCTCTCCTCTCTCTCTCTCTCTCTCTCTCTCTTCCGCTACAGAAGCAAGAGTGCGTGAAAATAAGTTGTGGGTATGTGCGTTGTTTAAAGTAATGTGTACTCATGTGTAAAAAGCTCGCGCTGATCGCAATTTTAGAAGTTCTGTTTGACGACGTAGAAATATTCTTACAACTATTTAAGCATTTTTCAAGACTGAGAGGGAAGAAATTTACGAAAATATTCATTTTTTTTAAAGTGCCGAATTCATCTTGTACCAGGACTCCCACCAAGAAGTTTTAGGAACGGAAAAATGTATCCTCATTCATTTAAAAACTGGTTTCTATATAATACTAAACTAAACTTCTCATTATGAACACACACACACATATGTATATATATATATAATATATGTATATATATATATATATTATATATATATATATGTATATGTATATATATATGTATATATATATATATATATTATATATATATATATATATATATATATATATATATTATATATATTATATATATATATATATAATATATATATGTATGTATTTTTGTATATGTATAAGTATAACTTACCGGTGGGTATAAGAACGATCGTTGGAAGCGCACAATATCCAGAGGTTAAGGTTGAGAAAAAAACAAATACAAAGTGCTCAATACAATGTAGAGCATAAATTTATTTTAAGAATGGAAAGGTTACTTTTCATCGATTGATTCTTCAGGGTTACTTTAAGTTAATCGAGTTTACGATTAATCTTAGGTGTTATAAACATGCCCGTTGGAATGGGACTTAATCGATGAAACTATATATATATATATATATATATATATATATATGTATATATATATATATATATATATATATATATATATATATATATATATATATATATATATATATATATATATATATATATATATATTACTTGGACTCAGTGTTATCTCTGTTTAGTCTCTATATTTCTCTATCTTTTTTTCTTCACTCTTTTCACCCTATTTACATATATTTCTTAATCGTGAATATTTTTCTTCGATTTTAGTTTTGTTGAGCGAGAAACGAAACCGATTAGCTTGCTTTTCCTCGCTTAGTTTTTAATATTCATTATGAAAAATATGGTCTCTTTATTGCTATCAAAATTTTGAATCCCTAAAAGGATATTTAAATTTCTGTTACTGTGACATTAGTAATTTATCCTAGGGTACTCAATATACCAAACATTGAACTATAATAATTTATTGTAGAAAAACGTTCCCACATACCTACTAGCAAATATATATAAATAATAGTAAGGTAGCATATCCTGACGAGATCTATTAGAGATCGAAAACATGGTAGACCCATTATTTTTCTACAATAGCTTAGTCGGTAGAGTGTTCGGCTAGAAACCACAAGGTTCCTAGTTCGATACCGGTCCTCGCCAACTCAGCGTATGAGTAGCACAGGGATCTGTGCGGTAAAGTAAGGAGCTGATGGTAGGTGTGGCGCTCCACCTCAGATGCTAAATACAATCTCCTTGGTCTAGCGCTATTGAAAAGGGGATAGGCTCCCTCGCTGATTGGCTGATACCGACTTTAGGCCGCCCCGACTTTACTTTTATATATATATATATATATATATATATATATTTGTGTGTGTGTGTGTGTGTGTTTGGATAATTGTTATCCATCAAAAACGGCACAACATAGTGAGATTTTTATTAGAGCAATACATTTAGTTTTCTTAAAAAATAAAGCAATTTCTAATTAAATTTGCAATCAAATGATGATTTTAGGGTTCGGCATTCGTGTTGGATACCATTTTATTTTCACTGATTGGTTGATTGGTCGCGTTTTACAACATGTCAACTCCTGTTGGGTTATCTTATGCCAAAGACGTTTTGTCTTGTTCATTCTTGTTGGGTATTAATTTTTTTTGAAACTAAATTTTTTTAACTCATTTTTTAAAAATTCCTTTTTTGTCTATTTATTTTGATCTAATAGGTGGGACCCTGATAGATAGTACCATTCCGGGTCATAGTGTACCTGGGAGTAAGGGTAATGAAGGGGTACTCTAAACTCCCAAAATCTCTAGAATCGGAACCTCACCATTAGTTGCACCTATTTTATTTTAATCACCCGAATTCTCGATAGAACAGCAATAGCTATGAAATGCTGATAAGAATCCTCCATTCCTTTCAAAATGGAAGCATCAGTATATTTCACGGATCCGTGCAGCAACGGAACGGGTTCACGAATCATCGAGTCATTTTTAAAAAGCATCATTATGTAGGGCTCTACTAGATGTGGCAAAGATTTTACTGGCGTAGTTAAAGAAATTCTAAGACTATTCACGTACTCATTTTCTTAATCATTGTGGCATACCAATGATAAAACTGTTGTCGAAATAATGGTTAGTGAGACAAAATTCAGGGGGCGGGGCTGTACTCATGTTATTCTTGATGGTATTTTTGCAAGTGACAACATGATGGGTAACATAATTGTCGACAAAATGCGCTAAACACATTTACTGATATATGACACATGAGCATTTTCTGGTATATTGTGTATTACTTCTGACACATGCATTCAGTGCATATTGTTTTCTTTTGAAAAAAGAAAAAAGCAAAAACAAAAACAAAAACAAAACAAAAAACAAACATGGGGCACAAATACGGTCGATGACACTACGGGGGCGGGGCAAAAGCCACACACACACGCGCGCAAATACATATGTGTGTGTTTTAGAGGACAGTTTATCTCAGTCGGTAGAGTATCCGCCTCGGAGTTCTAAGGTTTCGGGTTGGGTACCGGCCCTAGCCAACTCAGTGCATGAGTAGCACAGCTTGGCTGTGTGCTGTAAAGCGGGGAGCTGATAGTAGGTGTGGCGCTCCGCCTCAGACGCAAAAAAAAGTAAAGTAAAGATTATATATATATATATATATATATATATATATATATATAATTATATATTTAATATACCAAGCGTGTTGGTAGATCCTTGCGGGGAGAAAAAACCCAGCAGAAAGTTTGATTGTAAAAATATACTACCAAACATCAACCAGGAAGAAAAACATTTTTGAAAAAAAGAAAGGACCAAGATATTCGTACCAACAAAAAATAATCTATTGGTACAGTATTTGGCCAAAAGAAAAAACAATTTATATGTATATATATGTATATAAGATATATATATATATATATTCATATAACCGCTAGGAGAAGCTAATATGTAAAAAGTGCTCGATACCTAAGTAGAGCCAAGTAATAAAGATAATCTAATGAGTCAGACGAACCTACTATTAGTTTCGCATAAAGCTCTTCAGGGCTAAAATCCGACTCGGATTTTAGCCCTGAAGAGCTTTATCCGAAACTAATAGTAGGTTCGTCTGACTCATTAGATTATATATATATATATATATATATATATATATATATATATATATATATGATGCCGTTGGATTTTACGCTTCGAGTTGTGCAGGAAATGCCAATAAACAATTATTTCTTAATGATCGTGACGCATCTTAGATTGATAGGCGTGCAAAAACAATGACGTCATTATTTGAATGAGACATTTAAAAGTTCTTTGATGATTTGTTTGATCTGTCAAACTATTAAAAATGATTTTCCAGGTTGGGTCGTTGCTATGCTCGGATAAACAGCGAATATCTGAGGAAAGCCGGAGGATACAGTAGGCGAAACGTTGTGTTGTTACATACCACAATAAAGATGAGGAAAACAGTCTGAAAAATCAAAATTATACAGACCAAGCTTCATCTAAAAGATTCAGACACACACACACACATTATAATATATATATATATATATATATATATATATATATATATATATATATATATATATAATATAGGTATATGTAAAAACAAAATTTCTTTTGCGATGAAACAAAGAAAATACAGTGCTCAATCACAGTTTGTAAGAGCTAATATTTATTTATTTTACAATGTTTTCATAGATCAATGTTCATTATCAACGACCGCGGTTTCATGCCGAAGCAATCATCAGGTTGAGAAGTAAGATCCAATGGTGTTTGTTGTGGTTCTTTACTCAAAATGTAGATGTGTCTTTGAGTAAAGAACCACAACAAACACCATTGGATCTTACTTCTCAACCTGATGATTGCTTCGGCATGAAACCGCGGTCGTTGATAATGAACATTGATCTATGAAAACATTGTAAAATAAATAAATATATATATATATATATATATATATATCACAATCATATGTGAAAGCTGCAGACCTAGCTTTCCATTGATTTTGATTATTAGCGAATTTTGTCCATATTCTCGAAGCTGGTTATTAGCAGAAAGGTATATATATATATATATATATATATATATATATATATATATATATATATATATATATATATATATATATATATATATATATATATATATATATAAGGTATAAGAGTCATGGAGGCGCCTGGTGTAATGGTTAGAGTCGTAGAAAATGGACTCGTCGATCCGAATTCAAATACTGGAAGGTGCTGTTTACATTTCCCATAGCGCAAATACCCTTGAGAAAGGTATGCATCCAAGTACTCTCCCTCCAGCTATGGATAAGTGTAGGGCAGATTGGGCTCTTTAACCTTGGCTAGGTAACCAGAGTAAGAGAAGGATAACTCTGAATAAAAACCTGTTAAACTCCACTAAAGAAATTGACGTTGTGTCACATCCTGCTCGTGCAGAGAGATCGGATATATATATATAATATATATATATATATATATATATATATATATATATATATATATATGTCAGTGATGGCATCATGTAACTAAACACCAGGTGACACCAAATACAAGGTTGACCGGCTAAATCAGTGAACTGTGATGTTATTGTGTGTATGGAATGAAATACGAGCAAAGTCGGTTCAGTTTCTCATAGAGCATGTTTATATATACTAGCAAATATATGCACCCTCAGGGTGCAAGTATTTAAGTTTTAATATAACAAAATATCATGTTAAATTTGAAAGGCTAATGAAACTGAATAAAAATTTCAGATTAGAAGATTTGGAACAGAGGGGGTATGATTGAAAAATAGAACAACTTTGGAACTAACTCTTCCATCATTTTCCCTTACTCCCGTCTTTCATTGGTAAATTTTCCTAATTTAACTATTTAGTTAAAATGGGAAGTAAAGAATAATATTACAGTTATTTTTTCTTGTTAATGGATTCTTTTTAAAGATGTATCCCCGAGATTTTTGCTCATATTCATTAATATAAACCAAACAATTAGTAATCAATAATACTAAGCATATATTTATTAAAATCAAATTTTTAATATCAATATGCAAATTAGCTTTCCAATTCACACTGTAAACCGCTATTTTGTTGTATATATAAATACAATTGCATGTTATTAGTATGTATATATGGTCAACGGTATTAATGATATAAAACAATTTTATTAATAATTTAGGTTTAAATAAAAATGAAATCATGGAGAATGTGATGTAAATAACAAAGGGAATTGTGACTTGAATAGTAATATAGTTTCGGTTACAGACAGAAAAACACACAATCTCCATTATAATAAGATATAACGTACTGCTTTTTGTAAGCTTGTGAAATTAAGCTCATATTTACTCAGATTGCCTCACGCACTTTTTGCCCTGGCCACCTCATGAGCTTCAGTTTGATCGTGGCTCTCCACGTTAAAAAAAAATGTTTAACTTTTGTAGGTCAGGAAAATAAATACCCAGATTGCTTGCGTTATAACTGTTCTTTAGGGATCACCCATTAAGGTACTAAGCAGGCTCGTCACTACTTCAATGATATCGTAGTTTAATGGTTACCACGCTAATCTCCCAAATCTATTACTATTGAATAGCTAGTTCTATCCGCGTTAATGCATTTTGTTTAGAATGGGACCATAACAGGTAATACTACTACAGACTTGAGTGGACCTGGGAGTAATGCTAATGGAGGAGTACTTCACACTCTGCAGATTTCCAGTAAGGGCCAAAGTGGAGTGCTGCATGTCATTGTCATGGACTTCTCAGCCACCAAGACAGCGGTGTTTGACCCTAGCTCATTAACCTTTACCCCACAGGAAAGACCCCAAGCTCAGTTTACCAATTACACATCTCCATTGAAATTAAAGGTATATGATCAAGATCATTCCGATGCCTGAGGCGTGCCAGTGAGGCAAGTACCAAAAGGATTGGACAATTTTTGTCACTACCTACATGTAGGCGTGAAGGTATCAACTTTATTTTTGGTTTTGTGTCACATTTGCCTAAGTTTGTGAGTGTGTGAGAGGGAATTAAATACCACTACTAACTGAGCTATTTACTCCTCCCTCTTCCTTGAGACATCATCAATGATCACATTTAATTATTACGTCGTAAAAATCTCTCTCTCTCTCTCTCTCTCTCTCTCTCTCTCTCTTCTCTCTCTCTCTCTCTCTCTCTCTCTCTCTCTCTCTCTCTCTTAAGCACCGAAACAGCACGATATCAAAGTGGTGCTCCGTCAGTAATTGTAAATGCAGTTAATGTAGAATTGTATCAACAGTGAGATATGAAATGCCTCATCGCACGACTTCTTATATAAACAAACTTCTTGAAAAAAAAAAAAGAATTCTTTCCCGCTCTCACACATGTTCACGTAGTCAAGTAACCGACATTATTATACGCATTAATCCCTTCTGCACAGGACTTTGTTGTTTCTTTTTTATTACCATTATTATTATTATTATCTTTCTTGCGTTCAAATCAAGGCAAATATGCTCGTGGGACATGCAGATACAGGTCACACGGAAATTTTAATATCTTTGTAAACAAGAATATAAAAAAAATAACAAAGATTACGCGGGAAAGTTTATGATTCTTGTGGCATTTCTTAGACATTGGTCGCGTTCCAAACAGGGAAAAAAAAGATTGTCGATGGTTAGGAATGAATCCAAGCGTTACTAACAGAATAGTACTATTTTATGTAAGGGCTGGTTTAGCTCTGTCGGTAGAGCACCCGCCTAGGAATCGCAAGGTACCGGGTTCGATACCGGTCCCCGCAAAATCAATGCATGAGTAGCACAGGTTGGTTTTACAATAGAAATGCATTGAGAATCAATTAAAAAGGGATTTTCAGTGGTCAGGAAATAATTCAAGTGTTAATAACTAAATAGTACTATCTATATATTAATACTCTTGTTCCTTAATCTTCCGACTGTTATCATCTTGCAACACGCTCTGGTTAAAAATGAGACCGTCCAAATCCTCATGTAAACCCTGATTATCTGGTGTTGCTTATGCGACGAATTCTTATTTCTTATACGAGTGTCGTCACCTCAGCTAAATGATGGACCATTCTGTTTTTATTAGAAAGAAAGAAAGGGAAGAAATAGAACATACTACACAGAAAAAATATAATAAGAAAGAAAGAGAGTAAGGGAAAGATAGAGAGTGGGAGTGAGTGAGCAGAAGCGATAACGCTAATCTGTTTCAATCGAACATAATGAAAAGAAGGAAAGAAAGAAAAAAAGAGCGAGAGAGAATTAGATTAAGATTATTATACTTTTTACATATTGAACTATTTGACTCTTAAGTAAACATATCAAACGTCGTAATAATTAAATTATCATACTGTGGTATATCCACAGGTCCTGCTAGTACATAATGTGGAAATGCATTGCAAATCAAGAAGAAAGAGATTGTTAGTGGCTAGGATTTAATGCAAACAGTACTGACAGAAAAAGTTTTGGTTTGTTTTGTTTTACGGCATATCAACCTCAGTGGGTCATTTAATGCCGATAAAGTTTTGAAATAAATCAATTCTTAATGGATAATACAATTTTTTTATAAATACATTTTTCTATTTAACCCATAGATGGGACCCTAACAAGTACTACCACTCCGGGTCAGAGTGGACCAAGGAGCAATGGTGATGAAGGGGTGCTCCACATTCTCCAAACCTCCAAAACTGGAACCTCACCATCAGATAGAGTTTAACGTCATTCCCAGGACATGTAGACCCGCAGCCACCGCCTTCAAGCACCCATATGATAAAAAGGGGTTTGGCTTGCCATAAGGGCAATAGGGTTGGGAAAATCATATAGGTGCTAGGGCTTGACGTGACCAGCCGATTGATCGGAGGGGGCCTCTCCGACCGCCCGTCTAGCCCAAGATAGGGTCAAAGTGGAGTATTTCATGTCATGAACTGCTCATCCACCTGGGTTCTATCCTTAAGCATCACGGGTCGCCACCCACGGCCAACAGGTGGCCCCATTGGGGGAGTCTTACCCCTCTGCAGAGGTGCATTCTAACGCCCCAGCAGAAAAAGGTGATTGTATTAATATGTCTAGCTTTCATTATCATGACTAACTTAAAAGCCGCTCTATATGGTGGCAATTAAGATAGCTCATGTTGACGGCTTTAAAATAAATGTGACACTGACATTTTCATTTATTATAAAAAGAGGATATAAAAACTGTTATTGTACAAAAAAGAAATCGTTGCAAAGATATCATGTAAAAATTCGCTGAAAACAACAGTAGTAATTAGTACTTGTGAATCCAAAATTTCAGGATTTGCGGGTCGAGATTTTTTTTTTTTTTTTTTTTTTTTTTTTTTTGCTCACGGAGTCAGTCTGATTCCAAAATGGTATGATATGTTGGGTTACGTCCTCTAGGGATTGAACTATTTGGCAATAGTTCTTGAGTAAACATATCAAATGTTGTAATAATTTAATTATCATTCTGTGGTATATCCACAGGTCCTGCTAGTTAGAGATTATTTCTTAATGTAAACAAATGACTGGCGGACTTTTTGTAGGATCAAGTTTCATTATTTTAAAAAAATGTCTATTCATTGATATTTTCGTGTGTGTGTGTGTGTGTGTGTGTGTGTGTGCGTGTGTGTGTGTGTATGTGTGTTTGTTTTAATTTAATTATATTTTTAGTACAGGATATCTGAGAATGTTAATTTACAACCATCAATTACTTTTATTTTATTTTATTTTATTTTATTTTATTTTATTTATTTATTTATTTATTTATTTATTTTAAATCTCGGGAAGCTTATCTCCAAGTAAATATGTTGAATGTCCAAATATTTACTTAAACATAAGCTTCCTGAGATTTTTAATGAAATCCTATATAAAATGCCATTTTGAATATCCAAATGGCATTTTATATAAATTTCATTAAATAAATAAACATGGTGGAGATTATTTTATTATTATTATTTCCACTCATTTTTTTCTTACAAAATCCTTTTTTCATAAATAAATTCATTCATCTAATGAATTCATAAACACAAGTTCCCACCACAAAACTAACACAGAATGTGGGCTGGTAGAATATGCCTCACCCCCAAGGCTCTTATTTTCGTTTCTTTCCCATTATTCAACAATCCACTCAGTGCCTTGTTTACAATTAACTGTGGGGTGTGTAGTGCTATGTTAGAACAACTGTCAAAATAGTTAATAAGGGGGACAGAAAAAAAAATTAGTTTCCCATTATGAGCCATGATTAAGCTTAATATTTATTATAAACTGGGTGGTGGATGCCCACCTAGCACATCTAGAATATATTCTCATGTTTTGTGTGGTGGTGGAGGGGGGTATGAGAGTGTTTCAGCAGATATTTTTTCCCCCGAAAATTTGTGATAAAAATAGGTGCTAATGCAGAATAACGCGCATGAGATAATATCATAAGATTACGTATAAAAAAACATTACATTTCGTTACATTTCACGGAAATACCCGAAACTTTTTAGACGCTAGGGTTAGGGTTAGTTTTAGGGTTTGTGTCAGTGTTAGGGGTTGTGTTTGGGTCAGTATTAGGGTTAGAGTGAGGCTACTTCGGGAGTTTCCGTAATCAAATGCTATTTATACGTAAAATGCGATTCTAATGATATTATCTCTGGCGCGCGATTCTGCATTTGATCCAAAACAAAACAGATGAAGAAAAAAATGCGGGGAATGAAGAAACTAATTTGTTTTTATTTTCTGAAATCTTGACTTTTACCCAGTAACCTAACTTTCAGCGAAAAGAAAACACTAAGATTTATGAATGAGTTACTGTGAGAAAAAAAAAGCAAAACTTTTCTTAAGTCTAACATTACTCAATTTGTCATAGAGAAGTCCACTTTAAAGAATTGTCCCAGGAGAATTTCAGATTCAGCAAATTATCTGCGAAGTATAGGATAATTAAAATGGTTTCAAACTTGAATATAATCTATCACGAACATTCTTATGTTACACACACACACATATATATATATATATATATATATATATATATATCTTATTATAATGGAGATTGTGTGTTTTTCTGTCTGTAACCGAAACTATATTCCTACTCAAGTCACAATTCTCTTAGTTATTGACATCACATTCTCCATGATTTTATTTTTATCTAAACCTCAATTATTAATAAAATTGTCTGACATTATTAATACTGTTAACTATGTCTACATACTGACAACATGCAATTATATTTATATATACAACAAAATAGCGCTTTACAATGTGAACGGGAAGGCTAATTTGCATATTAATATTAAAAAATCGAATTTAATAAATATGTGCTTAGTATTATTGGTTTCTAACTGTTTGGTTTTATTTTAATGAATATAAGCAAAAATCTCTTCAATGAATCTTAAATGAAATCCATTAACAAGATAAAATAACTGCCATTTTATTCTTTACTTCCTCTTATAACTAAATACTTAAATTAGAAAAAATAACAATGAAAGACGTGAGTGATGGAAGAGTAAGTTTCAGTTGTTCCATTTTTTTATTATACTCCCTCTGTTTCAAATCTTTTATTATACTCCCTCTGTTTCAAATCTTTTTATCTGTATTCTTATTTAGTTTCATTAGCCTTTCTAATTTAATACAATATTTTATTACATTAAAACTTAAATACTTGCACCCGGAGGGTGCATATATTTGCTAGTATATATGAAGAAAATAACAGATTAGGAACAATCCGACCAAACGTGAGGAAATGTATTGGAAAGGTGAATAACGTACACAAACAATCCGAGATGTGTCATGTCAGAGACGAAATATTAATTAAATTGTTTGTGTTCGTTATTCACATTTCTAGTACATTTCCTCTCATATACACACACATTATATATATATATATATATATATATATATTATATATATATATATATATATAGTGTTTGTGTGTGTGTGTGCGTATAGGTTCTAGGGAAACTATTAGTCGCAGTCATTATCAGGTCGTGCTATCATCACGGATATCAATGACACTCTTGGACCATCCTTATCGGTTATCGCCCCTGGGAGGTCTTCAGCGCAGCATCCAGAATCCGCACAGATCATTTTGATGTAGGTGTTTACTGGTCGGCCTACTCTGGTGTATCCATGTGTAGAAGTCCATAAGAGAACGTCACTTATCAGTTGTCCTTGTTTCACCAGCGGCGTACAGCAGATCTTGTTCGTCTAACTCGGATAATTTGGGCGATAAGAAGGACTTATAGAAATATTCAAAAATGACGAAAATATTTTTCAGAATTACTGTTACAGTAGAAGCAGCCTTAGTAGGGTCAGGTGGCTTCGTTGCATGAATAATTTGTGAGACAGGGACGGATAGAATCTACTCACGTGTGTGTGTGTGGTATTTTCTTTTATAACAAAGACTCCAGAGTAGGTTTATTTTAAGAATCTTTTACTAATTTTATCTATCTACGTAAGACAGCAAATGTTTTATTCAAGCCTGTGTAGAAATAGACAGAACTTTTTCTTAGTGCTTTCAACTAACCATAACCTTTTTAAGGGTAAAATTAAGATGTTTTGTGAAGGTTTGGGTAAACCATATATATATATATATATATATATATATATATATATATATACTTAACTTGAGCCCATGGAACCCAGGTGGCTGAACAGTCCATGACATGCAACACTCTACTTTGGCTCTTACTTGGGCTTGATGGGCGGTCGGAGAGCCCCCCCCCCTTTGATCAATCGGCTAGTCACGTCAAGCCCTAGCACCTATATGATTACTCCAACCCTATTGCCCTTGCAGCAAGCCCCAGACCTTTTATCATATATGTGCTAGAAGGCGTTGACCGAGGGTCTTCATGTCCTGGGAATGGTGAGGTTTCTGGAGGTTTGGGGTATGTGGAGCACCCCTTCATCACTATTGCTCCCTGGTCCACTCTGACCCGAAGTGGTAGTACTTGTTAGGGTCCCATCTATGGGTTAAATAGAAAAATGTGTTTATAAAAGAAAATTGAGTATCCATTAAGAATGAATTTATTTCAAAACTTTTCGGCATTAGATAACCCACTGAGGTTGATATGCCGTAAAATAAACCAAACTAAACTTAACTCCAGCCCTGTCTCATTTGTTATTCCCGAGGTGGAACCACCTGGGTCTAATTCTACATGATGTACATGTTTTATGTAATGTACATGTTTCATGTAATGTACATGTTTCATGTGTTAAGTATTAGCAATTAGCTGAAGATATCTGCCATCACGCACATGCATATATGAGGGAATTTTCAATGTAAAGTATTAATAATGTTTTGATATTCTAGCCGCGTTTTTTTAGTCGCAATTTCAGAATCGTAGAAAAACGTACAAATCTAGTTATTTTGTCAAATGTCTCTAGCAGTATTCTCAGAAAAAAAAAATGTTTTAGGTCAAAATGTTCTATGTTTTAGTGAGGGACCATCAATCAATCATATTTAGACATCTACCCAAAATGGCAAACAACAATAAACAAAATTTAACCAGTACAATTGAAACTAAAGACGACTTGCAATTACTAAATAAAATGCTGGCGCCAGTCAGGATGCACCCTGGGCAAGTTAATGCGTCCAAAAATATCAATTTGCCTCGAAAATCCCCACTGACAATTTGAAGCGAGATTGTCTAGCAGATACTGGCCAATTCTAATATATCATTTGGCGATCTCGTGTACTGATTGGACAATCCTATAATAGTAAACCCGTCACGACCTATAAGAGCAGTATTTCTAGTTTTCCAGGGAGTCGATGCGTCTACTGGGCAGCCAAGGCACATCGGCCGGTTGTAAGAGTTGGAAAACTAGTCACATAGATCAGTGAGTAGCGAGTTCGATTCTTGTTAGGGGCCAAGGCACATCAGTTGAGTGTAAGAGTTGGAGTGAGTAACAAGTTCGATTCTTGTTAGGGGCCAAGGCAGTTGAGTTAAGAGTTGGAAAACTAGGCACATAGATCAGTGAGTAACAAGTTCGATCTTGTTAGGGCAAGGCACATCAGTTGAGTTTAAGAGTTGGAAAACTAGGCATAGATCAGTGAGTAACAAGTTCGATTCTTGTTAGGAGCCAAGGCACATCAGTTGAGTTTAAGAGTTGGAAAACTAGGCACATAGATCAGTGAGTAACAAGTTCGATTCTTGTTAGGGGCCAAGGCACATCGGTTGAGTTTAAGAGTTGGAAAACTAGGCACATAGATCAGTGAGTAACAAGTTCGATTCTTGTTAGGGGCCAAGGCACATCAGTTGAGTTAAGAGTTGGAAAACTAGGCACATAGATCAGTGAGTAACACGTTCGATTCTTGTTAGGGGCCAGGCACATCAGTTGAGTTTAAGAGTTGGAAAAGGCACATAGATCAGTGAGTAACAAGTTCGATTCTTGTTAGGGGCCAAGGCACATCAGTTGAGTTTAAGAGTTGGAAAACTAGGCACATAGATCAGTGAGTAACAAGTTCGATTCTTGTTAGGGGCCAAGGCACATCAGTTGAGTTTAAGAGTTGGAAAACTTATCACATAGACCAGTGAGATCTTGCTAGAGGTCAAATCAGCCGCGTTTAAGATTTGAAAAATTTGTCACATAGATAAGTGAGTAGCAAGTTTGATTCTTGCTAGGGGTTTCAGGTTTCTGGCCTTCTGCTAAAATAAGCTTAGCAAATGACAATTTTGCAGTACAGTCGTGTATTTTACAAGATATATTTTCTTAAAAGATTGTCATTTTGCTTTGAAATGAGGCTGTTTGGCTGAACGAGGAAATTTATTCATA
The DNA here is from genome assembly GCA_023376005.1 of Doryteuthis pealeii. Lineage (NCBI taxonomy): Eukaryota > Metazoa > Mollusca > Cephalopoda > Myopsida > Loliginidae > Doryteuthis > Doryteuthis pealeii. The sequence goes on from CM042148.1 coordinate 76,942,017, forward strand.
ACAGCTCCAATCTCAAACAGTAACAAAACTCTTAAACATAAGACATTGGTTGGTTGTTTTTACGGCATGACAACCCTTGTTGGGTTTTAATTTTTTTTTTTTTTACAACAGGGTCAATTTCTTTATTGATATTTTTAGCAGAATTCTGTATTCATGGTTCTTTTACTAAAAAAAACTCCCGTATAGAAACTTATTAAAAAAATCTTCTGATATAATTATTCAGACTCTTATCTTCATAGAAAAATATAAAATCGTTTTTTGTCGTTCATTTTATCATATTTCATAAAATAGAATTGGGGGGGGGGGGATAGACCTCGTAAAAATATTTCTCCTGATATATTTAAGAAAAACCCATTTCAAACATATTTTCATCAAAAGGTAAGTAATTATGGAAATTTTCGTGACAATCGGGCTATTAATTGATTTTTCATAGAATTAAATTACACAGGGCAAATTGGAGGTTCCTATTGAGCGCCAAGTAAAAGTCGGAATTTCAGATACAGTGCTACTGTGACTTATGAGTGCCTCAACTAACGACCGCCCTGTCGGCTGCGGCGTTAGAATGCACCGACTGCACCTCTGCAGAGGGGTAAGACTCCCCCAATGGGGCCACCCGTTGGCCGTAGGTGGCGACCCGTGATGCTTAAGGTGGATGAGCAGTTCATGACATGCAATACTCCACTTTGGCCCTATCTTGGGCTAGACGGGCGGTCGGAGAGGCCCCCTCCGATCAATCGGCTGGTCACGTCAAGCCCTAGCACCTATATGATTTTCCCAACCCTATTGCCCTTATGGCAAGCCCCAACCCCTTTTTATCATATGGGTGCTTGAAGGCGGTGGCTGCGGGTCTACATGTCACGGCTGATACCGACAATAGACCACTCCGCCAACTTTTAAGCAAAGTTGAGTAAACGTCTATAGAGAGAACACACGTACGTCATCTGTGATTTTTTTTCCTAACGAAAATGGGTGTCGTATTTTTTAGGAAATAATGAATAAAAATATTTTTTTCGTGTCAGTTACATGCTCATACAATTGTCTATTCATTATCGCTATTTCCTTATCTCTTTCTTTGTAAAGCGATTTCCTTTTTCTTTTTTCTTTTTTTTGTAGTGACGTAAGCGAAGACACCATAATACACCTTTAGGTGAGGCGTGAAATAAAAACGGATTATTATTAAAGCATTTAAAGAAAAAAATACTACTTTTTTTTCTTTTTTTTAAATAGAAGTTATCATTCTATCACGGAAACGATATAATTGAATCGTTACTCTCCGTGACCAGATCGCCCGGTTGACGGTGCTTAGAATAAGCTGATTGTATCCCTTGTCGAGGAGGTAACACCCCCCACCCCTACCCTCAAAAATTGATTGTCCTGAGTATGACACTAAACTGCATCTCGCTCTTTTATTTTTATTTTCTTCTTTTCATCTGTTCATTATATTTGATTGAAACAGATTAGCGTTATCGCTTCCGCGCGCTCACTCCCTCTCTCTCTCTATCTTCCCCCATGTATCTTTATTTCTTTCGTTCTTATATTTTTATGTGTAGCACGTCTTTTTTCTTTCCTTTCTTTGTTTATAATAAAAACGGAATGGTCCATTATTTAGCAGTCATAAGAAATAAGAATTCGGTGGATAAGCAACACAAAATAATCAGGACTTACATTTTTGCATTTCATTTTGGGTGATTTGGAAGGTCTCATTTTTAATCAGAGAATGTTGCAAGATGATAACGGTCGTACGAATACGAGTATTAATATATAGATAATATATAAATAATATTAAAAGCTTCCAATTATTATATATTTGTATTAGCTCTGGGGGGTGGGTATGTATATTATTGTTATGGTATTTGACCCTGTACGAAATATGCATTTGTGTGTATTTTTTTTTTCTTGAAGGAATTGAACCCATTACTCAAATGATCTGTGGGAATAGCTTGATATTCATTGCTTCAAGGGCCGGGTTAGCTCAGTCGGCAGAACGTCCGGCTAGAAACGGCAAGGTTCCTAGTTCAATACCGGCCCTCGTCAACTCAGCGTATGAGTACCACAGCGATCTGTGCGGTAAAGTAAGGAGCTGATGGTAGGTGTGGCGCCCCGCTTCAGATTCAAAAACTATCTCCTTGGTCTAGCGCTAGTGAAAATGGGATAGACTCCCTCGCTGATTGGCTGATACCGTCTTTAGGCGACCCCGACGATTTTAACTTTTTTTTATGGCGGAAGCTCCTGGTTTGCACATGCGCCTTTATATATGTAAATCAATCTTAAAACGCAAGATAACTAACTGTCTAAAATTTAGATTTAGTGCGGATTAGCTCAGTCGGTAGAGCGTTCGGCTAGAAACCACAAGGTTCCTAGTTCGATACCGATCCTCGCCAACTCAGCGTATGAGTAGCACAGGGATCTGTGTGGTAAAGTGAGGAGCTGATGGTAGGTGCGGCGCCCCACCTCAGATGTTAAAACCAATCTCCTTGGTCTAGCGCTATTGAAAAGGGGATAGACTCCATCGCTGACTGGCTGATACCGACTTTAGGCCGCCCCGTCGACTTTACTTTACTTATCATATAGTAGCTATTTCCCCATAATAGTTGTTACACTGACATATTTTATTTGCGTAGGATGTTTAAAAAAAATTTTTTTTAAAGGAATGCAACTGTCTTTTTGACAACTTGTATTGAAACTATTTTAATTTCTTTGTAGATCTGAAAACACAAGTTGTAGACAGCCAAATCTGCGAAGATGGCTTTTTAAGAGAGTTTCTAGGTAAGCGAGTTAAACGCGCAGACACACCATCAAAAATTTCGACAATTAACAAAGATCATCATCATCATCATCATTGACTTGGAGTAGTAGTACTTGTTAGGGTACCGTCTAAAAGTCAAATATATCTGTTTGAAAATAATTTGCATTAAAAAGGAATATTTGATACCATATAACTGTTTGCAAATGATTTGTGTTAATAATAGTTATTTGGTGCTATAATTGTTTTCTAAAGATTATTATTATTAGTTAATTGAAACCATATAATTATTTGCAAATTATTGGTCTTAGGAATACTTGATATCATATAACTATTCAAACAAATGATTATCGTCAAATTTTAATTTCTTTGTAGATCTGAAAACACAAGTTGTAGACAGCCAAATCTGCCAAGATGGCTTTTTAAGAGAGTTTCTAGGTAAGCGAGTTAAACGCGCAGACACACCATAAAAAATTTCGACTATCAACAAAGATTATCATCATCATCATCATCATCAGGTCGCGCTGAAAGCACGGGTTCCCAAGACCCTCTCTCACCACCCATCTCTATTGGTCTTGGCCTCTGGCAGGTCTTCCAAGCGGCATCCATAATCTGCATAGAGCTGATTGATGTAGTTTTTTATTCGTCGGTCTACGCTGGTGTGTCCATGTGTAGGTGTCCACAGGAGAAAGTTGCTTATGATTTTGTCCTTGTTTCTCCAGCAGTGTCCAGCATGTATGATTTTTCTTACTTGGATGATTTGGATGACCACTTACCTCCTATCTCACAAACCATCCAATCAAGACATGCTGGGTACTGCTGGAAAAGTGAGGTCTAACTCATAAGCAATGTTCTGCTATGGACTCCGGTACATGTATGCCAGTGTTGGCCGACAAGCAAAAACTGTGCTGACTGGATCCTGTAAAGAGGACTTACTAAGGGCGATGGGCGATAGTGTCTGATGGTGATGGGGAGTCAAGGGAATCTGTGCTATCAGCAGGCCTTGATGATGATGACTATTTGTCAATGGTAAGCTATATAACAGACACAGCAAAAAGGAATGGGTTGCTGGAACGAGGCTACCGCATGACGCAATCGTTCCAATTGCTAAATAGTGTTGTTGTTTAATAGTGTTGGCAAGTGACTAACGTTGAAGTATAAAACTTACGTAGGCGCAATTTCTATTCTCTCATCCTTAGAGGTGCGTCGTTTTAAGAAACACCAATGAATGCAACAAATAACGATGCATTGACATTCGCATTTATTGTTAAATGCGTAAATCGCATCCAAAAAAAATTTAAAAAGATAACCTTTTTGGATGCATTTCCTTCTTCATTCTTTATAATCAATTATTATTATTATTATTATTATTATTATTATTATTATTTTATTTCACTCCTACGAGTTTTTCACACTAGTGTAAGCTGGCTGGTCTTTCACTGGTATTTGAGTTACAACAAGTCTCCTCAGGTCTCCAAGACTCTCCTGAGTATTCCAGTTGATTTCAACAATGCTTTTGTCTTAATGGTCTCAAATCTTCCTCTGATTTCCAGTTCCTCTAGTCTGTTTTCTAAACGATTGGGGACCGTTCTAAGCCCACCAATTACAATTGGTATCACTTTCACCGTCATATTCCAGTTTTTTTTATTCTCTAGCATGGTCCAGATATTTTTCTATCTTTTCATTTTCTTTCATCTTCATCCTGTGATCTGCTAGATTTATTATTATTATTATTATTATTATTATTATTATTATTATTATTATTATTTGAAGATAATATCAAATTACGCATTTATAGTTTTTGAATGTTATGAGTTAACAACTTTGAAGTTGTAATTGAGTTGGAGTTCCATGGTATAATGATTGCACGAATTTAAACTATAAATAACATTCTGAGATTTAAGTGTTGTCGATTTCAATTTTTGTTTAAATTTTTTTTAATTACTAATAACATAAATACCTAACAAAATTAAATAAAATATAACTTTACAATAATTTTTGTTGTTTTTATTTTTTTAAATTAAATGAAAAAAATTGAAGATTCTGTTTTGTGAAGTAGCTCACTTATTTAAATATATTCATCTTATTTTAGAAAAAAAATTAACTTTTCAGGTGGGTGGTTTGAAGTACAATAAGGCTAACGTTAGAATTTCGAGGTTAATTACTGCATTATCGTTGACATGAATAATTATAAAAGCTATCGACAAAAAAATCTATAATGTTATTGTGGCTGATGTGCTGGACTGCGACATCGTAGTAAGTAAGTTCGAACTCCAGTCGCGCTATCAAGTTTCACTTAGACGAAGTATGAATTCTGTTCATACACCCCCTAGCTATGGATTAAATAGTACCTCTACTGTTCATCTGCAAAGATTTCTTTGGTTTTAAATAACCTCGAAGGTTGAAATGTCATTAAACAAAGAAACGAACCGAACCGAACCGAACCGAACCGAAAGAGAGAGAGAGAGAGAGAGAGAGAGAGAGAGAGAGAGAGAGAGAGAGAGAGAGAGATTTTTTTATATTCGTGATGTAGGCATTTTATCTTCAACGACTCAATATTTTTGTCAGGTAATTTCAAATAAAGAATCCTCAGTTTCAGCAATGATTTTTAAAAGTATTTCTAATAGGAATATATATATATATATATATATATATATATATATATATATATAATATATATTATTATTATATATTATTATTATTATTATTATTATTATTACATATGTATTAGAATGAGTCACTGAAACTTGGAATATGTGCTATGCAAAAAATATACATACAATTGAACACGTTCAGTGACGTCACTCATTGCTGGGTGCCTCAAATGTCAACTCTCGCGTCATTTGACTAAACTTAAGTAACAATATCTTTAAGAAAGACACATTGTCAAGAATTAGTTTTATAAAATGTTGAACAATATGGTATCCTATCCTTTTTCTAATTCTTATACTCTTATCTAATAGATCCAATCTATGCACTAACATTCACTTTTTTTTTTAATTGATTAAATGATAGATAATAACAATAAAATTATATTCGGTTAAATCCTACTTAACGGACATAAAATTGTCAGTGTTGATAAATAAAAGATATAATGCACCAGTTATTCTATTTGAAAACTCTTACATTTTTTCAGGTCAGTTAACTTTGAACCACGTATCTTTGAGGCGTAACACAGATTCGCAAACATACGTAGTTCAAAGTTAATTGACCTGAAAAAATGTAAATGTTTTTTAATAAAATAACTGGTACATTACATATTTTATTCATTAATGTATCAACACTGAAAATTTCATTAAATTCGGTTAATTCCTTGATTTTAGTATTTTTTTTTCTTTCGGCGGGGTTACATACGATGGTGGAATTTATGTCCGTTAAGTAGGATTTAACCATATATTCTTATATGTCGATTTTGATAATCTAGAAATTTTGTATCGCAGAATAATTTTCTTTTAAATGTTTTTTTACATGTTAATCTATGTATTACTAAAATTGTTTTTTTTGTTTATACACATACACACATACATACATACATACATACATACATATAAAGCGTCGTCGATATAATAGTTATAAAATAGTAGCCACAAGGTCGATGACGCTTGAAGACTATCAATTTCTCACATATGCGATCATGAATGCGTGTTGTGTAACGGTTATTGCCCTAGGAAATGGACTCGGTGACCAGAGTTCAAATTCTGGAATGTTTCATCCTGCTCTACTGGCCAGTAATTGAGCACTTTCTTGATTTAAGAAAAACGTTTTTACAATAATTCATGATTATTATTGATAGTAGGATGGGCTGGCTGGGCTCTTTAACCTTGGTTAGGCAACTAGTCTAGGAAAAGGAAAACTCTGAATTCAAACCAGTTGAACTCTGCTAAAGAAATTGATTTTGTGTTGCATCCTGCTCGTGCGGAGTGGTTGGTAAATACATACGAGAGAAATCAACAGTCACCAAACGCCGTCGACTCTATCCTAATATATATATATATATATATATATATATATATATATATATATATCCTATTATATGGAGATTGTGTGTTTTTCTGTCTGTAACCGAAACTAAATTACTCAAGTCACAAAAATAGTTATTGACGTCACATTCACCATGAATTTATTTTAATTTTAACCTCAATTATTAATAAAATTGTTTTACATTATTAATACTGTTAACCATATCTACATATTAATAACATGCTATTATATTTATATATACAAGAAATAGCGGTTTACAGTGTGAATAGGAAGGCTAATTTGCATATTGATATTAAAAATGTGATTTTAATAAATATGTGCTCAGTATTATTGATTTCTAACTGTTTGGTTTTATTTTAATGAATATAAACAAACATCTCTTCAATGAATCTTAAATGAAATCCATTAACAAGAAGAATAAATGTCATTTTATTCTTTACTTCCTCTTTTAACTAAATACTTAAATAGAAAAAAATAACAATGAAAGACAGGAGTGATGGAAGAGTAAGTTTCAGTTGTTAGTTTCAAATCTTTTTATCTGCATTCTTATTTAGTTTCATTAGCCTTTCTAATTTAATACGATATTCTATTACATTAAAACTTAAATACTTGCACCCGGAGGGTGCATATATTTACTAGTATATATAAAGAATTTACCAAACCCTCCACACGAGCAGGATGCGACACAAAGTCAATTTCTTAAGCGGTGTTTTAACACGTTTGAATTCAGAGTTGCCAAACCAGGGTTAAAGAACCTAGTTCACCCTACTAATTTACTCATAGCTAGGGGAGAATGCCCTACTACTTATCCATAGCTGTAGAGGCAATAGTCTTAATTTAAATATATATGCTCTATCGCCAATTCTGAGCATTCTTTAATTATGAATATAGGAAACTATATCATTAACGCCATAATCTCTCTCTCTCTCTCTCTCTCTCTCTCTCTCTCTCTCTCTCTCTCTCTCTCTCTCTCTCTCTCTCTCTCTCTCTCTCTCTCTCTCTCTCTCTCTGTCTTTATCTCTGTGAGTGTGTGTGTAATTGTTACACACCATAAAACAGCTCATCATAGCGAGATTTCTATAAGAGCAATACTCTTAAAATTCTCGAGCATGGAGAATATAACATTTCCCATCCCAATCTGAATGTTAATTTTACTGAGGGGAAAAAACTAATAGTTAGATAAAAAGAAGGGTTGGGCCATCAAACTGCACACGGTTCGGGTCAACTTCCGGCATTTTCACAGTTTCAAGTCACACTCTCGCCAATACCCCAAAAGTCTGTTCATATTCGTAATAAAGTACTGTATATGTTTGGATGTTTCATTCAATGGTGAGGTTCCAGTTTTGGAGGTTTGGGGAATGTAGAGCACCCCTTCATCACCATTGCACCTTGGTCCACTCTGACCCGGAGTGGTATTACCTGTTAGGGTCCCATCTATGGGTTAAATAGAAAAATGTATTTATAAAAAAATTGTATTATCCATTAAGAATTGATTTATTTCAAAACTTTATCGGCATTAAATGACCCACTGAGGTTGATATGCCGTAAAACAAAACAAACAAACAAACTTTAATCATTCAAGTCCTCGATATGACATATGAAATGCAAATTAGAATAATTCACTCCTCCCTAGAAAGTAGTATCAATATCAGGTTATTCCTTATAACTCCAACCTAAAAAAAGGGTAACCACTCTGAATTAATTTTATAAATTATCTATTTATTTATTGATCTACTAGGAAAAAAGAAAACGGGGTTAGGGTTAGGGTTAGGGTTTAGGGTTAGTTTAATGGGAAAATAATGGGTAGATTAATTATCAGATAAAATTCATTCAGAGTGGTTCCCCTTTTTTAGGTTGGAGTTATAGGAAATAACCCAATATCATTATGGACCGCTGTTACACCGGAAACCTAACGAGTTTTACGGGTCATCGAGTTGTTTACAAATTCCTGGAAATAAACCTCCTCTCGGAAGTATCAAATTTCAACAAAAATATCAAATAACATCCACCAGAAATCAACTTACCAAACAATGTAAAATCTTTTTGTATAAAAAATGAAAATAAAACGAAGGTGGGTGTTATACCACTTTGGAATTTCCGAAACAGTTATTTACGTGATAAGCAGAGGGGGGGGGGTGCATGTTAAATAGTTCAAAATGAAATCTAGATATTTTATTAAATTCTACGTTTTGAAAGGTCAACGTTATTATTAATTATGAAATTTCGGACTGTTGTCCTCATCTTTATTGTGTATAAACACAAAGTTCAGGCCACTGTAACCTCGGGTTCTGTTTTAGGTGGTTTTGTTTTCAATTCATTATGTTAATTACTTTAAAATAAGTAATCTTCAGACGATTACCCATCAATTCAAACGCAGTTTCGGAGCTTAATCGTTCCTGCTCTCTCAAAGGCACTCTAAGCAGCATAAATGCCACCAGATTTATGAAAAAATTGTGATTGTGGAGCGCCCTGTATGTGATGAAATTGATTTGATATGCGATCTACCTAATCCTAACTCTAATTTTCTTCGTTTTCATTCCTTTGAATAATAAATGATATATTTTTTGTTGTGCATATTCAATTTGCCTGTGAATTTAATAAGTTATTCTCAAAATTGTATAATTTTATTTTTTTTAAATAAATGTATAAAAATATGATAATGTTTTATTCAAGCTATGATAATGTTGTACCGGTCGTTCCTACAGTGGAGAACATGCACCGGTTCTCACTATAAATAGTGAGACACCGAGTGGAAAGGGAGAACTGTTCCCGTTAACGACAAGCTAGTCGTACATGTACCATTATTGTAAATACACTTGTCTTATTTTACCCTATCTCGACTTGACTTCTTTTTACTGTTGGGACAAACATCACAACAGATAAAACAAATGATGTATTTAGATCACACACTAAAATAAGATGCGACTTTTACAGATTTTGTTGGCACGTAGATAGCATATAAAAGTAAAACCGTTTTATTGTCAGTAACTGCTCCGATTTGAAAGAGAGAGAGAGAGAGAGAGAGAGAGAGAGAGAGAGAGTGTGTGTGTGTGTGTGTGTGTGTTGTGTGTGTGCCGAATTGTCTCAGCAGGAACTCTAGCTAGCCTTAATAATTTGGATGACCGTCCGACAAAGTGATTATTGGGTGCTACTTGGGTATGCGATTACATGTGATGAAATTGATTTGGTGTGTGATCAACCTAACCCTAACCCTAATTTGCTTCATTTTAATTTCTTTTAATAATAAATGATATATTTTTTATTATCTTTTTTGGTTGATGTACATTTAATTTGCCTATAGAGTTAAAATTAAAATGTGTTTTTTTTTTTTAAATAAATGTACAAAAATATAATAATGTTTTATTCAAGTCATGATAAACAAATGCTATATTTAGATTATTGAAGTCAGTCAGTCAGTCAGTATACTGTTGGTTTGGAAAACAGCAATTGACCAAGCACAACTTAACTAGGCCCAAGACAGCTGGTACTTATAGAACTCAAGAATAGTCCATTCATGTATTTGGGTGATTCCATTCATTGAGTCCTGATTGGCTGCTTGGTTTCTATGATGTTATGAGGCTTCATAAATACCCTGGCATTCTGCAATAGGATTGCAACAAGATTATATCTGTATTCAGTTACGGCTACTTGTTGCCTTGTCTTACCAATTCGACGGTAATTGGAACTTAGTATGATTATTCTACATAGATCACATACTAAATTAGAATTTGACTTTTGTAGATCACATTGGCACGTAGACTGCATACAAAAGTAACAGCGACCATTTTTTGTCAGTTTGATTCTGTCTGAAATCCATACTTCTGGTCTGGTCGGTTACCCGAGTTCAAACCCTCTGTAAATTTGAGTATGGCAACCGGTCTAGGAGAAGGAAAACTCTTAATTAAAACCAATTGTACTCCGCTTAAAAATTAATCTTATGGCGTGGCGCAGGGATTGGGTAAATGCAACCTGAGATTTGTTGGTTGGTTGGTTTATTGATTTTAACGGCATATCAACCCGTCTGGGGTTATGCCATGCCTAACGGTTAGGAAGTAATGTATATTGTGTATTTATATTTATATTTTTTAGTAATTGGTTTTAACAATGTGTTAGCACCATTGGGGATCATGTTGTATGGTATTAATTAAGTTCATATCTATATTCTATGGTATATGTTGCATGGTATTGTGCCAAGCTAAGCAATGTTTGGAAATCGTTTAATGTATTTGTAATGCGTATGTTTTTACGGTTAGGGGATGGGTATAATCAAATTATTTGGGTGTAAATGTTTTTGAAATATGCGTCACCCTGCTATAAAAAAAAAGGTAGCCATTTTTCTTGATCCTCCGACATTTTTGTGGTTAATTCTTTACATATTTGCAATCAATATGTGACTGTTAAAACTACCTTGACAAACAAACCTATTACCAAACAATGGTGATTTATTATTTACAGAGGGAAACGGTTAATGGCTGGATAAAGAGAAGGGTTGTGTTTGGTTAAACTGCGTACGGGCCGGATCAACTTCCAGCATTTCCACTGTTTTAAGTCACGTTCTCACCATGAAAGTCTGTTCATATTCGTGAAGTAAGGGTCGGTTTAGCTCAGTCGGTAAAGCACCCGCCTAGGAATCGCAAGGTTCCGGGTTCTATATCGGTCCCCGCCAACTCAGTGCATGAGTAGCACAGATTTAGTAATCTGAACTGTGCGGTAAAGTAGGTAGCTGACGGTAGGTGTGGTGGTCCATCTCAGAAAGAAAACTTCCTGGTCTAGCGCTAGCAAAAAGAGGATTGACTCACTCGCTGATACCGACAATAGGCCACTCCAACAACTTTTAACAGCATATGTCGATGTATAAATTGAATTATTAAACATTTTGAAAAGACTTTAAACTAAAGGTCGACTAATACGGTAAGTATATATATATATATTATATATATATATATATATATACTTACTTACTTACTTACCAACCCCTCAGTACGAGTAGGCATAGAATATACAGAATGTATATATATATATATATATATATATATATATATATATATATATATATATATTATCTTTTACTTTGTCTCGCATCTGTATCCTCTCTTTTTACACTTATGTACATACACATGTACGAAAGTAAGCTTTGTTTTTATCAGGGGTTTTATTCTCTCCTTCAATACCCTTCAATCTCATTTTTTGTTTTCCTTTTTGTTTTTGTTTTTTTTTCTTTTTTTTTGGTGGGGGTGTACTGGGGGTTTGGGGTTATTTTTTTATTTGTTGTTTTGTTTTGTTTTTGCCTTGATTTTTTCGTTTGGTTTATTTTTGTTCTTGAATAATTCATTTTAGTTTCACAGGTGAAATTGAGAAAGAAAAAAAAAGATAAGCACGAAAAAAAAAGTCCATATCCGTCGACTTAACTCACGTAGGAATTGACCCTGCGAGAATGCATGATGCATCAGTGAAAGAGAGACTCCTAAAAACAAAACTATCACATATAAAATGTTTCATGGCGATGAACAAACATCTTTCGCGCCCACACTTATTATGCCAAAAGTCGTGCAGTCTTAAATTTCCAAACACGTAATAAATCTTTCAAAACACAGATTATTCAGTGCATGTGTGTAGGTGTAAATTAATTGCAATATGTCTGTTCCTCTCTTCTTTCTTTCTATCTTTTTTTTTTGTTTTTAGACTTACCTTAACGAAATATTGAATATATCTACGCAGTGGCCAAGCTTTTTAATATACCTCTAAAATTGACAGTTTTGTTTTTTGGGGGTTTTTTTGTTTGTTTTTTTGTTTTTAGACTTACCTTAACGAAATATTGAATATATCTACGCAGTGGCCAAGCTTATAAATATACCTCTAAAAAGTTTTTGTTATAGGTGATATACCCTATTGACCAATGGAATACGCCGACAGGTTACTATAAATAAACAGGGATAATTGTGGCTTAGCAGTAAGCCAATGCAAGCAAGCCAATACTCTATTGTCGGACGTAGTTTTCCACATCTCTCTATTGTATTTGTCTACTTTCTGTTAATACATTTTTCTACTTTTGTTAACCGTCGTTTTGTTCTTATTTGACCCCTTAAAACCTCACAACAGTTTTGTTTTTTTGGGGTTTTTTTTGGGGGGGTTGTTTTTGTTTTTAGACTTACCTTAACGAAATATTGAATATATCTACGCAGTGGCTTAACTTTTAAATATACCTCTAAAAATAACAGTTTTGTTTTTATTTTTTGTGGGGCAGGAGATCACAATTCCCTCTATGGTTATGATACCTTGAACCCGCTAATCCCCTGTCAGCGGAATAGATAAAGGAAACATCTTCCTTTTACGAACAGTCGAAGCTCTCTAAATATCATATAGCCCTGTCGGCTGGGCTTTAGAATACACCGACTGCACCTCTGGAGAGGAGTATGCCCCCTCCCCAATGGGGCCACCTGTTGGTCGTGGGTGGCGACCTGTGATGCTTAAGGATAGAATCCTGGTGACTGAGCAGTCCATGATATGCAACACTCCCCTTTGGTCCTTAGTTAGGCTAGACGGGCGGGCGATGAGGCCCCTATCTGATCAATCGGCTGGTCATGTCAATTCCTAACACCTATATGATTGTCCCAGTTAATACCCTTGGGAAAGGTATGAATCCTACTCTCCCTCCATCTATGGGTAAATAGTAGGGAAGACTGGGCTCTTTAACCATAGCTAGGTAATCGGTCTAGGAGAAGGAAAACTCTGAATTCAAACCTGTTAAACTCCGCTTAAGAAATTGACCTTGTGTCGCATCCTGCTCGTGCGGAGGGGCTGGTAAATATATATATGATTGTCCCAACCCTATTGTCCTTATGACAACCCCCAACCCATTTTATGAAATATGTACTAGAAGGCGATGGCTGTCTTAGTATCCTGGGTATGACGGTAAACTGCATCTAATGGTGAAGTTCTAATTTTTTAACTCTGGTGAGTGTGGAGTACCCCTTAATCACCATACTCTCCGGTCCACTATGATTCGTGGCTTTAGCACCTGTTAGGGTCCGATCTAAGGGTTAAATAGAAAAAATGAGTTCAAAAAATGTGTTTAAAAATTTGAGTTTAAAAACAAATTGTATACCCATCAAAAATGAAAATAAATCGTCTTCGGGATAGGGTTGACATGCCTTAAAATCCAACCAACCAGTCACTACACCACCGAGACCGCCCCCCCCTAATTGAGGAGGTAAAGAAAAGAAAAGAAGGAGTATTGAGCTACTTCTAATGTCTACTGGATGTAATATACACTCGAAGAAGACAATGATTGATGGATTGATTTTAACGGCATAACAAACCGTCTAAGGTTATTTTATACCAAGAGGTTCGGAAATTGTGATGCACCTTATTATACATCTATTGAATTCTCTTGATTGGTTGGTTGGGTTTTGCGACATGTAAATCCCGTGGGTTATTTTATGCCGAAAACGTTTTTTGTTTTAATTGTTCTTGTTGGGTATTCACTTTTTAAAACTCATTTTTAAACACATTTTTAACTTATTTTTTAGCTATTTAACCATAAATGGGACCCTAACACGTACTAACACTCAGAGTGGACCTGGGAGCCATGGTTAAGGGGTACTCCACACTCCCCAGAGCTCCAGAATTGGAAAACTCACCACTAGTTTAATGTCATACCCAGGACATTTGAAATTCTGTGTTAGCGGTGTTAATATAGTTGTCTAACAAATTTTGCACCGTAGTATGCAAGGGCCAAACCAAATCAGCATCAAAGATTTTTTAAATCTGCCCGATCCTATAAAAAAAGACAGACGCCAGATGGAACGATGGGGTGTTGCAACAACAGAATACGACCAGCCCCGAGAACAAATACGGGTGGGTGGGTATAAAACATCCCGTCATAACAATTGACGACACGGATGAAAAAAATTGGCGCTCAAACAAATATTCAGCGACCAGCTATCTTTATTCAATTCATGTTTTCATTGTTTAGATTTGATTAAGGCTGATACAGAAGATTTTTTTTTTTTTTGTTGTCATTTATACTTTTAGAGTACAAATGGACTGTCCCATTAAGTAATGGGGATTTCTACAGGGAGCACTAAACTATACAATTTACCTCCTCCAATAGTATATGAGAGACAAGATTTTAGAGGCCAGTAAACTCGTATCCACGCTGAATGCTAGAAAGTATCTTAGTGTAAACACTAATACTAATACTAATTTGTTTTTATCACATCTTACAATACTGACAAGGTTAACTGTGAATCTGAAGGTTTTAAGATCAGTTAAATTACCAATTAAGTTCCTTATTTCTGAGTGTGGTAGACAATCGCTGACTAATGTTGATATTCGTACAATAACTTTGGGAAATATTGAACAAGTTCTATAAGACACAGTTGAATGGTAGATTGAATGATTAACTAATTGGTTTTAATATAAAATCGGGTAATTTATTAGGAAGTGTGCCCCGGTCTCCTGCCTCAAGAGTTGCTGCCCGGTGACTATTAAAATAACAACCCAGCTCAGTCTATTCAAAACTATCCATCTATCTATCTATCTCAATTTGTTTATATTTATCTATATTACTTTAAACACTAAGATTTTTTTTATTCATGTTTGTTTAATGTCTTGTTTTTAGTTTAAATAAACAAGAATTACGACAAAAAAAGAAGCGAACCCCACCCCCAAAAAACATTTACTTGTCGAAAATATCTATCTATCTATCTCCATTTGTTCGTATCTATCTATATTATTTTGTTTGTTTATCTATCTATCTATCTCAGTCTATTCAAAACTATATATCCATCTTCATATCTAAACAAGAATTACGACAAATTACGATAAATAAACAAGAATTACGACGAGCTGGGGTTGTTATTTTGATAGTCACCGGGTAGCGGTTTTTGAGGCGGGAGACCGAGACGCACTTCCTCATAAATTACCTAAAATCGTATGTTAAGTTCAATAGCATGTACATTTTTGTGAAATTATCTTTATAACTATTCCGGTTATTTTTTAAATTTTAAGATCGCCCAACTATATGTGTATTTCCAAGATCATTTTATCTGCATTTTTTCAGATTGAAAGTATAAAATATATAAGGGACCGGTTTATCTCAGTCGGTTGAGCATCAACCGAAGAACCACAAAGTTCCGGATTCGATAAACGGCCCTCGCTAACTCAACTTGTATCTGTGCAGTAAAATGGGAAGCTGATGATAGGTGTGACGCTCCACCTCAGGCGCAAAAACAATCTTCCTGGTCCAGCGCTAGGGTATAGACTCCATTGCTGTCCGGTTGATACCGACAATAGGCCGCTCCGCCCACTTTACCTTCTTTATATAATATATATTATGATGTTTGGTTTGGTTTGGTTTATTTGTTTAACGATATATAAACATTCGTGGGTTATCTAATGCCAAAGCCATCCTTATAGAAGACCAATAGAACCCATAGTGGGAGGAGTGGATTTATACCTTTCCTAATGATGTTAGTCCGAAACTGAACGTAATAACGCGACTGGTGTTTGAACTTGCTTACTACGATTTCGCAGACCAGCACATTAGCCACTACGCCACGTGACTCCCACCCATTATGATGTCATTAAGAATAGTGGTAAGTCTATTTACCTTTTTTGGTACATTATAGTATGTGGCCTACCTTTTGAATATGGCCTACGAAATCATGTCTCTCGTATAGTATATGGCCTACCATAAAAAGTATATTATAAGGTTATAATAATAACTGATAACCCTAACCCGTAACCCTATTTCAGAATTTTAGAATATTTTAGAATTAAATAGATATCTGATTCATGTAAATTATGGATAAATTATTTTTTAATTATTCTTAATTACTATATACAGCTTATGACTGAATTGCATTTCTTGAAATTGAATATATGTGAAAAATAATTAGTTTCAATAAATTGCCTACTACTTATATCTATAAATATACTCTTACTGAGGTAGGACACATTCAAGCCGGGTAGGCCACATATTATAACGGCACTTCTTTTTTATTTTCCTATAACTTTGCGAAACTATTACTGTGGCTGTATTCACTTATCTGATTTAATTAATCATGAAGATTAATTAGCAAACAAGTGAATACTGCCACATTAGTAATTTTGTCTTAGCTTCCAGTTATGATAAATTTGTGACAAGAAATGTAATGGTAGTCTGTTTGTTTGGGTCGAAATATGCCATTGTTTCAGGGCTGGTTATTGCAGATTTCAGTTTTTCAAATGCTTCCTTTTCTTCCTTGTTCCATTTGAATTTTGTTTTATTCCTTGTTAAGTTCGTCAGTGGTGCACTAAGTGTTGCATAGTTCCTTATAAAGTTGTCTAGGTAGCCTGTCATTCCCAGAAAGCTTCTAACTTCTTCTTTGGATTTTGGTTCCTTGCAGTTTAGTACAGCTTCAATTTTCCTATGGTCTGGTTTTAGCCCTTCTGGTGTAAACAAATGACCGAAGAACGTGATTTGTGTTTTACAAAATTCACTCTTCTCTCGGTTGAATTTGATTCCGCAGTCCTTGGCTCTTTGGAGTACTTTCCTTAGGGTTTTGTTGTGTTCTTCTCTATCTTTTCCTCCGAGGATTATGTCATCTCTTTGGTTCATGCATAGAGGTATGTCTCCAAATATTTGGAACATTACTTGGTCAAATACATCCTGTGATGATTTGGCACCGAATATCAACCGTTTTGGTCTGTAGCTTCCCCAAGGTGTACTGAATGTAGCTACTTTTCGAGTTTCCTCGTTTATTAAGAGTTGGTGGTACCCTGCTTTTAAGTCCATTTTACTGAAGATTTTGCACCCCCTTAGGTACTGAGAAATTGCATCGAAATTGTGTCGATTAATATTGATGAGATTGATTTTTATGTTCTAAGTGTTTTGTGTACATTTTTCAGTTAATGTGTTAGTCGGTTGCTTGAAAGAGACTCTAATAGATAGATAGATAGATAGATAGATATTGTGGTGTACTTATCTATGGGTGATTTTTTTCTTCTTTTTAGTAGCAAATATATGCAACCTCCGGGTGCAAGTATTTAAGTTTTAATGTTACAAAATATTATAATAAGTTAGAAAGGCTAATGAAACTAAATAAGAATGCAGACAAAAAGATTTGAGACAGAGTGGAGGTATAATCGAAAAACAAAACAACTGAAACTTACTCTTCCATCACTCTCGTCTCTCATTGCTAAATTATACTAATTTAACTATTTGATTAAAAGAAGTAAAGAATAAAATTACAGTTATTTATTTTTGTTAATGGATTTCGTTTAAGATTTGTTCAAAATCATTGTTGTATCATTAAACTGTTCAGGTTGATTGCTTGGATTTACAGCATGTCAACCCTTATGGGGTTATTTTATGCCAAAGATATTTTTGTTTAATTCATTCTTGTTGGGTATTCAATTTTTTCTTCAAACTCAATTTTCAAACTCATTTTTTATCTATTCAACCTATAGATGGTACCCTAATAGGTACTACCACTCCGGGTAATAGTGGACCAGGAAGTAATGGCGATGAAGGTGTTTTCCACATTCTCCAGTGTTCCAGAATTGAAACTTCACCATTTAGATGCAGTTTAACGTCAGACCCAGTTGTAATGGATCTGCGAGACTAGCTTGCTAAAGGTGGGGAATAGCAATACGACTACAGATGTTGGTTGAATCGATTAAGGCATCGTATCTATAAGACGAGCAAATGAAAAATATGATGAGATTTCAAGTTTCCTCTTTATTCCAATTTTCCGCTACTTACTTTAACGGTCGCAGTGTATTCGCGTTAAAACATAGCGATAACATTAAGGAAATCTGGTAACAAAAAATGAAAAGATAAATATATTGATTGTTTTGTAACTTGGAAACCTCCATTCTACTTCACAGTGTTTTGTTTTTGTTTTTTGTTTTTTTTTGTCTCCGCCCATAATTAATTATCGATCCTACGTCTTTTATGGATTTCTTTTTCTTCGTTTAATTGATTTTTCTTTAACTCACTACATTTTGTACTATAAATCACGTCAGAAAATCCGGCTTTATAAAGAGGAAATACCTTTTTTTTTCTATATTTTTTTATTTTGTTAATTTTGTTTTTTTGTTGTGGCTTTTTTTTCTCCTGTTATCTTTTCTTTCCTTCTTGCTTTTTGTTTTTAAATGTGTTTTCGTTTTGTTTTGTTTTTGGCAGTGTTTATTTTTTAGCTGCTTTTTTGTTTGTTTATTTTGTGGTTTGTTTGTTTTGTTTTGTTTTTTGTTGTTGTTTTTTTTTTTGTTTTTTCTAAACCTACATTTTGCTGACACTAAGCTACGTCGTCTTACCATGAACTATGAATGTCCAAGTTTAGAAATGAATTACAAAGGGCTTGTTTAGCTTAGTCGCTAGAGAATTTGTCTAGCAATCGCAAGGTTCCTGGTTCGATACCGACCACTGAGCACATGAGTAGTTCAGCTAGAGTTATCTGATCTTATTTTAATAAACCTACATTTTGTTGAGACTAAGCTACGTCGTCTTACCACGAACTATGTATGGCCAGGTTGAAATAAGATAACTAATGCATTATAAAATTAATTTATTGATAAATCAACACTGAACATTTCATTAAAATCGGATAATTCCCTGATTTTTGGTCATTTTTTTTTCAATCGGGGAGGGGTACATTTATTTCGTTAAATACGGATCTTACGTCATCTTTGGCAGTGTTTACGGCCATGTTTACGATATATTTGAGCAAAATTGACCGAAAAAACAGTTTAAAATGTATTAAAAATAAATTACATGTTTAATATTATTTTGCCTTTTTTTACTGATGCTCATTGTGTTACTACTTGTCGACTTAGACAAAAATTTGATCTTAAATAATCGATTTAAGTAATTTTTATTCGTTTTAAAAATGAAAACGAGTCAACATTCTGGCAGACCCTAATATATATCAAATATATATATTTACCAACCCCTCCGCACGAGCAGGATACGACACAAGGTCAATTTCTTAAGCGGTGTTCAACAGGTTTGAATTCAGAGTTTTCCTTCTCCTAGACTGGTTACCTAGCCATGGTTAAAGAACCCAGTCTGCCCTGCTATTTACCCATAGCTGGAGGGAGAGTAGGATTCATACCTTTCCCTAAGATATTAGCTCTATCAAATATAGCACCCATACTATCTACAATATATATATTATATATATATATATATATATATATATATATATATATATATATATATATATGGCTATGTATTTTTTCTTACACCATTTTTTCTTTTTAGCTGTTAGTAAACCACTGAACAGTTTTTGTTTCTGTCTCCCACCCCCAACCTTGACCCTGAATTTAAAGATTTTGAAATCAAATATCAGGTTTTAATTTCATGCAGTTTCTCTTGTCCAACTTTTTTTTTCTTTTCCAGTCGAAGATAGTAGTTATTTACTAAGCGTGCCTTAGTTTGGCACAAGGCCAATAGTATGGGGCACCAATGACTCCTGGTGGATATAGTTCTTTTTTTAAGGCACAACTTTCACTTTTTCGCTACTACCTATCATTACTTGATTTTTTAAATTCATTTTGTTTTAATCGTCTCTGGCGCACACGTTCTCCATTGAGTAGTACTACCTGATTCTGCTTAGACAGTGCCATAAACTAAGTGTTTTCAACAACAAAAAACTAAGTAAGGGTTTAAGCTGATGAGTATGGACGACTGGCGAGTTACTTTGATAAGCAAGAATGATACTGTGCATCTCTCTCTCTCTCTCTCTCTCTCTCTCTCTCTCTCTCTCTCTCTCTCTCTCTCTCTCTCTCTCTGTGCGTGTATCCCCGGAAATTATCCAGACATATTACCGAGGTGAATAGCACTTTAGTCTTCTCCAAAGTATTTCCCTTGAACCCTCACACACATCAGTTTTGTTATCTATATATTTATAAAGGGCAGTTGTGTGTATGTATGTCCGGAGGAAACTAAGAAGATAAAATAATTAACGACAAAATGAATATAGGTACACATTTACAATCACCAGGTCTTGCATTTTGAGCAAAAATTATAAAGATTTGATTTATATTTGTGAAGATAACTAAAAAAAAGAATATTTAAATGATAACAGAATGGATCTTTTTTGTTGTTGTTGTTTTTTGTTTGTTTTTTTTGTTTTTTTTGCATTTAATATTTTTACTAGTAGACATTAACGTTTCTTTTCAGAGTGGCTGGATCAGTGCAAGGTCTTTTTTGACATGGGGGATTTTAATGGGACATCCGACGATGATCCAACTCACGTTTTAGTAATAATGGATCTGCTGGACTAACTTTTAAAAAGAAATACGCCCTCTACTCAGGCGATGCCGGGTAGTCGCTTCTAGTTTGTCATAATTTATTATTTAGTTGTTGTTTGTCACCTTTTTACCCATACATTACGGTCAACTCACACTGAATGCACCGGTATTCGCTAAATCACCGAAGTTAATCAGCGATGAGCGTGTTCAGTATTTTATGGGGTGATCACTTAAGCAACAGCGGGTACTGTAAGCAACATGATTCCTCTTTGTATCAAAAAATTAGTTGATTCAGCTTTCATCATCATGTCGCAATAGTAGCACGGATATCCATGACAATCTCTCGCCAACCGTCCCTATCATTCATTGCTGTCGGAAGGTCCTCTGCGAAGCATCCAGTATCCATACAGAGCTGGTCAATGTGTGTCTTTCCTGGATGTCACGCACTGGCGTGCCCATGTACTGGTTGCCACAGGATAACGTCGGTCATGAGTTCTTCATTGCAGAGTCCAGTGTGTCTTGTTCGTCTCATTTGTGTGATATAGGGTAAGAGGCCGTACAATTGCTTCCTTGATGGGGGGGGTTGTTTCCACGATTTGTGATGGCACGCACCATTCTTGTGTAGCTCCCATCTGGCTTATTCTCTAGGCGCTTTGTTAGCGTCCAAGTGGTACAGCCATACAATAACACTGATCCGATTCATCTTTGAATAACCCTAAAAGGGTTTATATGCCGTAAAACAAAACATCCAAACCGTTTAACCATGAATTTATGATTCTTTTCTTATAAAAAGTGAATTTTCTTCTAAGCCAAAGATACCAGGTTTTTATCATTTCTACTGGAACATGCGACAATAAAAACGGATATTATTAGGTATTATTCATTATCGAATTCTACAGCATTGAAACTCTAACTAAAAATATGAATACGTAGCAGTCCAAAAATAATTACACCTTTGTGAATATTTATGACAATTTTGGGGGTTAGTTTCAATGTTTTAGAGTTTGTTAATAGATAATACTTAATATGTTTTGGTTGTATAATGTTCCACTAGGAATCGCAGGCTTACGGGATCGATACAGGTCATCGCCAATTCAGCACAGGAAATGGTAGAGCATCTGGGAGCTGGTGGTAGGCGTGGCACACCACATCAAAAAAATTCCCTGCTTTAGCGCAAGCTCAAAGGGGATAGACTCTCCAGCTGGTCGGCTGATGCCTACAATGGCACTAGCGACAAACGATATGAGCTTTAACCATCGTTGTTTGTCGTTAGTTTAGGGCAGGTTTTATTGAATGTAATTTTCTATGCATAAACGCTGTTATTCGAATGCATAAATGCTATTATTCGTAATTGATAGTTTTCCCTCTGAAAATAATCACTATTACAACATTAGAGTCTTCATTAGGATCAGACCCAACCAATCAGCTAAGATGGCGATCCGGTTTTAATTTCTTTGAATCAATAATCACTGCTGTGTACATCTGTTTACGTCAGCAAATTAGATAATCGTTTCCAATGCTAATTTCCCAGAGGTATTAATAATAATAATAATAATAATAACAATAATAATAATAATAATATGTGGGGACAGAGATGAAACGGTTAATTCATTTATTATATGATTAACTGTTTCATACAAAAGTAAACACTTAATTGAGTGTCCACTTAAGCAACAGCATGTACTGTAAGTCAACCTGAGTTATTTGTTTATCAAAAATTTCTTGAAACCGTTATTTTAAAGCAAACGATATGAAAGATCTATTTGAAAACGTCAACATAAAGGACATTCTGTCCTTTTTGAGGGAAATAAAATTATACCATAGAATATAGACATGAACTTAGTCAATACCATACAACATGATCCCCAATGGTGCTAACACATTGTTAAAACCAATTACGAAAAAGTATAAATATAAATACACGACATATATTACTTCATAACCGTTAGGCATGACATAACCCCAGATGGGTTGATATGCCGTTAAAATCAATAAACCAACCAAACCAAACAAAAAATGGCTTGATTTAACATTGACCAGAAACGGGGTTGATATACCTTAAAACAAAACAACCAACCAACTAACAAACAAAATTAGACATGACTGGGTGGGAAAGGTAATACACTGGGAATTGTTCAAGAGAATGAAATGGATTCAGAGGGACATGTTTCGCTTTGCACCGTCAACATCCGGTTGTTTTTTTACCAGACGATTTTTAGACGCATTTTTTTAAATTATAAAACTGCTAACCCCTAACCCTAACCAACAACCGGATGATGACGGTGCAAAGCGAAACATGTCCTTCTGAATCCAGGTCGTCCCTGGGGTGCTTAAAGGTTACTTGGTCCTAAAAAATTGACCATGCTGACAAATGGTATGTACAGAAAGCAAAATCTATCATAGAAAATGAGACGCATAAAATTCTCAAGGATTTTGATATGCAAAATTTGGTTTGTTTTGTTTTACGGCATATCAACCTCAGTGGGTTGATAAAGTTTTGAAATAAATCAATTCTTAATGGATAATACAATTTTTTTATAAATACATTTTTCTATTTAACCCATAGATGGGACCCTAACAGGTACTACCACTCCGGGTCAGAGTGGACCAGGGAGCAATGGTGATTAAGGGGTGCTCCACATTCCCCAAACCTCCAAAACTGGAACCTCACCATCAGATTGAGTTTAACGTCATTCCCAGGACATGTAGACCCACAGCCACCGCCTTCTAGCACCCATATGATAAAAAGGGTTTGGGGCTTGCCATAAGGGTAATAGGGTTGGGAAAATCATATAGGTGCTAGGGCTTGACGTGACCGATATGCAAAAGGATAACCAATAGATAAATAGATCACACAGGTAGACGAGAAACTGACAGTTACCAGGCACCGTTGAGTTTATGACTACGCTATTAAAACTTATATATATTTACCAACCCCTCCGCACGAGCAGGATGCGACACATTTTGAATTTCTAAAGCGGAGTTTGAATTCAGAGTTTTCCTTCTCCTAGACTGGTTGCATAACCTAGGTTAAAATGTCAAATTGGCCCTACTATTTACCCATATCTGGAGGGAGAGTAGTAGGATGTATATTTTTCCGAAGGGTATCAACGCTATGTGAAATGCAAACTGCTTATTAAAACTTAGTATATATATATATATATATATATATATATATATATATATATATATGAAGAAAATGTTTTCAAAAATATAACAGACACAGGATGTTACGATCAAAATTTTATATATCTATACTTAGGTATTTCGGTTTATGATAAACCATCATCAGGACAATGATGAAAAAAAAAGAAATTTTGTAAGGGAGAAAAATGAAAAATGTTAAGTGTATTTTTCATTTTTCATTTTTCTTCCTTACAATTTTTTTTTTTTTGTTGTTGCATTGTCCTGATGATGGTTTATCATAAACCGAAATACTTAAGTATATAGACATATAAAAAATTTTCCTTTGATCGTAACATCCTGTGTCTGTTATATTTTTCAAAATATTTTCTTCACATATTGTCGGATTAATTTCCTCATCGTATTTCCATATATATTATATATATTATATATATATATATATATATCTTATTATTATAATGGAGATTGTGTGTTTTTCTGTCTGTAACTGAAACTATATTACTACTCAAGTCACAATTCCCATTGTTATTTATATCACATTCTCAATGATTTTATTTTTATTTAAACCTCAATTATTAATAAAATTGTTTTACATTATTAATACTGTTAACCATATCTACATACTAATAGCATGCAATTATATTTATATGTACAACAAAATAGCGGTTTACAGTGTGAATGGGAAGGATAATTTGCATATTGATATTAAAAATGTGATTTTAATAAATATGTGCTTAGTATTATTGATTTCTAACTGTTTGGGTTTTTTTATAATGAATATAAGCAAACATTTTTTCAATGAATCTTAAATTAAATCCGTTAACAAGAAAAAATAACTGTCATTTTATTCTTCACTTTCTCTTTTAACTAAATACTTAAATTAGAAAAAATAACAATGAAAGACAAGAGTGATGGAAGAGTAAGTTTCAGTTGTGCTATTTTTCGATTATACCACCCTCTGTTTCAAGTCTTTTTATCTGCATTCTTATTTAGTTTCATTAGCCTTTCTAATTTAATATAATATATTATTACATTAAAACTTAAATACTTGCACCTGGAGGGTGCATATATTTGCTAGTATATATAACGAATTAATTAACATATTTCTTTATCATTTAATTGTTTCAATTTTTGTTTAGAATGTCTTTATCATGTGGTCCTATATCTATAGCGAAGGAAATGCTACATATTTTCCCCCGAAAGAAAAATCGGTGGATTTTGGTTAAATTACTGAAAGATAAATGGATTATTCTTTTCCCCACCCAGAAAAAAAAACTACGGTAGCTATAAAAACATTTCCTGTGGTGGTATTAATGGGTGAGAGAGTAACATCATACAAAAAGTGTGGTAACTGATGAAGAAAGTCTTCATTTCCTTCTTTATAAATGATATATATCATTCTCCTCTTTTCCTGTGCAACACATTTTACACTGATAAGTAGGTAGATACTACGGTATTAATTTATCATTATATTAATACTGGGGTTTCTTAATCTTCCAACCGTTATCATCTTGTAACACCCTCTGGTTAAAAATGAGACCGCCCAAATCGTCCAAGTAAAATCCTGATTACCTGGTGTCGCTTATTGGCACAATTCTTATTTTTATGAGTGCTGCCACTTCAGCTAAATGATGGACCATTCGGTTTTTAATATAAAGAAAAAAGTGAAGAAAAAAGACAAGGTACATAGAAAGAAATATAATAAGAAAGAAAGAAAAGAGATAAGAAAGATAGAGAGAAGGGTGAGAACGTGAAAAAAAATAGAGCTAATCTTTTTAAATCAATGATGAAAAGTAAAAAAAGAGTGAAAGAAAGTTAAATCAAGGTTATTATACTTTTTACATATTGAACGATTTACAATAGCTCTTAAGTCAACATATCAAACGTTATAATAATTAAATTATCATACTGTGGTATATCCACAGGTCCTGCTAGCTATTTTCATTATCATTATAGATTGCTGCTGTTTGAGGGTATTTTTTTGTTTGTTTTGTTTTAGGATTTTTTTTTTCATTTTCAGGGGTTTTTGCTTTTTTTTTTTTATGAAGGACTTCTAGAACAGTTGTCCATATTATTGCTTTCTTTTGTGGGGGAGTCAATTCGATCATTGTAATAAATGAAATGGAATAATGTTTGTCTTTTGATTGCATTTTTAATTTAACGGTTGAATAGTCATTGTCTTAATTAATTTCACAAGAATTTATCTTATCGCCATTCGTTTTATCGATTGGCACCAAACACTGAAGACCAGCGCGCGTGCGTGCGTGCGTGCGTGCGTGTGTGCGTGTTTTCATTGGTCACTTGAATATATTCCTTGATTTTTTTAAAGAAAAGAAATCCTCTCTTCAGCAACCCAATCACCAATGACCTTAAAAGGTCAATTTTAAATCATTTATGCAGTTCACATTTAAGTGACTATTCGCGCGATAAAATTTGATTTTGTTTTAAAACTAACAATGTTAATTAATTAATTAATTTGGAAAGCAAATATCAAAGAAAATAAAATCCGAAAGTATGCTTGACTTTAAATGATCACGCCCTTATGAAATTTAAAACAAATTTTTAAATTCAATATATAAATTAAATAATCTAATTAACTCGATATTTCATATGGAGAGGAAATGCATATGTATATATTTACCCAATTCTCCAGCCACGAGCAGGATGCGACACAAGGTCATTTTTAAGCTGGTTTGAATTCAGTGTTTTCCTTCTTCCAGACTGGTTACCTAACCAAGGCTAAAGAATCCAGTTCACTCTACTATATACTCATAGCCGGGAGGGGAACAGATGAATTCATGGTCAAGTTTTTAAGCTCTGTACAGCTGGTTTGAATTCAGAGTTTTTCTTCTCCTAGACTGGTTGCCTTACCAAAGCTAGAGAACCTAGTCTGTCCTAATATCTACACGTAGTTGGAGGGAGAACAGATGGATTCGTCCTTTTCTTAAGGGCATTAGCATGAAGTGAAACAAAACAGCTTTGTCTAGGATTTGAACTCGGGTCGTTGTTTCTATTTCTTACGATGATAACTGTTACACAACACGCCTCTATACATAGGAAATAAATATGGATGTTTTATCTTAATGGCTATTTATATGCATTTAATTTTATATTTCAAACGTAGGTAGAGGGTTATTTTATACCTAGTGGTTAGGGAATCGCATTCATTGCGCATTCATATTTACATTTTTTGCGTAGTTGCTTTTTAAGAGGGTTTTTTTTTCATACAATCCGACTTAATTCGAATGATTTTTAGACATATCAATATATTCATTCAAAGATATTTTTAAACATATCTATTTTACACATAGATGATACCCTAACAGGTACTACCACTCCCTGGTTTGATTTTTCTAGTTATTTACAATTGGGAAACATCGGTTAGATAGCAACTTGTTACATGGGCAATAATCTGTCTTTTATACAACATCACTAAGGCCTGTTCTCTTGATAGAAAGCAAGACTTTCCTGGCGCAGATTCATGCTCTCGCGAGTAGAATGAATACCACAGAAACAAAATACATATATTACAGGATAATGTAATAGAAAAACGATTAAAAAAATTTGTTATTGCCGACATTAACTTTATTAACCAACATATTTACGATTTTGTTCCACTATCATTCAGTTAGCTTTATAATACCAACCACTGGGCGCCTTCCGTGATTAAATGTTCAGCTTTTCAGTTTTCATATTCTCAATTCTGACAATCTGGCTTTGTGGTATACAAAACTAAGTTCGGGGGCGTCCTATCATGGTGTAATGGTTAATAAACTAGTCTCGCAGATTCATTACTACTGAATAGTGAGTTCGGTCCTCGCTGGATGCCCCATACTTACGACCTTGTATCACATCCTACCCGGAGTGAACGGATCGGGTAAATCCTGTTTTGGGCGTCTCATCCTGGTGTAATGGTTAATAAGCTAGTCTTGATTGATTTTAATAGCATTTCAACCTGTCTATGGTTATTCTATACCTAGAGGTTAAGGAATCGCGTTCAATGTAAGTTCATTGTACATTCATATTTACATTTTCTGAGTAGGTTTTTTTTTGTTTTGTTTTTTTCTTTGACACAGATCGAATGCGAATAATTTTCCAACAGATCTATTTGACCCACAGATAGGACCCTAAAAGGTACTAGCACTCCGGGTCAGTATGACCCTGGATGAAGGGGTACTCCACGCTCCACACTTAGAGCCTCAACATTAGATGCAGTTTTGTGTCATGCCCAGGTGTAATAAAAAAAAAACAAGGTAATAGTTTGATTTGAAGCTTTATTGAATTATGACACAACTATGGTCAGTTAGAGTAGAGCTTTTTGAGATATATAAGTGGCTGGTCCAGTAACTATGATTGACTTCTCCAGGACACGTCTTGGCGGGGGGGTTACACCTGTGCAGGTAATACAATCAGCGTATTTGAAGTAACACCGATAGGGCTGATGAATTATCCGAATTCTAAGATTGGCGCAATACAATCCTACTACGCACAATCCGGTTTTGCTCAGTCGGTAGAGCATCCGCCTTGAAACCACAAGGTTTCGGGTTCGATACTGACCCTCGCCAACGCAGCGTATGAGTAGCACGGCTTAGATATGTGCGGTAGAATAGAGAGCTGATGATAGGTTTTGGCGCACCAGCTCAGATACAAAAAAAAAACACTTCACTGGTCTAGCGCCAGTGAAAAGGAGATAGACTCCATCGATGTCCAGCTGATACCGACAATAGGTCGCTTTGTTTACTTTACTACTTTTACAACAATCCTCAATCCAGTCACCTGGCTTTCTACTAAGTTAATCTTCGTAGATATCTTTGAACATAAAAGTGTGTATCAAATACAACATATTTTAAATGCTTTTATTTATGG
Source organism: Doryteuthis pealeii (assembly GCA_023376005.1). Classification (NCBI taxonomy): domain Eukaryota; kingdom Metazoa; phylum Mollusca; class Cephalopoda; order Myopsida; family Loliginidae; genus Doryteuthis; species Doryteuthis pealeii. The sequence continues at coordinate 76,970,992 of CM042148.1, forward strand.
TCTTTACATCGTATCAGTGTTATTATTATTAGGAATAGAAGTTCCTGTAGTAGTAGTTGTAGTATGTTTTCATATGTCGCCATGCTCTTTCACCAGGTGAACATTAAAAAAAAAGAAAAAGAAAACTGAGCCATAAAAGGAAATATCTTTTCGGCATAATCCTTCTTTTCTTGTCTTAATAACCAATCAAAGGTAAGGCAGGTAAAAAAAAAAAATAGGAAACAGGGATTGGCAATTTGGATTAGACGATAGGTAGTATCAGATACCGACCTCACTAGTATAGTAAAAGAATGTATTTTACGACAAACAGGTTTTTTTATGTACTCTCTCTCTCTCTCTCTCTCTCTCTCTCTCTCTCTCTCTCTCTCTCTCTCTCTCTCTCTCTCTCTCTCTCCCTCTCTCTCTCTCTGTGTTGGTCACGATTGAACGAATCAGTGATATTAAATAGGTGGGGTGGCATTTTTTTTTCTTTATAAAAACACCCTTAGTTTGCAATCAGAAATTCAGTCGTCGATATCCATTAAGAGAGTCACACCATGTCAAAGGTAAGCTTGGAGTATTCACTGTACTTAACTAACATTCAACTTGTTTTTTTTTCTTCTTTATTTCTTTCGTCCTTTTCTTTGTTATCAAACAAACACTATTTCATAAACTTCTCAATCGAATTGATTTGTTTTTGTTTTTTTGTTTTTTTACTTTAGTGTACTTCAAATGTTTCGTTCGTTTTTTATAGTATTTAGTAGTAAAGTATCGATCGTTACTTTTATAATGTTCAACTCTGAAATATTACGAAATATTTATGTCTTATACATTATTCAAAACTATTTACATGGATAAAGAAAGCGAGACGAACAAACTTTCATAAACTGATATAATTATAAACAAAAAGATAACAATTACATTCTATTGATATCTCGCCTCTGTCGATTTAAGAGGCTTCTTCAGAATTTTAAAAAAAATCTGAAGGAGACTCTTAAATATACGGAACGAAATATTGATTGTTTGTGTTTCGTTATTCATTGTGTTCCTCTACTTTCTAATCTGTTATATATATATATATATATATATATATATATATATATATATATATATATATATATATATGGTAGTGAAGACATAAAGTCAAGTCGCATTGTACTCATAGGTGAGAAACTGGCAGTTACCAAGCGCCGTTGACTTCATGTCTTAGCAACCCAAACTTAGATATAAATGCTCTATCAATGATATTGAGCACTCTTATAGATATAGCAAACTATACTATCCATATCAATATTTTGTGTGTGTGTGTGTGTGTGTGTGTGTGTGTGTGATCAATGTTTTCTTTTAATTGATTTTATTTCTTCTTTTTAGTGTATTAAATAGAATTTGAACTTAACAATTTCAAAAAATAATTTTAATCAGCTCTAATGATAATTCCGTGAGAAAACTACGCATTCTTGTCTTAAGAATTCGCTGATCCGTCTTGTTACATAACGAGCTAAGACACTTGTAGTAAATTGGAGGTTAACAAACTGTTCGCACTACATCATTTTTAGTTTACTGAACTCGAATCTCACAAAGTGACTTCTACTTTAGTCTTGTGCGAGGCCATGTTATATATATATATATATATATATATATATATATATATATATATATATATATATATATATATAGATTTATTGTAAAAGCATAATAGTCTATTTCAGGAGACTTAGAGGAATAAAATAGACTATTATTTTATAATGTTCAACTCTGAAATATTACGAAATATTTATGTCTTTTACATTATTCAAAACTATTTACCTGATAAAGAAAGCGAGACGAACAAACTTTCATAAACTGATATAATTATAAACAAAAAGATAAAAATTACATTCTATTGATATCTGTCGATTTAAGATATATATATATATATATATATATATATATATATATATATATATATATATATATATAAGATTTATTGTAAAGCATAATAGTGTATTTCAGGAGACTTAGAGGAATGAAATAGACTATTATGATTTTACACTAAATCTTTATTTTTAAACTAAATCTTTTTATTTTTCAAAATATATTTTTACTCTGTGACCCTAGCACTAAGGGGAAACATTGAGCTCTATCAATTATGACTATTGTAAATTATTACATCGAAAGGGAGATTTCATAATTAACTCATTGGATTATATATATATATATATATATATATATATATATATATATATATATATATATAATCTACTGAGTCAGACGAACCTACTATTAGTTTCGCATAAAGCTCTTCAGGGCTAAAATCTGACTGAAGAAGAAAAGGAGCAAGACCAATAAATACTACTAACCACATTAATCATTTAAATTATCAAATCATACTGACCAATAAAAACACAGAACGCTATAAGTTTATTGTTTAATTAAAAAATATTTAATTTCTATATTAACTGATTTTTTTTTTTTTTTTTTTAATTATATATTATTTAGAATCAAGCAGATTTGAAACAATAAATAAGTGTAAGCACCCCGTCGTTATTCTCATCCCCTCAACCAAATGGAACCCAGCACGCCAACGATTGTCCATCTCTTTGCCCGTAGTTAAACGATCCATCGATACGACTAAATCTAGGGAGACGGGGTTTATTCTTTAAACCTCGACATTACTTGGCTCTACTTAGGTATCGAGCACTTTTTACAAATTAGCTTCTCCTAGCGGTTATATGAATATATATATATCTTATATACATATATATGCATATAAATTGTTTTTTCTTTTGCCAAATACTATACCAATAGATTATTTTTTGTTGGTATGAATATCTTGGTCTTTTCTTTTTTTCAAAAATTTTTTTCTTCCTGTTGATGTTTGGTAGTATATTTTTACAATCAAACTCTTTGCCGGGTTTTTTCTCTCCGCAAGGATCTACCAACACGCTTGGTATATTAAGTTATATTATATATATATATATATAGATGTTTTCATTATATATATATATAGAGAGATGTTTTTCATTCCACCTTTTCTTACTCATATATATATATATATATATATATATATATATATATATATATATATTATATATATATATATATAATGTATTAAAACCTCCGTATTATATAAAAGCCTTTATTCTATAAAAAAATTTTAAAAGTATTTCAGTGTAGCAATTACAGACTTACCAATCGTGTTAACTACAAATGCACGGTGTGTACCGCTCCAAGCCATGTTCGTTTCTGAAGAAAAATGGTAAGACATTAAGTAAATGTAAGATGTAGCTATCATTACCACTTGCCTAAGCTCACTTGCACCACACAGATAACAGTTTAAAATATGAGAGGTACTTTTGTCGCAACCTGTAGCTATTTACTTAACTCGTTCGCTACATGTAGGATGTGACACACAAGGTTGCAAGTATTGGACATTCAACGAGGATCCAACTTGGTTTTCAGTAGTAATGATCTGCGAGACTAGCTTGAAAAAACGCTTCACCAATAAACAAACGGCGTACACCATTCCAATTGTAACTGATCGTACCTGAGAAAAAATCGTAAGATATTAGCTACCATTGCCACTTGCCTCACACAGATGGTAGACTAAAATGTGGGAGGTATTTCTGTCGCAACTTGTTAGTAGTTATTTATCCAAACTGTTCGCCATGGATAGGGTGTGATATGAGGTAGCAATTATGGGCTATCCAGCGAGGAACCCAACTCACTTTTTAGTTGTAATGGATCTGCAAGACTGGCCTACTAAACATTATACCACGAGGCGGTGTAACACAAAAATCAAACACATGTATTGTTGTTAAAAAAAATCATGAAAATGAGAGTCACCCAGCAATGTGGTTTAACTTCTGCGTTGAAATGCTTATATTACGCATGTATGTATGTGTGTGTGGACTTTTGCTTATAGTAATTATTATCTAATCATTTAAAATAATCTATTCGACGAAACCAATCCTCTTTGGTTGACAATAACATTCGCTTTCAAATTAAGCCCGACCGATTGTCCTAGATAGGCAAGAAACAAAGAAACCCTCAATGTAGTTTTCAGAGATAATCTTGAATATCCTATAAACTGGAAGTCGATATTTACGTAACCCATTTGAAACGAGTAGGATGTGACAGAAAGTCACAAGCATGGGACATCCAGCGAGGAGGATCGAACTCACTATTCAATAGTAATGGATCTGCAAAACTACTGAGTAGATTTTTACCCAACCCATTTGCCACGGGTAGGATGTGACACGAGGTTGCAAGTAGGAGGCATTCAGGAAAGAGGAACTCACTATTCAGTAGTAATGGATCTGCAAGACTACTGAGTAGATTTTTACCCAACCCATTTGCCACGGGTAGGATGTGACACGAGGTTGCAAGTAGGAGGCATTCGGGAAAGAGGAACTCACTATTCAGTAGTAATGGATCTGCAAGACTACTGAGTAGGTTTTTACCCAACCCATTCGCCACGGGTATGATGTGACACGAGGTATGGGGCATCCAGCGAGAATCGAACTCACTATTCAGTAGTAATTGATCTGCGAGAATAGCTTGCTAACCATTACACCACGAGGGGAAGTGTGCGTTAGATTTCAAGAATATAGAACATTTTTTTTAAATCAATGACTTGCAGAGTTGAATCTAAAAATAGAAAAGAAAATGGAGGTTTTATTTAGACCCATGCGAAAATTCCTGTTTAATACAAGTTTATAAGAAGTTAATAAAAGAAACTTGTTCACCAAAAAATGTGCTAGAAGATAATTGCTAGTGAGTTCGGTTCTCACCGGGTGTCGCATATTTATTGGTTTGATATATCATAAGTGGTGGAGGTGGTCGTGGCGTGATAGTTATCGTCGTAGGAAATGGGCTCGGCTACCCAAGGTCAAATCCTGAATGATGCTGTTTACATTTCACATAGCGCTAATACCCTTGGGAAAGGTATGGATTCAACTATGTATATTACTCCAGTTATGGGTAAATAGTAGAGAGACTGGGCTCTTTAACCCTGGTATGGCAACTGGACTAGAAGAAGGAAAACTCAGAATTCAAAACAGTTGTAGACCTGGAGAGGGAGGGGTTCCGCAAGGCTATTTTCATTTAAGACACGCTACATGATTAGCGCCTCCACGACCTAACCAGGTTACAGGACAAGTGTAGAATATTATAAGATTTATGGTCAAGTCACGAGATTCCGTCAGATCACTAAAGTTAAGCAATGATTAGACTGCTCAGTATTTAGATGGGTGACTTTTTTTTTGATCAGTCGGTAGAGCATCCGTCTTGGCATCGCAAGGTTCTGAGTTCGATACCGGCTCCCACCAACTCAGATTGGGTAAACTTATCTGTGCACTAAAGTATGGAGCTGACGCTAAGTGTGGTGCTCCTCCACCTCAGCAAAAAAAACAATCTCTCTGGTCTAGCGCTAACGAAAAGGGGATAGACTGCCTCACTGTTCGGCTGATACCGACAATAGGTCACGAGACAGACTTCTCAATACTTAAATGGGTGACTGTCCGGTTTCGACCGGGGGGTCCGGTGGCTTCGGCCCTGGACCGCATAAGTTAACATCGTTGATTCCAGGGGGCCATCCCCCCAGGCAACACCTGCCCCTCCGATTTAAAGGGACAGGGCTGGATTTATTGCCTGGTGCCTGAGGGGCTCCCCTTGAGGGGGAATGCCGACGGGATCAACGCAATTTTTGCACCCGCCTCCAATGAACAACGATTCGTGGGTGGTCCCACATTTATAGGGTCTTGTGCCTAACCCGTACAAGTGGGGTACGTGGTAAATATCGACTGTTTATTAACACTAGGCACCGGAAGCAACCTAAAGTCTCAACGACAAACAAAGCAAAGCTGGGTAAATAATAAAGTCATAAACATCATACGTATAATTAGCTTACTAACTCCTACCTCATGATAAAGTGCCTTACACATATTACATATTACGTAATATGTGTAAGGCACTTTATCGTGAGTAAACTAATTCATCACTACTGTGATGAGTTCCATGTTTACTGGGTACCTCCTGCTTGTGATCATGTAGTTGACGAGACTAAGCTTGATAAGTATCTACGTAGCTCGTACTGACCTAAGAATTATGAAAGCTATATATATATATATACTTACTAACCTCTTCGCACGAACAGGATGTGAAACAAAGTCAAGTACTTAAGCGGAGTTTAACAGGCTTGCATTCAGAGTTTTCCTTCTAAACTGGTTACCTAGCCAAGATTAAAGAACCGAGTCTGCCCTACTATTTACCTACAACTAGAGGTAGAGTAGTTGAATACATAGATTTCCCAAGATTATTAGCGCTATCGAAATGCAAATAGTCTCGTCCAGGATTTGAACTCGGGTCGACGACTCCATTTCCTACCACTCTAACCATTACACAACGCGCTTCCCTAAACCTGTTTATATTTCGAACATTTTAAAGTATTTATTGACATTTGTTCAAAGTTGCTCATATGAATCGAACTGAATCGTCAAGTCTACTTTTGACGTTAAAGAAAAAAATATTCTTAAAGGTGAAAAAACAGTTTAAAATTTAGTTTTGCTTCGATGATTATATTGGACATTCCCATAAAAAGATTCAACAAACAAGCATTTTAAAAATGGAAATGATTTTGCTTTTATTGTTTCGTGACCAGTGAAGCGATTATTTTCTCTATTACGTAACGATTTAGATCATAACAGCATTTCAATGGTTTTGGCCACGGATCAAATAACACCAACTCTTCTTAACTCTCCAATTTTCTCAGTATTTATTCTTTTTTTTGTTTTTAAACTGATATTTGTAACCCTATGTTGATGGATTCAGCTTTTTCTCTTATTTTTATTTCTTTCGATTTTGTGTGAAAACCCAACAAGATTCTTCAACATTCTCCCGCCATATTCCACAATTTAGATTTTTGGCCAAATCTACATATATTTTTTCAGCTTTTCATATTCACATAAAAATTTGTTTCGTGACCAGTGAAGCGATTATTTTATCTATTACGTTACGATTTAGATCATAACAGCATTTCAAAGGTTTTGGCCACGGATCAACTAACACCAACTCTTCTTAACTCTCCGATTTCCTCAGTATCTACTCTTTTTTTTTTTTAAATGGGTGTTTGTAATGCTATGTTGAATGATTCAGCTTTTTCTTTGATTTCTATTTCTTCCGATTTTCTTGGAAAACTCAACAAGATTCTTCCATGTTTTCCAATTCTCATCATTATATTCCATAATTTTCTGTTGTACCGGCCGTTCCTACAGTGGAGAACATACACCGGTTCTCACTCTAAATAGTGAGACACCGAGTGAAAAGGTTGCACTGTTACCGTACTGTTACCGTACTGTTACTGTTTAGCGGCAAGCTAGCCGTTCTTGTACCTTATTGTAAATACACTTGTCTCTTTTTACCCTACCTCGACTTGACTTCTTTTTTTACTGTTGAACTAACATCACAACATTTTCATAGATTTTTGTCAAAATCTAGGTATTTTTTAAACCTTAACATTCGTATAAAAATGTGGGGATACCCGACCCATCTACTGCGGGTAGGATGTGACACAAGGTCGCAAGTGTGAAGCATCCAGCGAGGATCGAACTAGTTACTCAATAGTAATGGATATGCGAGACGAGCTTGTTAACCATTACACTACGATCTGACGCTCAACTGTGTGTGTTCGTGTGTGTAGTTATGTATACGGGGTGTTTCCTAGATGACACAACCCCGAGATAAGGAATTAGAATTTAAGCCCACGTAATTTTTTGCTAGAATATTAATCTCGTGTCAACACTACATAAAGAGTTAATTCAGTATTTAGCAGTTATGGGGTCGGTTTAGCTCAGTCAGTAGAGCGTCAGCTTAGTAACCACAAGGACCCAGGTTCGATACCGGCCCTCGCCAACTCAGCGCGTGAGTAGAACAGCGGTAAAGTGGGAAACTGATGGTAGGTGTGGCGCTCCACCACAGGTACAAAAACCATCTCCCTGGTCTAGCGCTAACGAAAAGAGGATAGACACCCTCGCTGTCCGGATGATACCGACAATAGTCCACTCCGCCGATTTACTTTTTGAGCAGTTGTAACGTTTACATCAAGCGCTAGCCTCACTGGAGCATTTATTCTTATATATATTTACCAGCCCCTCCGCACGAGCAGGATGTAACACAAGGTCAATTTCTTAAGCGGAGTTCAACAGGTTTGAATTCAGAGTTTTCCTTCTCCTAGACCGGTTGCCTAGACAAGGTTAAAGAGCCCAGTCTGTCCTACTATTTATCCATAGCTGGAGGGAGAGTAGGATTCATACCTTTCCGAATGGTATTAGCGCTAAGTGAAATGCAATTACCACATCCAGGATTTGAACTCGGGGCGACGAGTCCATTTCCCGTGACTTTAACCATTACACCACGCGTTTCCATATATTTCTTATATTTCGTGCGAGGTATGACATTTTCATAGAATGAACGTGTGTTCATTGTTTATGCTTATTTCATGTATAGATCTTACACGAATCTCAAGTATGAATTCAAATACAAAGCACATTGTAGGCTAAGAAACCAGATCTTGTCATGAAAAAACAAAACAAAAAAGACCTGGCAGATATTGGATACTGTTTTATGAACGGGTCATAGAGTGAACCCGAGAAACTGGAAATGAGAAAAGCTAAAAAGAAAATATCTGGATTTTGCCGGAAATCTATCATAATTGTAAAACAGGTGTTTATGAAACACCATGAATACATTTTTTTTTTTAAAGAAGAAATACTAAGTTAACTCTTTAGATAGTGTTTCTACGAGACTAATGTTATAGCAAAAAATGTTCGTGGGCTTAAATTCTAACTTAGAGTTGCGTCATCTAGGAAATAGCAAGTATACATAAACACATGCACACACACACACTGAGAGTTTTATGCGAATGTAAATTTTTATGTGAATATGAAAAGCTGAAAAAATATATGTAGATTTGGCCAAAAATCTAAATTGTGGAATATGGCGGGAGAATGTTGAAGAATCTTGTTGGGTTTTCACACAAAATCGAAAGAAATAAAAATAAGAGAAAAAGCTGAATCCATCAACATAGGGTTACTGTTGTACCGGCCGTTCCTACAGTGGAGAATATACACCGGTTCTCACTATAAATAGTGAGACACCGAGTGAAAAGGTTGTACTGTTACCGTACTGTTACTGTTTAGCGACAAGCTAGCCGTTCTTGTACCTTATTGTAAATACACTTGTCTCTTTTTACCCTACCTCGACTTGACTTCTTTTTTTACTGTTGAACTAACATCACAACAGTTACAAATAACAGTTTAAAAACAAAAAAAGAATAGATACTGAGAAAATTGGAGAGTTAAGAAGAGTTGGTGTTATTTGATCCGTGGCCAAAACCATTGAAATGCTGTTATGATCTAAATCGTAACGTAATAGACAAAATAATCGCTTCACTGGTTACGAACAATAAAAGCAAAATCATTTCCATTTTTAAAATGTTTGTTTGTTGAAACTTTTTATGGGAATGTCCAATATAATCATCGAAGCAAAACTAAATTTTAAACTGTTTTTTCACCTTTAAGAATATTTTTTTCTTTAACGTCAAAAGTAGACTTGACGATTCAGTTCGACTCATATGACTAACTTTGAACAAATGTCAATAAATACTTTAAAATGTTCGAAATATAAACAGGTTTAGAGAGGTGCGTTGTGTAATGGTTAGAGTCGTAGGAAATTGAATCGTCGACCCGAGTTCATATCCTGGACGAGACTATTTGCATTTTCACATAGCGCTAATACCCTTGGGAAATGTATGCATCCAACTACTCTCCCTCTAGCTATGGGTAAATAGTAGGCCTGACCGGGTTCTTTAATCTTGGCTAGGTAACCAGTCTAGGAGAAGGAAAACCCTGAATGCAAGCCTGTTAAACTCCGCTTAGGAACTTGACTTTCTGTCACTTCCTGTTCGTGCGAAGAGGTTAGTAAGTGTATATAAACAGCTTTCATAATACTGATATCCGTGTGGGCTACGCAGGTTCTTATCTAGCTTAGTCTTGTCACCTACATGGTTACAAGTCGAGGGTACCTGGTAAGCATGGCACTCGTCACGTTAGTAATGGATTAGCTTACTAACACCTATCTCATGATAAAGTGCTCTACACCGAGCTGTGTAATACGTTCAGTTTTGTGCTATTTTGTTATTTACCCAGATGTGCATCGTTTGTCATAGAGGCTTTCGGTTGCTTCCAGTTCCTACTCTTGCTAAACGGTCACCCATCTAAATACTGAGCAGTCTCGTCAACCCCCTTCATACACACACATACATGATCAAACTCTCCCCCTCTCTCACACACACATGTATATGTATATGTATAAAGTTGGGTTAGCGTAGACACAGTCATCAAAGTGGTCTGATGGTCGCATAGGTGAGAAACTGACAGTCACCAAGTCACGTTGGCTCTGTGTCTACGCTATCCTTAAATGTTCCGTTACTGATATTGAGCGTTCTTTCTTAATAAATACAGCAATCTACACACACACAGAGACATACGTGTGTGTGTGTGTGTGTGTGTGTGTGTGTGTGTGTGTGTGTGGAAGTAATCCGATGGTATGTAGTAAGTAGAATTTTTTTTCGAACACTTTGGCTTTTCTATTTTATATATACTAGCAAATATATGCACCCTCCGGGTGCAAGTATTTAAGTTTTAATGTAATAAAATATTGTATTAAATTAGAAAGGCTAATGAAACTAAATAAGAATACAGATAAAAAGATTTGAAACAGAGAGAGTATAATAAAAGATTTGAAACAGAAGGAGTATAATAAAAAAAAAAATGGAACAACTGAAACTTACCCTTCCATCACTCTCGTCTTTCATTGTTATTTTTTCTAATTTAAGTATTTAGTTATAACAGGAAGTAAAGAATAAAATGACAGTTATTTTATCTTGTTAATGGATTTCATTTAAGATTCATTGAAGAGATTTTTGCTTATATTCATTAAAATAAAACCAAACAGTTAGAAATCAATAATACTAAGCACATATTTATTAAATTCGATTTTTTAATATTAATATGCAAATTAGCCTTCCCGTTCACTGTAAACCGCTATTTTGTTGTATATATAAATATAATTGCATGTTATCAGTACGTAGACATAGTTAACAGTATTAATAATGTAAGACAATTTTATTAATAATTGAGATTTAGATAAAAATAAAAGTCATGGAGAATGTGATGTAAATAACTAAGGGAATTGTGACTTGAGTAGGAATATAGTTTCGGTTACAGACAGAAAAACACACAATCTCCATTATAATAAGATGTGTGTGTGTGTTTGGTGGTTGTTTTTAAGACTATCTGAAGGCTATCACAATACCTTTCAAATCCGACGACCAAACCAATATACAGACAATGCTTCAAGCGAATTATAAAACCCTCATATATATATATATATATATATATATATATATATATATATTGTGTGTAAGTGTATGTGAATACGGTTGAATAAGTTTATAGTATGACAGTTATTAGATGAATTTTAAACTGAAACTATCACTCAATAAAATTCCATCTATGTTAGTAAAGAACTGTTAGGTGCAGTACATTCATTGACAAGTACGAAGATTACATTTAACAATATTTGTTGTGTAAAACAAATGCTTTTTTATCATTAAACTACAGACGTATTTATGTGCGTGTACAGTTTATCTCATACATACATAGAGCTAAACTACTATCAGCAAGTCAATCGCTCATTTTTATTCAAACCTTCGTCTTCTGTCGATTCTTCTACCTCTTCTCTTAAGAAAACCATAAAACTGACTGACAGACGTTTATGCGTGGAAAATAATGGGATTCTCTTTTCGCCTCAAGTTGTCCGTTTCTTTGCAGAGAATCACTTGTGTTTCCTCATTCAATTTGGCGGCCATTATACTTCCTTCTAATCATTAACGGTTATTTGCTAATTATAGTCATTCCATCTTTGTTATAGTTAGTTATTTGTTTTTGTTTGTTTTTTTTTTTTGTTTTTTGTTGTTGTTGTTTTTTTTGGGGGGGCGTGTTTTTTTGTTTGTTTTTTTTTGTTGTTGTTTTTTGGGGTTTTTGTTTTGTTTTGTTTTTTGTTTTTCAAGAACGAATCAAGCATCCGTCTTGAAACATGATTCAACCTTGACAAAAATCATTTTTGTATTTGTTAATAGGAGCTAGGGTGAAATCGATAACATGCTGGACTACGACATTGTAGTAAGCGAGTTCGAACTCCAGTCGTGCTATTACGTTCACTTTCGGACTAATGCCCTTGGAATAAGTAAAAAAAAAAAAAAAAAAAAAAACAATACCCCCAGCTGTGTGTTAAATAGTACCACTACTATTCTTCTACAAGAATAGCTTTGATATTAAATAGCCCATGAAGGATGATGTCCCATTAAACAAAGAAACTACACCTAATAGGAGCTGCACTTAAAATATACTAACATTTTAATTTTTACTTTAGTTTAGTTTTTACTGCACGGGCCATCAATCTACGACAATAAGAAACATAGCAGGTCTATTTGATTCATCGATGGGACACTAACAGGTTCTACCACTTCAGATCAGAATGCACCTGGGAGTAATGACAATAAAGGAGTACTTCACATTCGCCAAAATTCCAGAACTGAGGTCTCATTTGCAGTTTAGTATTTTAACTCCCTCATCCCTCCAGCTATGGGTTAAATGGTGCAACTACTGATATTCTATGAGGATGGATTTAGCATTTGATAACCCACAAAGGTTGATATGCCATTAAACAAAGAAGCCAAACCAAAGTGTCTATTCGGAAAGAAAAAAAAACTGGCATGCAAACCTTTTGTTACGGCAACTACAGAAAATGTTATTGTTATTTACTTTGTGTTGGGTCCAGATCTAACAAAATCCTAGAATTACTACCCTTGATCAGTAGGGGACAGTTGCCTCCCTCGAAAGTTGCATTGTGGGAGCGAGGACCAGAAATGGGTCTTCCGCCATGTTACACATGGATTAGAATACGAGCTAGCTAGTCGCTCACAAGTTCACTTTTAGGGTAGAAGCATTTCTGGACCATATTACCTTTAGGCACCCCTTTTTGATCTCGATTAAGAAAGGACATGTTTTTCATTTACACCGTCAATATCTGGTTGTTTGTTAGGGGTTAGGGTTGGGGTTAGTTATAATTTTAAAAAAGAATCTAAAAATCGTCTGTTAAAACAACCGGATATTGACGGTGTAAATGAAAAACATGTCCTTTCTTAATCGAGATCAAAAATGGGTGCCTAAAGATCATATGGTCCGCATTTCTCCACTCTGTGTTAAATAAAACCTGCTTAACTTCCAACAACCTGATCTTACATTTTTATTCAGTGTCCCGTATTTTATTTGTATGTAAAAATATATCCCTTTGCTTGGTCTCCATACGTGTCTCAAATTACTTACAGTACATGCCATTGTTAAGTAATCACCCATCTAAGTGCTGAGCAAGAACATCGCTGCTTAACTTCAATAATATAATGGAACCGGTGATTTCTGCGTGACTTGAGCCTAACAGAATAGTTTACTAATTTTCTTAGTTGCTGTTTTCAAACAGTACAGCGTATTTCGAATTGTGTCAAAAACGTCATCCCATTAAATAATAAACAATTTAAAAAAGAAAAAAATATAAGAAAGAAAGAACATTAAAGACAAGTTGGGAAAGAAAGAAAGAAAGAAAGAAAGAAAGAAAGAACATGAAGAGATGTTTTTAAGAAAGAAAGAAAGGATATGAAGTTTAAAAAAGAAGAAAATAAAGATTTTGGGAAGAAAGAAAGAAAGGGTATAAAGTGATGTTTTAAGAAAGAAAGAAGAACATGAAGAGATTTTGGGAAAGAAAAAAGAAAGAAAGAAAGAACATGAAGTGATTTTGGTTGAAAAGGAAAGAAAGAACATGAAGAGATCTTGTAAAAAAAAAAAGAAGAAAAAGAAAAAAAGAATGCGAAAGGTAAAAAAAGAACTTGAATAGTTATAGACAATTAAGAAGTAATTGTAATTCGTCCGAGTTGACATGACACAGATGCTTAAAGAACTAAAGGAATTAGTCAAGTGTCTAAATTGTTTGGCTCAATAACCTAATTTAAACTGACAAGAACTTAAACCCTCTTTTCAGACAAGTGATTAGTCGAACACTTGTAAAAACTTCGATAACCCTGAACTACAAATATTTATAATCCCATCCCACGTGTAGGCAAATCTTGAGGCAATTTAACCGCGATACATGATAGCAATGCCATGTACATATTCCAACCAAATAATTTTTATTTTTTCTTCTTTTTTTTTTGCGTTTTTTTATATTATTTTG
>CM042148.1:76990295-77005295 GCA_023376005.1 Doryteuthis pealeii
CCGTCACTTGAAAAACGGAGAGTCGGAAACTAAAAAAAAAAAAACAAAAAAAAACAACTTAAACAAATAACAAACAAACAAAAAACAACAAACAAACAAAAAAGGTGCACTTCCGCTGGTTTTATTACAATGACATCCACGTGAAAAACCCACCCACGCAAGTCTGTCCCGGGAAAGCCGTTTGCCTCCACACCTCAACATTTTCTTCTACTCATCAACCGACGGACGACAGGTTTTAATCATTATTCTTAGTGACGTTGTTTTGTTTTGTTTTTTGTTTTTATTTACTTTTTTTGTTGGGGGGGGGCATTATTATTGGTTATAGTAGTAGTAGTAGTTGTAGTAGTAGTAATAGTAGCTGTGTGGATTATTTTCCTTTCCGGTATTTTTGTTAGTTACATGTTGTTCTATAAAAATCGTTGCTGTTACGTATTGTGTTACTTTGTCATTTGTGTGTACGTGTGTGTATGTGAGCTTAAATGCGGAGTTTGTTTTTATTAATATTCAGGTGAATAGATTTTTTGCCCATCAAAAATCATCATCACCATTATTATTATCATTATTATTGTTGTTGTTACTGTTATATTTGCCTCTACTTAATCTCAATTCTACAAGCGTGTCGATAGGAGTAAGGTACTCTCTGATTGGATCTTCTTTTGAAACACCTTGGATTCGTCTTTTCTTTTATGTTAACGAACATTTATCTTATCTTCATTCATTCGACATTGTCAGAGCCGGTTGTTTAGGGGTCCGTATCTACCGGCCGGTGAGTAGAGAAAAACGCTTCATTTTGTTTTTGTTTTCCTTTTGTTTTAGTGTTGTTGTTTTTTGGGTTTTTTTTTATGAGCATGATATTTATTGTCAGCTTATTATACCTGTACTGTAAAATAACGACACCGTAAAAGCTTAGTTTTTGTTCTATTTATTTTTCTTTCTTTTTTTTTTTTTTTTTCTTTCTTTTTTTTTTTTTTTCTTTTTGTTTTCTTTCTTTCTTTTTCACATAAGTATGCGATCGGTTATTTAAGCATTAAGAATAGTCAATATTATTTGCAGAGATTGAGGATGCTTGATTGAAAATCAAAATTCCATTTAGGGTCCCATAAAGGCATGTGCCGGTCCTGGATTGTCGAAAATTGAGCTTTTTTAATTTAAGATATTATCAGATCTTTTTCTATTGTTTTTTTTTTTTGTTTGTTTTTTTGTTTTTTTTGGAGGTGGGTCAGGGGGTTCTGTTGGGTTTTTTTTCTTGTTTTTTTTTCTTTTCTTTCTTTCTTTTTTAGTTGTTTGTTTTTATTTGTTTTTTTTTATTTGTTTGTTATTGTTTTTATGTTTTGTTTTAAAAGAAATGAACAGCATCTATAAAAACATTTTAAAAGTTTTTGTTTGATTAAATTGTAAGAACAACGTGAGTCTTATCGGTAGTTCATCATCATCATCATCATCATCATCATCATCATCACAACACTAAAGTCCAGAAACTTTTAAATAAGTATCAGTTCAACTTGTCTAAATTTCTAAAAAAACATTACAAGTGAGTTCGATGCGTAGTCGGCGCTCTACGGCTTAGTACCATTATTATTATTATTATTATTATTATTATTATTATTATGTCACTCCAAGCGTAAGTATCTCCAGGACTCATCTGAGTATTGTTGCTGATCTTAACAATGCTTTTGTCTGGATTGGCATCACTTTCACCCTCATATATACGGTTTTTTTTTTTTAATTCTCTGGCAAGGTCCAGGTATTATTATTATTATTAGTAGTAGTAGTAGTAGTAGTAGTAGTAGTAGTAGTAGTAGTAGTATTTACTTTATTCGGTCATTTTTATCTCTTACCGTTTCTTTATTTTGAAAAAGCAAATTTTATTTCGATTTGAAAATGGATTCATTCATTGTGTTTGTTTTGTTTCTACTTAGCTTATGTATGTTAGGAAGAAATGTTTATGTATACATTAGCTACCACCAAAATAGGTCACGTGATCAGTTAAGGCTATATTGAAGGAAGAAACGTAAATATTTTTTAACTGTTTCTTTTAAAATCTCGCAAAAAAGAAATAACGAACATAAAGTGTTGCTACAAAGAAAAACAGTTAATTCAATGATCGAATTATCTGAGTGGGAAAAAATTACTCACCGTTATCTTGAAAAACAAGTAAAATAGTTCGTTTTTTTTTACAACAGGGCCAATATTTTATTGATATTTTTAGCAGAATTCTGTATTCATGGTTCTTTTACTAAAAGCTCTCGCATTGAAACTTATAAAAATCTTCTAATATAATTTTTCAGATTCTTATCTTTATAGAAAAAAGTAAAAATCGTTTTTTGTCGGTTCATTTTTTCATATTTCATAAATTAAAATGGGGGGGGGGGTAGACCTCGTAAAAAATTATTTCCCCTAATATATTTCAGGAAAAAAAACTATTTCAGACATATTTTCATCAAAAAGTAAGTAATTATGGAAATGTTCGTGAAAATCGGACCATTCATTTATTTTTCATAGAATTTTTTTAAAAGCCTCTATTCATAACTTGTTTTTGGCTACGTTAAATTTCAATTGATTTAACAGTGCAAAAATGTAAACATTGTTTTCGTTCATAATTTTCATTATTTCCGTGAGCTAAAAAAAATCATTTTAAATCATCAAGAGTTTGTTTAATGTTTCTTCTTTCGAATGGACAAAAACTTCTCAAGATAATATCAACATTTATGCAAGTTTCATTGTTAAATATGGGGAGGGGGTAAATTTCACAGGGAAAATTGGTGGTACCTAGTATATATACACCAATCTATTCATTGCGGGGATACTGGACAAAAATTAATAGCACAAAACGTCTTTCGGCATAAATAACCCAACAATGGTTGACATGCCGTAAAATCCAAAAAAGAAAAGAAAGAAATTCAATTTAAAAATTTCAGACCCAAATTCAGCTAATAAATTGTTTGCTGATTTGTTTCGTATAGAATCACGAATAAAGCGAAGTTGAATGAATGAATTTAAAAAAAAATGACTTGGAATTAGGATATTGAATTAGAAAGCACCTCACGTGGTTTAATGATTAGCAAATCGTTGTTAGTGTGTTCGATTATCACTGGGTGCCCCATACTTCTGGCCTTGTGCCACAACTAAGTCACTCTTAATGAATAACTATGATGTTGTGTCAGATTTTAAATATGTTGTTTACTTTTGTATTTTAAATGTTGATATGTGTTATTGATTTGCAAACATTTATAATGAAAATGATATTGTTCGTCTTCATCGTTCGTTTTATAAAAATAGATATGATTTTTGTGTTCAAATGTATTAAGAAATCCTTTCGTTATGTGTGTGTGTGTGATTGTGTGTGTGTGGTGGTTCTGGGCTGCTCACGTGTTGCAATGGTTAGCAAACAAGATTAACAGACCATTGTCAGTGGGTTCAATTCTTACTAGTTACCCCTGTACTTTTGAATTTTTATGTGTTCTCGTTATGTATCTAAGAAATCCTTCGTATTTTTATGGAGAGAGAGAGAGAGAAGTGTGCATGCGTGCGTGCGTGCGTGCGTGTGTGTGTGTGTGTAAAATGTATACCTAGTTCTGGGCACTTCACGTGGTGTAATAGTTAGCAAGCAAGACCATTGTCGTGGGTTCGATTCTCACTAGTTACTCCTATACTTCTGGCCTTGTGCCACGTCTAAGTTTAGTTAGTAAATAAATTAGAACGGTAATTAGTAAACTGGCAGTACTAAACCGGGTTAATGATGATCATAATAATAATGATTAGATTAAACAACAACAACAACAAAGAGTAGAAAATAAAGTTGCATCATTATTACGATTGTAATGACTTCAGTCCTCACCGGGTGTCCGACTCTTATGGCCCTATAGTTCCACGTCCCATTTAACTCTAACATCCTACCTCCAGCCTTAATCCTGAATTTTAAAAAAAAGCCGGCTGCTCCTGGACTTGTGGTATATAAGCAGTATTTATTTATTTATTTATTTGCTTGTTTTATTATTTAATCCGTCTTATTTGCTTGATTTATTTTACATCACCGACTTTTCACGGCATTCAAAATATAGAATCCGTTTTGTGTTGATATTGGAACTCATTTTTTTACGCTCCCGGCTTGGTGTTTATTCTAACTATAGAGAAAACATATGAAAAGCACACTTCCCACCCTTTTACGCACGTGTTGTGAATAATCCTCTTGCTTTCTTTCTTCTCGTCTGCTGTGAGCGTAAGAGAATAAATTAATAAAGACGAATAGGAATGGATATATATATATATATATATATATATATATATATATATATATATATATATATATATATATATATATATATCATTACACAATATATATAACCATTACACACACACGCACACACACACACACGTAGTCAGCTAGATTATTCTTATTAAATAGCAGGACCTGTGGATATACCACAGTATGATAATTTAATTATTGCAGCGTTTTATATGTTTACTTAAGAGCTATTGCGATTAGTTTAATATGTAAAAAGTTTCACAATATTTATTTAACTATGAAACAGATTACCTAACCATAGCGTCTCAAAGATTTCAGGTATTTCCGTGAAATGAATTCTTTTTATACGTAAGTCGTCGGTGATGGCCTAAAGTCAGTATCAGCCAGACAGCGAGGGAGTCCATCCCCTTTTCACTAGCACTAGACCAAGGAGATTGTTTTGGTGTCTGAGGCAGAGCACCACTCCTACCATCAGCTCCTCACTTTACCGCACAGATCCCTGAGCTACTTATAAGCTGAGTTGGCGAGGGTCAGTATCGAACACGAAACCTTGTGGTTCCTAGTCGGACGCTCTACCGACTGAGCTAAACCGGTCCCAAATCTAACGATTAAAGATGCATTACTACCAATATGTTTGTTTAATTAATCCAACCCGTGACATAACCAATTCCAATAAAGTATTGTGTTAAGATATCAACGCGATAACTGTAATGCATTAAAATACACACATCAGATTCACCGACCGATCCTTGAATGATTTGATAGTAACATATAATTCTAGTTCTATGCCTGTTCACACATCCATAATATGGAATGAGGAAAACGTTAGCTTCTAACTATATTTGTAAAAAACTGTAGAAACCCATTTTATTTGGATATTTCAAAGTCTGTTAATTGGTTTTATATATCTTTTATTATTGTTGTTGAAGGCACGTACTCTTTTCTTACAGGGTTACAAAGTTATCAGTAAAAAGTATGAAGCAAGAGCAGATAAAACGAACTTTTAAAAAAAAGCCAGTATCGAACACGGAACCTAGTGGTTTCTAGTCGGACGCTCTACAGACTGAGCTAAACTGGCCCTTAATCTAATGATATCATCTCTTGCGAGCTATTGTGCATTAGTACCGATGTGTTTGTTTAATTAATCCAACCCGTGATATAACCAATCCCAATAAAGTATTGTGTTAAAATATCAACGCGGTAACTGTAATGCATTAAAATACACACATCAGATCTTCTTAAAAAATGACAATAACAACTGCATAATCAGAGAATCCTTATAAATGCTGTTTGTCCCGCGCTTTTTTTTCTCTGAACATCACCGCCAAATCCTAATCCTTATTGTTTTTATCTTTTCTTCTTATCTCCGGTTCTGTCAATTCGCATGCTACTGGGTGTGGGTGGGGGTGACACGGGTTGAGACAAAAGTGCGAACAAAAAAAAACCCTCGCAATAGTCGGTGCCAGTCCGCGGATATTTTCAGCAACCCATTAAGGATTTTCTAACCTTTTAACCTCGCCTGGAGAGAGGGGGAAAAACAGGAAGACAGCACAGCACACATCGCCCCGGGAAGCGGGAAAAACTTTAAAGGGATGGTTTGTTAAAACAAGGATACCCGATTTGAAAACCATGGAAAGTCCTGCAGGGAAAGATCCGGTTCAGGTTGAAACACGTGTTAGCCAGGTCGCATCAGAGATAATCCTTTGCCTGGCTGACTTAGTTCAATTATTTTTCCAAGTTGTACGCAGATTTCTTGAGGTTTGAAATCCGTTGGGGGTCGCTAAATGAGGGGGGGGGAGAAAAGCAGGGGAGGGGAGAAAAGTCTAGGCTGTCAAGGATCACTCTGAATTTTTTAGATGTGGCTTGATAATTTGTATTATTTGGATTATTCGGACTATTGTCCTCATCTTTATTGTTATCTGTACAACGTTTCGGCTGATGTGCCCTCCGGCATTCTTCAGGTATTTCTTGTCGGACTCGAGAACCCTCTCGTCGAACTCGGGAACCTTTTTGTCGTAATCGGGAGCCTTCACGTTGTACAGATAACAATGAAGATGAGGACAATAGTCCGAATAATCCAAATAATACAAAATATCAAGTATTTCTTCTTTTTTTTCTGTTATTATTTTGCTGTCATTGGCTCGAGATTGTTGATCTTTATTTGTTTGTTTGTTTTGTTTTACGGCATATCAACCTCAGTGGGTCATTTAATGCCGATAAAGTTTTGAAATAAATCAATTCTTAATGGATAATACAATTTTTTATAAATACATTTGTTCTATTTAACCCATAGATGGGACCCTAACAGGTACTACCACTCCGGGTCAGAGTGGACCAGGGAGCAATGGTGATGAAGGGGTGCTCCACATTCCCCAAGCCTCCAAAACTGGAACCTCACCATCAGATAGAGTTTAACGTCATACCCAGGACATGTAGACCTGCAGCCACCGCCTTATAGCACCCATATGATAAAAAGGGTTGGGGCTTGCCATAAGGGCAATAGGGTTGGGAAAATCATATAGGTGCTAGGGCTTGACGTGACCAGCCGATTGTTGATCTTTAGATAATTTTCTGGTGCAAGTGAAAAATTAAGTAATCAATTTGATAATGAAGAAAGTTTTTAAAAATAGTGCAACGTAGTCTTCCCTGTGTGAGGGTCTGCCTACCTTTAAAATCTGTATTCGAAATCTTAGCTTTTACCTCGGTTCGATCACTGATTCCTGGAAGATATTCAACTGTCTTCGCTACGCTACAGACTCACATATTCACATATATCTAATTTTTCAATCCGGAAAGACACTTTTAATATAAATGTTAGTCCTAAAATTTTTAAGCATAATTAATAGTGTTATTCAAAAGCGTTTTTAGAATTATTACCTATCTTATCATTTTTACCATCTCAAAATTTCGCTCAAGGTACCGTTTACCCATAGCTGCAAGTTTGAGGGAGGGGGATTCATGCCTTTCCTAAGAGCATTAGCCTGAAGTGAAACGCAAACAGCGTCGTCCAGAATTTCAATTCACCGATTCCATTTCCTTCGGCGATAACCGTCACGCTGAGTGCGCATCCTGTCATGATGAAGTATATTTAGCGCATCTGCTGATTTTGTCTTTCATAATGGAAATTTGCATATTTACCGCAGACATCAGGGTGTATTTCTAATCGTACTCATTTTAACGCATTGAGATGATGTTGTTGGAAGATGGGATACAGGTTTGTTTGTTTGTTGCACTTAACACCCGAAGATAGAAACAAATCGGGAGGAAGAGTCTATACTTGAAGCGGCTACCCGGCGTCACCTGAGTAGAGGCGGAGGGGGATAAAAAATATTAGTTTCGCAGATGCATTATAAGTTGGATCCTCGCTGGATGACCCATAAAAATCCCCACGTAAAAAGACCTGGTGAGACATAGACATTTTTTTCTCAAATCTTCTATTAATAATGGAGATTCGCTTCCGGTTTTTGTCTGTAACAAAAATTACGTCACTGCTTACGTCACATTACCCAAAATCGTCATAACATAGAATAAATACACTCAAAATTTGAACATGCAACATTAGACAGCCCTCATTGTTTTTTAAAACAAGTTTTAATAAATACATGACTGGTATTATATATCTATATATAGTTTGTTTTATTTAATACATATTTAAAGTTTACATTTCAAATTGTTTTATTTTTTAATCCTTTAATGAATTTGATGATTTTACTTACTTAGGGTACAAACTCGCTGACATTGAAATTTTACTCCCACCCCTCAGGCAATATGTTTCAAAAATCTATTTTTACATCGCCCGGAGGGTGTTCTTTATTTTGTACTAGTATAAATAAAATCCTCATTATTTTTGCACAAAAAGCAAGCTCTGGTGATAGTGAATGTGTATATATATTTACTCTGTCGTTAATTTTGTTTATTTTCGTAGTTTCCTCCGGACCTACATACATATACACAACTGTCATTTATATATGTATACTCCAAGAGGAAAAAAATCAAGAGACTGAAAATTTTCGCAAGGAAATTAACCTTTGAGAAAAATATCCGTCTCAGAACACAATTTACAATTGCCGTAGAGCAGTGGTGAACTCGGTAAACTCGCAAGCCGTTGACAGGAAAAATTGTTTCTTGGTGTGCACTTAAGGAATTTGACGCAGTCTACGAATAATCACGTTCTCTAATCAGAAACATTAAGTTTTAGCCACATCCTCCTGTGGAATGGTAGTACATGTTAAGGTCCCATCTATAAGTTGAATAGAACAAAATTAATTCTAAAAAATGTGTTTAAAAACTGAGTTTAAAAAAAAGGGTACCCATCTGGAATGAATAAGACAAAATGTCTTCGGCATGAAATGACCCAACAAGGGTTGACATGCCGTAAAATCCAACCAACCAGCATCCTCCTGCCAGGTGCATGATGCGACACAAAGTCAGTTTTTTAGTGTTAGACTCTCCCGTGCACTAATGCACGACCTAGGACCGTGCCAAAAAATAGTGTTGTACCGGCCGTTCCTACAGTGGAGAATATACACCGGTTCTCAATATAAATAGTGAGACACCGAGTGAAAAGGTTGTACTGTTACCGTTTAGCGACAAGCTAGCCGTTCTTGTACCTTATTGTAAATACACTTGTCTCATTTTACCCTACCTCGACTTGACTTCTTTTTTTTACTGTTGAATTAACATCACAACAAATAGTATAGTTCCGTCGGCATTCTTCTTTGGGGTAACGCCTCGGGCATCATGCAAATGAGCCTGACTGTGTTCCTTTTAGACGAGAGAGTAGGTGTTGCCTGGGTTGTATAACACCCGCCTCTTTAATTTCAATTGTCCGAATAATCCAAAAGATACACATTTCATAAAGGAGTATTTATATAAAATATATGGAGCCCACCCTTCCGGGAGCCCTCAAGCAGGTTTGCCCCAATCATGTCGGGAAGTTTTGGGGTAGTACGCACCAGTCCTAACTGGGGCTGCTTATACCTACTTAAAAGCAGGGGCTCCGTGTTCGATTCCAAGTGTGGGAATGTATTTTGTCCCATGTGGCCGTTCCCGCATGAAGCACTTGCCCCTTCGCCTAAAAGGGGCAAGAACTGAGCTTATTGACCGATGCCTGAAGCGCCACTCAAGAGGAGTGCCGACGGGATCACGCATTTATTGCACTCGCTAAGGCATGAACTTCGTGATGGCGCCCCATGTAAAAAAAAAACTTTGTTCATCCGGTATGGTGGGAGATCAGATATACAAGCATATATACGTAAGTAATATATATATATATATATATATATATATATATATATATATATATCAACTATTCCGCACTAGTAGGAGGTGATACAAGGCCGATTTCTTAAGCGGGGTTTAACAGGTTGAATTCAGTTTTTTTCTGAAAGGGTATTATTATATGAAGTGCAAACAGCCTCGTCCAAGATTTGAACTCGGGTTGACAGTTCCATTTATACGACCCTAACCATGCTCTTACGGTATGTGCATGTGCACGCGGTGGGTGCGCACATGTGCGTGTACATTCTTGCTTGCAAATGGTCACGCGTAGGTTTTTTCCATCTATTTTCATATCGAGAATGTTTTCCGGATATTTTCAATAAATATTTTAAAATGTTGACAGTTGACGGATTTTAGTTTCATGAGTCAATAAAAAAAATAGCGTTTCTGATGAACGCTTGCTTTGTTTTTGTTGTTTTTGTTGTCGTTGTTTTTGGGGTTTTTTTGTGTGTATTTTTCTTTCCTTTCTGGTTGAACAACGAAGGTTTCATTGATATCTACGGTTTTATCTTTTTTTTAAGTATCTTTTAAAAAGGAAAAATTTCGTAATTTGATAATTCAGTATGGAGATGTCGGTGAGTTTTTTTTTTGTTTTTTGTTTATTTCTTTTCGTGTTTTTTCAACAAGTTGGGTTTGAAGTAGTTAACTTAAATAATTTGAAACTGGCATTCGGTATGAAAAGGAATTCTAATTAATCATACTCTTTTATCTTATGCTAAATAGGTTTGAGATTTTTCTTTCTTTTTCTTTTTCTTTTTTTTTTTTTTTTTTCAGAACATAACATTTTTTTCCAATATATCTTCTGGTAGATAATTTTTATACATACTAAAAAAGAAAGACTCTTTTTTATTTATTTCATTTTTATTTTTATTTATCTCACCGAACGATTATCCTTTACGAATTCCTAATCTGAGCTGTTTCTCTCTGTCGAAGATTAACGACCAAAATGGGTTGCAATGAAAAAAAATAAGGAAAAAAAAAACAACTAAAATTTAAAGATGAAAGAAAACATTGGTGCTCATCATCATCATCATCATACTCATCATCCTCATCATCATTATCATTATTGAAATCAGTTGTAGGATATATTTACCCAACCTCTCCGAACGTGCATGATGTATCACAAGGTCAATTTTTAAGTGGGGTTTAAGATTTGAATTCAGAGTTTTCCTTCTCCTAAAATGATTGCCAGGTACTAATGCACAATAGCGCGCAAGGAATGATATAGAGTACGTATAAGAAAGCATTACATTTGATAGAAATACACGAAACCTTTAAGACGCTAGGGTTAGTGTTAGTATTAAAGTTAGGCTTCTTTGGAAGTTTACGGCATCTAATGCTATTTGTATGTTCATAACTTTCCCAGTCTATTAGTCCTGAGTGGACGTAATAGCGCGACTGGATTTCGATCTCGCTCACTACGATGTCGTAGTCCAACACGTTAGCCACTACACCACGAGGATTCAATAGAAAGTTGAGTTAGTGAGCATTTCTTGCTCATATTACTTGGATTGTCTGTGAGATAAAAAGTAAATGGTTTTACAGCGGCTGTTTTGTTTTATTTGTGGTTTGGGAGTGGTGTTTAAAGGCATATCAACCTTCATGGATTATCTAATACCAAAAGCCATCCTTGTAGAATAACAGCAGTGATACTATTTAACCCATAAGCTGGAGGGAATGAGGGTCCTCATACCTTTCCTAAGAGTAATGGTCCGAAAGTGAATATAAGATTAGATTATGGAAACTCCCGAAATGTCCTAACCCTAACACTAACCCTAATGTCTAAAAGTTTTCGGGTATTTCCGTAAATGTAATGCTTTTTGATCGTAATCTAATGATATTATCTCTTGCGTGCTATTCTGCATTAGTATCAAATATGATAGCGCGACTGGAGTTCGAACTTGCTTAACTACGGTGTCGCAGTCCAGTATGTTAGCCACTACGCTACGGAGACTCCACCCCCTTTTATCTATGGTTTAACAATAAGTCGTTCACTTGTTGCTTATAAATAAATGAATAAATAAATAAATAAATTTGTTATTTCCGGTCCTACACCGACTTCTCTGGTCACTTATATTTCTTCATGACCTTCTGTACATATTAGTAACATACACATTGGCCTTTACGAGACGATAGAATTAATATCAGTAATGATTTTTATACTTTATCTGTGTTGCAACTGTGCAGAAATAAAAAAGGATAGCAAAGAATTCTGTCTTGGCGATTCTTACCAATTTAATAAAGGTTACTTTCTTTTTTCTTTTTTCTTTTTTTTTTCTTTTTTCTTTTTTTTTTTTTTTTTTTTTTTTTTCTTTTTTTTCTTTTTTTCTTTTTTTTTTCTCTTTTTTTTTCTTTTTTTTTCTTTTTTTTCTTTTTCTTTTTTTTTAATCGTAATTATATTTGTTTTTTTTGTTTTTATTATTTATTTATTCATTTATTTTATTTATTTATTTATTTATTAATTATTTCCATTTTCCTTCATTATGATTGAAAATATTTGGTATAGAAAACTTGGCAGACCGGCTTTAATGCCAGCACTCTCCACTACCTCCGCATCCCTAACTTTCTCAATCAAGAATTCTGTAAACCACACAACCCACAACCACCGCACCCTCCTCATCCTCCAATCCTGGCACAATCTCATCAATACCAATCTGTACCAAAATTCTAATTCCATTCCCAATCAGATACCTACTTGGTTCCTCTTAGATTTACCAAAATCAACGATATCGATCTTGAGCGATTATTTCCTGCCACGGTTGTCTCGCCTCGCCGTTGAGTAATGGTTAGCGATTCAGTCTTGTAAATCTTCCCTTACTGGGCTGTGAGTTCGATCGGCACTCGGTGCCCAACACTCCTGGATTTGTGCCAGACCAATCTACGCGACCTTTTTTGGCGCCTTGCTAGGGTAATGATTAACGGGCTAGACTTGCAAGTCATTATTACTGGGTAAGTGAGATCGATTCTCACTAAGTACCCCCATACTTGTGGCCTTGTGCCATGTCTGAGATTCGCTTACTTTTTTAGGGTCACGTGATGTAATATAAGAACAAAAACCTTTCCCAATTCCTATATAGATATAATGATAATCATTTTTTTCTTCTTTAGATTTATATTAATTCCGGGAAGAGGGGGTCCTCGTGGCATAATGGCTAACATGCTGGACTGCGACATCGTTGTAAGTTCGAATGGTAATCTGAACATTAGCTACATAAATGAGAGTAACCTCCCCTTGTTTGTTTCACTTATATGTGCTTGCGCATTATTTGAAATGAACTTAATTGCTATTAAGAACACATTCTATGATATTTTCGTGTTAAAACATGCAGTTGTATTGATTCGAACAAATTCGTATTTTCAGTGTATATTTACGGTGAAATCAAAATGGCCGACCAAAACAGACGGCTTCCTCAAAGGCAAACAAACAAGGGGAGATTACTCTCATTATGTAGCTAAAGTTCAGATTACCGTTCAAATTCCTGTCTATTACGTTCACCGTCGGACTAATACACTTGGGAATTGTATGAACCCTTATCCCCTAAATTAAAAAAAAATCCAGTTTTTGTTCTGACCGATCAACACAGATAATGCCTTTAAATGTAATTAGAAACGGCTGCCCAGCGTCGCCTAGGTTAAAGGGAGGGCAAAAAACTTGGTGTATTGATCTGTTTACTTTTGAGATTTACAAATACTGAACATTTTAAAGTAGAATTTCAACGCTATTTCTATGTATATTTATAATTTTTAAATATCTTCGAATATGAATCAAATCTTCATAATTTTTGCACAAAAAAAACTGGTGATATTTAATGTGTATATATATTTACTTTGTCGTTAATTGTTTTATTTTTCGTTCATCCAGACATACATACATACATACACACCAACTGCCCTTTATATACATTTATATAAATTAAAAATTAATAATAAATAAATTCGAACTAATGAAAGTTAATAATATGAAAAATTGCCATTGTCTTCGATGGAAAATATGCATCCACGAAGAACTTTGTACTCAGAACGATTCCAAAAATATTTGCTGGGCTGGAGACCTGGAATCTGTCCCCCCAGACTGTAACTTACTAATGTACTAAAAGAAATTGTTTCAGGAATGTACCTTGACATATGCGGCAAAGACCGGGGTGATCAGGTACTTTGGGAAAGAACCATTTTAAAGATTTTTTTTTCAAGTGACCTAGAGTCGTGTTCGGTATATGGTGGGGATAAGAATTCTCTACACTAAATCTTGTGCCGCATTTTGACGCCATTGAAGGGGCAAATAAATAACACAGTGTTTCTCTTTTTTTTTTGGGGGGGGTGAAGGATTATTCCAATCCTATATTCCCCGGGACAGATGGGACTGCGTGCCAACCGTACAACATGGCCGTTAAGTTTTTATCCGAGCCACAGTACCAACTGTGAGCAGCTGAGTCAAACTCACCCCAAAATACTCGCAGAATTTGTGGGTCATGGAATTCCCAAATGGTAGCCCGCCTACAGAGAATATTGCTAGGCGTCTTGCATAGTGTAATAGCGAGCGAGGCTAGCAGGCAATTGTTAGTGCCCTCGATTTTCGCTGGGTGCCCCATTCTTCTGGACTTTTGTCCAATTAGGCTAAGCTTAGTTAATGACTTCTAATAGATAGAGAGTTCAATCCTTGCTAGAGTCTAAAAAAATTGCAGAATAAACTACGTATTGTAGAGTGCCTTCTTATTAAGTTACGTTTAACGAGCCAGATTGTGAGTTTGGTCCTCTCTGGTTTACTAAAACTTGTGGTTTTGTGTCAGACTAAATTAAGCTTAGTAAATACCAATTCTAGCACTAGAACTAGCAAGAATATGCGCCCCCGAGCGTAAGTATCTAAGTTTTAATGTAAAAAGTAAAAAGTCGTCGGGGCGGCCTAAAGTCGGTATCAGCCAATCAGCGAGGGAGTCTATCCCCTTTTCACCAGCGCTAGACCAAGGAGATTGTTTTTTGGCATCTGAGGTGGAGCGCCATATCTACCATCAGCTCATTACTTTACCGCACAGATCCCTGTGCTACTCATACGCTGAGTTGGCGAGGACAGGAATCGAACGTTCTACCGAGTGAGCTAACCCGGCCCAAGTTTTAATATAATGAAATATATCAAATTAGAAAGACTAACGAAATTAAATAAGAACGCATACAAAAAGATTACACTTATTTCAATTATGTTTTAATGGGTTTCTATATAAAATAATTCATAGGATTCGTTTTAATACATTTGAGAATAAGACAAGAGATCACTAAAACCAAGTAATTATCTATTAAGCCCGGTTTTGTTAAAACCATTATGCAAATTAACCAAACCATATATTATGTAAACATTTATTTCTAGTGATATATACGACACATTGCATGATTTTAAACATGGGCTGTTTTGATGCAAATCTAAATAAGATTTTCATAGAGACATCGTTATTAAATAAGATTTATTCTATGTATTAACGATT
>CM042148.1:77010295-77017795 GCA_023376005.1 Doryteuthis pealeii
TTGCGAAATAGTTCAATATGTAAAATGTATAATCTCTGGCGAAATTCTTTCTTTTTTCTTTATATTTTTACTCTTATTTTTTTCTTTCTTTTCTTTCTTTTTTTCTTTTTCATTGAAACAAACGAAAAGTGCTATCACTTCCTATCTCTCACCTTTCTCTCTGATGTGTAGTTTGATATGTATACTTAAGAACTATTACATATATAGTTCAATATGTAAAATGTTTGATAATCTTTGGCGAAATTCTTTCTTTTTTTCTCTATACTTTTTACTCTTATTTTTTCTTTATTTTTCTTTCTATTTCATTGAAACAAACGATAAGTGCTGTAACTTCCTATCTCTCATCTTTCTCTCTGATGTGTAGCACGTTCTTTTTCTTCCCTTTATTTTCTTATAATTACAACGATATGGTCCATCATTCATCTGAAGTGATGAGAGGGCATAACATTTGAACACATACATTCATATCTTATAATTCAAAACAGTGTGGCGCATTATTTATCTGAGGTGATG
Source organism: Doryteuthis pealeii (assembly GCA_023376005.1). Lineage (NCBI taxonomy): Eukaryota > Metazoa > Mollusca > Cephalopoda > Myopsida > Loliginidae > Doryteuthis > Doryteuthis pealeii. The sequence continues at coordinate 77,010,809 of CM042148.1, forward strand.
ACAAGGCGTGGCACAAGTTGTTAGGTACTAGCGTATTGATATATACTTATTACTAAAATTTTCATTATATATATATATATATATATATATATATATATATAATTGAATATACCAAGCGTGTTGGTAGATCCTTGCGGAGAGAAAAAACCCGGCAGAAAGTTTGATTGTAAAAATATACTACCAAACATCAACCAGGAAGAAAAAAAATTTTGAAAAAAAGAAAGGACCAAGATATTCGTACCAACAAAAAATAATCTATTGGTACAGTATTTGTCCAAAAGAAAAAACAATTTATATGTATATATATGTATATAAGATATATATATATATATTCATATAACCGCTAGGAGAAAGCTAATAAGTAAAAAGTGCTCGATACCTAAGTAGAGCCAATAATAAAGATAATCTAATGAGTCAGACGAACCTACTATTAGTTTCGCATAAAGCTCTTCAGGGCTAAAATCCGACTGCAGAGAAAAGGAGCAAGACAAATAAATAGTACTAACCACAGTAGTCATTTAAATTAGCATAACCAGAAATAATATATATATTAAAGTGTGGGTTCCACATATGCATGGTTCTTCTGTTTAGTTCAGTCGGTAGAGTGTTCGGCTAGAAACCACAAGGTTGCTAGTTCGATATCGGCCCTCGCCAACTCAGCGTATGAGTAGCACAGGGATCTGTGCGGTAAAGTAAGGAGCTGATGGTAGGTGTGGCGCTCCACCTCAGTTGCTAAAATAATCTCCTCGGTCTAGCGCTATTGAAAAGGGGATAGACTCCCTCACTGTCTAGCTGATACCGACATTAGGCCGCCCCGGCGACTTACACATTTAACTAATGTTAATAACTAAATGAAAGTGCTGAAAAGAAATAATCAAATGTCGTTGGAAATTAAAAAATTGGGAGGTGATTTGTAACATTTCGGTAAATCCTATCCTCTTCAATCGGCGATAAAATTAAAATTTTCATTTTTATCGTGTTAAATGGGCTAGAATTTCTCGAAATATAGTATTATACATTAGGTTTGGTTGATTTTTAAATATCAAATTCAAATTATCCATCTATGCAAAAGTTGTGTGTTAGTATACTGAAAACTAATACCAAAAATTAGATATTTTACTTGCACCATTGTTTGAGGAAATAGCACCAAAGATTGTCTATTAAATGCACAAAAAATCCTCGTTTTCTAAAGGCTAAATTTTGCGAAAACGAGGATTTTTAGTGCATTTTTAGTAGACGATCTTTGACGCTATTTCCTCAAACAATGGTACAAGTGAAAGATCAAATTTTTGGTATCAGTATTCAGTATAGATGAACAATTTGATATTTTTTAAAAAGTGAAAAATCGACCTACCCCATTATACATACTAGCAAATATATGCACCCTCCGGGTGCAAGTATTAATGTCATAAAATATTATATTAAATTAGAAAGTCTAAAGAAACTGAATAAGAATACAGATAAAATTATTTGAAGCAGAGAAGGGTATAATCGAAAAATATAACAGCTGTAGCTTCCTCTTCCATCACCCCTGTCTTTCCTTGCTAAACTTTTCTAATTTAACTATTTAGTTAAATTAGGAAGTAAAGAATAAAATTATAGTTATTTCTTTTTGTTAATTGATTTCTTTTAAGATTTATCTCCAAGATTTTTGCTCATATTCATTAAGATAAAATGAAATAATTAGAAATCAACAATACCAAGCACATATTTATTAAAATCTAATTTTAAATATCAATATGCAAATTAGGCTTGCCGTTCACACTGTAAACCGCTATTTGTTGTACATATAAATACAATTGCATGTTATTAGAACGTAGATATGGCCAGCAGTATTTATAATGAAAAACAATTTTATTAATAATTGAGGCTTAAGTAAAAATGATTCATGGGGAATGTGATATATAATAACTAAATGGATAGTGACTTGAGTAGTGATATAGTTTCGATTACAGACAAGGAAACACACAATCTCCATTATAATAAGATATATATATATTTGCGTGTGTTTGTTACTATAACATGGCACATAGGAACGAGATTTTTATTGCACTTGAAATAGTCTAAAAAAAATTTAAGATAACACAATTTTCAGTCCAATTTGCAACTGAATAGCAATTTTGGGGGGTCTCCATTCACGCTGAACGTTATTTTTTAATTGTCCAAATTCTTAATATAACGCAGATAACTGAAATTCTAATTGTTCTTATGTATGCGAAACTTGTTTCCTTTTAATTTTCATCATCCTCTAAAATCATCTAAAATCATTCATCTACAAACGAACAAAAAATTGGCTGAGAAAAATTTCTGCCCTAAAAGAGGCTATGTGAAACCTAAGTTCAAATACAGTGTGGTCCGTAAGTCACCCCTCTACCAAGCCAGAAATTCCCCAAAACTACAATGCTAACACACATCACAAAGGATATTGATTTGACTTCGTTTAAACCAACATTCGTTAACGAACTAAGTGATATATTTAATTGTATTTTATTGTATGTTACGTTATTAAAACAGAAAATAATGAATGTGAAAATAATATGTAGGGGTGACAAGACTTTCGGACCAGACTGTAAATTAAGAAGAGATTAAAGTTCGTGTATTAAGCGAATTAAAAAAAGGAATGATTATTTAAATGCCAACAATTTTAATATTTATTGTAATTCAATCGATATATTTTTCCTGTAGTTCGGAACCGTTAAGAGGTCCTGTGGATCAATGCAAGTATATTTTGATGTGTCCCTTTCGGCCACTGGACCGGGTTAAAGTACAATTATTAGCGTCGATCCCAGGGTGGCTTTCCTCCCCAGGCAAAACCTGTCCCCTTGACTTAAAGGGGCAGGACTGGGTTTATTGCCCAACGCCTGAGACGCCCCCCTTGGGGGGGATGCCGAGGGGATCGACGCAATTTTTGTTCTTTCCCACCCATCAGCTTCGGCTTGTGGGTGGGCCCACGTTAAAACGAGGCCTTGTGCCCAGTCCATACAAGTGGGGTATGCGACAAATACACTCTCAAAGGTTTTTATTCAGGTTTAAATTTTAATTAATTTATTTAGATTGGTTGGTTGTTTGTTTTTTTACGGCATATCAACTCTTTTCGGGTCATTTAATGCCGAATCAAATTATTTTTATATCAGGTTGCTTACAGTATCTGCTCTTGCTTAAATGGTCACCCATCTAAGTATTGAACAGGCTCATCGCTGCTTAACTTCGGTGATCGAACGGGAACCTGTGCTTACAACGTGACTTTACATGCCCCCACCCACCCAAATATGTCCGAACAAGATTGTATGAAAAGAAAAGTTAATTTTGCCTACTTAAAGCAGGTTTTAGTTTGCTTGTTTGTAAAAAAAAATTACTTGTTTTTTCTTTTTTTTTCTTTCTTTCTTCTTTCTTTTTGTTTTGCTTTTCAAAGTTTCTAAATAAGAAATATGGGTGGGGTCTGAGAAAGGAAAGTGCCCTCTCTTTTTATTTACTCAACTTGACATAAGGATGTCCCGTCGTTATATAATGGTTGGCAAGCTAGTCTCGCAGATCCATTACTGCTGAACGTTTGATATGTTTAATTAAGAGCTATTGTTAGTTCGATATGTAAAAATTATAATAATCTTGATTTAACTCTCTCTCTCTCTCTCTCTCTCTCTCTCTCTCTCTCTCTCTCTCTCTCTCTCTCTCTCTCTCTCTCTCTCTCTCTCCTCTGTTCGATTGAAACAGATTAGCATTATCGCTTTCATGCACTCTTTCATTCTTTCTTATCATATTTTTCTGTGTAGCATGTCCTTTTTCTTCCCTTTCTTTCTTTATAATAAAATCAGAATGGTCCATTATTTAGCTGGGGTGACGACACGCATAAAAAAATTAAGAATTCGGTGGGTAAGCATCACCAGATAATCAGGATTTACACTTTTGCATTTCATCTTGGACGATTTGGGTGATCTAATTTTTAACCAGAGTGTGTTGCAAGATGATAACGGTCGTACTTTTAAGGAACACATGTATTAATATATAGATAGTATTGAAATAATTTGCTCTGGATTTCTTTGTAGACATTTACTTAAACGAAAGTTTTGGCATGTTTGTTTATTAAATCCTACCCGTGATATCAGGTTGGTTGGTTGGTTGGTTGGTTGGTTGGTTGGTTGGATTTTACGGCATGTAAACTCTTGTTGGGTTATTTTATGCCGAAGACGTTTTGTTATATTTATTTTTGATGAGTATTCAAATTTTTGTATTTAAACTCAATTTTTTAAACAATTTTTAAACTCATTCTTTTCTATTTAACCCATAGTTGGGACCCTAATAGGTACTACCACTCCGGGTCAGGGTGGACCTGGGAGTAATGGCGATGATGGGGTACTCCACATTCCCCAGAGCTCCAGATCCGTGATATCATAGCAGTATATATGTATTTACCCAACCCCTCCGCACATACAGGATATGACACAAAGTCAATTTATTTAGTGAAGTTTAAATTCAGAGTTTTCCTTCTCCTATACTGGTTGCTGTCCCAAGGTTAAATAGTCTAGTCTACCCTACTATCTACCCATAGGTGGAAGGAGAATAGTTAGAGGCATACCTTTCCCAAGAGTATTATTGCTATGTGAAATGGAATCAGCCTCGCCTAGGATTTGAACTCGTGTCACCGTGTCCATTTCTTACGGCGTTAACCATTACACCACGAACACCTCCATAACAGCTAGTATATAACAATTAGGGGTCTCTTTTGATATCTATACACTCCAGACTGAATTACCAACTTGCAGTTGTCTGTATTGACTTGATTACTTGGCCCTAGATCTGGCTATTTCGCCCATCTTCCCCCATTTCTTTTATTTTTATCTCAGCCTCTATAACTCATATTTAGGGTTTGTGGAATAGGGAATAAAATCTAGCAAAAAGATAGTACAAGTCCTTCATTGGAATGTTAACACTGAGTATGTCCCTCGATGAGTTAAATGATCGCCCTTTGAATCCGAAATAAGAATTATGATAAGTATTAGTGCTATGTCATCTATCCTTTAGCAAACCATGAAGCCTCTTCACTATTGAAGACATTCCTTTTGTCACGTTTTCTCAGCGGGTCAACCAGAATACAATTACATTAAGGCGGTTCGCTTGAGAAGCGCCATTCTTTCTTTCTTTCTTTCTTTCTTTCTTTTTTTCTTTCTTTCGTTTTTGTTTTTTGTTATTTTTTTTTTATTTATTTATTTTTTTTTACTGTGAGATTGAAAGAAAATTCTTTCTCAATACTTAACCTTTATCAAGTACTTTTTAATGTCTAGTTGGTTGTTCATTATTTTGAGGGTATTATTTTCTATGATTTTAGCCCCTCCTCACTCAAAGTTCCTAACAGTTTCTGGAAGTGGTCTTTCCATTTCTGGAGTCTATTATTTGGGCTGGTTGCCTTTAACTTTAATCTAGAGGTACTTTTTTCCCACCACTAATTTCATTTGCATTTTGCCATGCTAATCGCAACTGTGTGTCTTCTACTGCATGTCTGATTTATTCTTTTGTTCTTGGTGTGTTCTGTCTGTTCTTTTTTTGTTCTTGGGTGTATTCTGTCTGTTTTTTTTTTGTTTTGTTTTGTTTTTGTTTTTTGTATGTTTCAGTTAGTTCTACTTGGTCTTTCTTAAGGTTTCCTACGTTGGTGTTCGTTGGGTTTGTTTTATTGTGTTGGGATGCTTTTTTTAATATCACTTCTCTTTATTCTGCTTCTGTCTTCCAGGGGACAGTGTGTTTGGCTCTTAGTTTGGTGGGTATGGATTCTGCTGCAGCTTCTAGGTGGGCACTGACAAAGTTTTCGTTATTTGTAGTGTACCTTGCTGTCTCCTGGAGGAACTTAAAGCACTAAAAAGAAGTAATATGAATGTGGATAATCTATAGGAAGTTTATCAAATAAAATGGCATAGCTTAGAATCGTCCAATGTTTCTCTGCCAATCCCAAACTGATTCTCTACAACTTTTACATCTTCTTTTTATCTTAAATCCCCAAAATTTAAACTTACCCAATGTAGACGAGTACTTCGACTAGTATAAACTCTGTTTTTAATTTCAATTCTGGAGCTCTGGGGATTTTGGAGTACCACTTCATCTCTATTAATCCCATGTACACTCTGATCCAGAGTGGTAATACCTGTTAGGGCCCTATATATGGGTTCGATAGATTAAAAAAAAAAAAAGAGTTTAGAATTTCTTTTTTTTTTAATTGAGTTTTAAAGAAATTGAATTTCCAACAAGAAATATATATATATATATATATATATATATATATATATATATATATATATATATATAAGTCTTCGCGTATACTTCTAAATTAGTTAGTTAAGAATTTATGACAAAAAATTTCTTAATAAAAAATCTTTTTTAAGAGAAATCATTTTCAGTTAAAATAATCTTGTTCCAAAAAAGATTTCTCTTAAAAAGTTTTTTTTTTCTTAGTATCTGTTTATCTCCCTTAGCAGTATTCTTTTTCTTCGGATTGAATACCATTTATAGGGGCAGACGAGCTGCAGTAGAGCACCCACATTGGGTTCTGAGTTCGATACCGGTCCCCGCCAACTCAGCGTATGAGTAGCACAGATTGGATAATCTGATCTGTACTGTAGTGATGGGAGCTGGCGGTAAATGTAGCGCTCCTCCTCAGCAAAATAATCTCCCTGGTCTAGCGCTAGTGTAAGGGGGATAGACTCCCTCGCTATACGGCTGATACCAACAATAGGTCCCTCCGCCTACAACTTTATAAAGTAAAGCTTATTAGCTATTTATTTCTGGGGTTGACCGCGGATAAGTGAAACCGTAGATAGCAAAATCGTGGATAAGAAAATAACACTGCAGACATCTTTTCTTTTTTTTTTTTTACGCCACAGTGACGTCTAAAAATAGAAATTCAACTAGTATCAATATTTTAAAAATGTTTGCTTTTGTTTATTTCTTGTTGTGGTTTGTTTGTTTCTCTTTAGTTCGTTCTCGCTGTTCTTGTATGTTTAT
>CM042148.1:77022795-77045295 GCA_023376005.1 Doryteuthis pealeii
ATGGTGTAGACAAATATGATATCAGAATTTTAACTACTTATGTACAGGAGTATAGATACTCAGAATTTTACTATACTGTAAAACCACATATGATATGCAATATAATTGTATTCTGAGTTTGTATCAAGAATGCACTATCAAGGTTATTATCATTAAACTCGTAATTCCATGATATCAATAGATTTGATTTTATTGGAAACCAAATATAGATCTCAGAGACCAATAAATTTTTACTTACTGTAATCCAATGATATCAATATTATTTATTGTTATACCAAAGTATGATTCAATCTTTACCTTTACTCGTATTATCAAATGATATCAAATGTTTACTTATGTGTATACCCAAATAAGTATATCAAATATTTACTTACTGTAACCAAATGATATCAAAATGTTTACTTATCTGTACAGAATAATTGATATTCAAATCTTTACTTACTGTGTTAAATGTGAAAAACGTCCAATATGATCCTCGGAATATTGAACCCAGAGAGTGAATTCAATTGATTGATTTTAAATCAAGATTTGAACTTTAATATCTAAATCTTTTTATTTTAATTTTTATTCAATCATTTATTTCGTCAACCAAATATTATACTTTATTAATCGGCAATTTCTCATCGTCATATGTTTTATTCTTTGGATTTGGATCTGTTATAATGTCCTACATCTTTATGTGTGTATTTATCCAACATTTGGCGAACGTTGTTACCATGCGTGCTCTTTCGGTTGTTTTATTCTTGTCTCGTATTACCGGGAAATATTACCGATTAAATCCATGTACTCCACCACTTAAAGGTCAAGTCTCTCATAATGCTATTAATCTTGAGATCAAATATTTGTCATGGTGTTGTTAATTTATTTCTCTGTGTTTAATTATGTTTCGTATTTTTTCTGCTTAGTGGCATATATCGACCTTACTTTTTGTGGGTTTTTTAGGTATTACTTTGGATCTAGTTCCTTTTGATGTATGGAACGCAGGGTGGTCGAGTGAGGTTTATTTAAATCCATAATTGCCTAAGGGATTGAGAAAGTTTCTAGCCCTTTCCAAATAGAGGTATAGTCCAAATAAGTGAACGTAATAGCCCGACAAGAAAGTTTTTAATATCGTCATATACTACGATGCTCGCAGTCCAGTTGTTAGTACACTATCGACACGGGGATCTAGCTCACTATAACCCTACAAAATATGATTAGAGACTCTCTATAGGTGATTATAACTCATTAATTTCATACAGTTTTCGCCGATATTACGGAGGCGATAAGTGGTTCTACGCTTAAAATCATAGCTGAGGTTTTTGGTTTGGTAGTATTTTTTTACGGGGGCGAAGGGATGAAACACATGAGAATCAGTAATTGACGGTTCTCAAAGTGATACATCTTGAAACCATCATTGCAACTCACAGCCAGTGTTCGTACGGTGCACCTAGCAATAACATCCTTTATCATCACATAGTAACCGGATTTCTGAGATTGCTCCAGCTACGATTGGTAGACCCTGCCAGAGATCGGTTGAGAGGATTAGAGGACATTGTATGAGCACCAAGTAGACAATATTCTACGGGAATTACCATCACCTCGTCCAGACAGCGACCCTAGATCGATCCATATAATATATCTTATATATAGTACAATGGACTATTAAGAATGATATATATCATTGTAATAATTTTTGTGTTTTTTTATCTTGTTTTTCTGGTAACATTAAGCAGCTATACCGCATTAGCAGATTAATAATATTTATATGAATCATTTACGTATACAATAGCATTAAGATTATTGCGATTCCTTCGAGTATGCCGACAGTTAAACGCAGTTAACTTCTCTAAATTACCTAGCAGTCCTCTAAAGTCTTCAGACACGTATTCTAGTCCATATGTAAATGTCAAAACTTACATTTAACCTTATACGCCGTTAAGCATGTATTTTTATTTTGTGTCTAGTTATTAGATTCTGTATTTAAACTGATTAATGTGGTTGGTGTATTTTATTCTGGGCTCGCAGCTCTCCTTTTCTTGGCTTCAGTCCTCATTTGGCCTTGAAGACGTTTATGCTCGATAAAACTATTAGGGTTTTAAAGATTGGTTCCAGGGTGACTGCCGAAATTTATAGTATTTGAATGTTTATTATAAAGGAATTAATAACTAAATATAAGCTTAGATGAGAAATTTAGCGTTATTTAATATATAATATTGATCTATATTCAGGAGGGAGTGTGCTTTGTAGTGTGTGTGTAATGTGTTGTGTGATGTGTGTGATAATCCTAATTATATCTGCTCTTTAGAACTCAACAAGTAGACTACTTGCGCAAGAAATAGGTTTTAAAACTATGTATCAACACTTGAGGGTGTTGCCGATTTTACGGTGTACTTATTGGTTGATATGTAAGGTAGATTGGTCGAATTGTGCTGGTGTTAGGGTGTGTTTCATAGCTCATATACGGTTTAATAAATTGATATACTGTGAATAATGATAATTAAGAACGTGATATACTATATATGCTGTTTTGGGTAATAATATATTCAGTCAGGACTCTCAGTATGGTATTATCGATAATAAGCTATTAAATAATTTGTATATAGATGTGATATAACGCTTATAATCTAGGAACTATTAAGAATGTATATAACAGTTCAATATGATATATAGTTGTGATTTTTATTCTTGTTTTAATTCAATGAGATTGTGACATTCAATAGAGTTAATTATAGTCAACACAAGAGCACTAAGTGATAATTTGAATTCCGACAATTTACGTATATTTTTATTATTCAAAGCATTTATAAGATTAATCGAGAATATTCCAGAATGTAGACCTTATATACCATACACTAACCCTAACCCCTAAATCTAGGCGTCTCAAGAAGTCTCAGGTATTTTCTGTATTAATGTATGGCTCTTATTATTCCGTAATCTAATAGATCATTCAATCTCTTGACCGCTATTCTGCATTACTACTCATTTTTCTTTTATTTCCAAGTTACAAATCCGATATGGAAGGTTGTTATTCTTATACTTGAAAGTCGATCAGAATTTGCTATAAATCATGATAGAATTTAAATAAGAGATTGGTTTGGTTATGGTTTTCTTTATTTGTTAAATGAACTGATCAATTCTTCATGGGTTATTTTAAAGCCATTCCTGTAGTAGAATAGTAGAGGTAATAATTATAATCACCATACCTGGGGGATGTCACAGGGTTCAATTAACTTTCGCCTGAAAGATATTTAAGTGTCTAAAAGTGTACGTAATAAACGTCGACTATATTTTCGATTCGCTTATACAGATGTCGCAGACCAGTTACGGTTAGCACTACTACGCATTGGACTCCCCATGAAGAGGGAAGAGACAGACGTCTTAAATATGTTGGGCATGAACCTCCTTATCCTCTCTAGTATAGGATTATAATAGTTCATACTACTATTCTTCGGCAGGATGGCTTTTGATTGCATTAAAATACCTTGTACTAAAGGTGTTATATGCCATAAAATTAAGAGCAATACATATTGATTGGAGTATAAATTCTGAAGAGCTAATTAGATATACCTTTATATTACTCGCTTTCGCTAATGGTATGTTAAATTCATCTAATAATATTCATATATTTGGAATACCTGTTATTACATTTCTGTAAAGCTAATTAGAATTCTTCACTTTCCTTCCTATTAAAGCACCAATTATCATTATGGATCATGTTTTATAACTCTGAAGGCTATGTTAGATATCTTCTACTTTCTTTCCTAAAAGAAGCAATTAATATTATTGCATGGATGTACGCTATGAGCTCTGATAAGAGACACTAGACTTAGACCTTCAGAACGTACCTATCATAAGGTGCAAGACATACTCGGATACTCATCATAGGATAACTGCTAACTGTTAGAAACGAGAGGCTAATTTATAAGCATATACCAGGTCATCTTCGGTGAGTAGCCAAGCACGCAAATATCTATTACTTGGAATGACTGTATAACTTCTTAGAGAGCTAACTTAGCAATTCCTTATACCTCTCGCTCTCTCTTATACAGAAGATAGCACAACATATTTAATCATGCATATGTGATTTTACCTGTTAAACTCTGATCAAGGAACTTAATTAGAATCTCTGCATATCGTCTATCACTATAGACAAGAAGAAGCAGCGGTAATATGAATGATTGGATATACTCTGTGGGACTCATGAAGGCTGAATTGAAGAATAATACCTATCACTCCTACTGTCGCTAATAGAAGCATTCACTATCTATTTATGTGATTACTTATATTAACTTCTTGATAACACGCTGCTAATTAGAACTCACCGTGTGTCACTTCCCCTGGGTCCCGCTAAATGAGAGGTTCATTCAAATATCCATATGATGGATATCACTTTGTTTACCATTATCTTGTATAATTATGTCCTCTAATAGTAAAAATACTATCGAATATCTACTAGAATAGTGAGTCATACAAATATCATTATTTGGATACCATGTATTAATCTGAAAGTCTCGGTGAAATTAAGATAGTATCCTTCACTCTGGTGCACAATACTCACACTGAGAAGCGATACACTATGTAAGTTATTAATGTAGTATAAAACTATGTTACTAACTGTATAAGTGACTAATTTGACAATCTGCTTTCATCAATCTCATCCTTAATACTACGATTGCACTTTTCAATATTCATTATCGCGTTCAACACTTGTTATCCTCTGTAAGGTCTCAATCTAAATCACTTCACATTCTTTCCTTATATTAGATAGACTATTCAATATCATTATGGATATACCTGTTAACTCTGAAAGGTATACTAATTAAGAATCCTTTATACTAACCCTTTCCAATAGAAGTACATCTAATATCAACATGGATGCAATATATGCTATATTGGAATCCTATCACTCCTTCCTAGATTAGAAGCACCCAGTATCATCATGGATAAGCTGCTATTCAAGGAGTGAAACCGAACTAAGATTCAGACAAGTGGTAACACTAAGTTTTGAAGTCATCACAGATAAATTGATGATTATATGTTGACATCTGTTTTAAAATGTGTAATTTGTTTTGCATTGAAAACTCGAATACAAAGATTCTAAGAATTAAATTCTGTTAAAAGTGCTGGAAACGATTAGTGGAATACTATAGAATTACTCCTATGTAGCTGATATCGAAATATTGATCCAGTATGCAGCTGAAGTTTTATTATTGATTATAAATCGTAATTTCTACGTCTCTTACTAGTCGAAATTGTATTGTTGTGGTAGTATTTCATCTCAATACGTTGTCGCAGGGTCGATGAGAGAAGAGAGATGGCGTAGAAGCATACTGCAGTATGAGAGATGAGAGAGAGAGAGAGATGAAATTTGAATCTAATGTACGTTGCCTCGTTTACTACTTTGCAGCACATGATCCTTATAGCGTTTACATGGGTGAAGATGAAACCAGCGGAGTATTAACTTAAAAGTAGTCGAAAGTATTATTCAACCCACTAAACTATATAATTTGAGAACCTATAATATTTTATATATACCGACGCATAGTCGAGCATATTTTGTCTATAATTCTTCGGACCACACACAGTTCGCCTTCATGTGGCTCTATATATTCGGTAGACTCCTCGTATCAGTGTCCACTTCAAGCGATTTCATTGAGGCTACCATGTGATTCAGAGCGGGAGCCTTCATCATTTGATACTATAATGCTCGGTATCCACAATATTTTTTCGCCACAACAGACTATTGAGATAGCTTGGAAGTCTGAATCACGCATATACCACTAGTGCTAAATGTCTAAAATACAGACAATCGAGTCTCAACGTGAGCGAATTGTGATTTATTTAAATTATAGTATCTAACATTTAATTATTATTATTTATTTATTATATTATATTCTTATTCTTATTTTTATTTAATCATTTTATTCTTATTCTATTTATATCATAATTCAGCAACATAATTATCTTTTAGAAATTGATATTCTCTAGGAGTATAAGGCATATCGAGAGTATGGCCATAAACGGGTCGCAGATTTTGAGAGATTTCATGGCACGGGTTAATTGACATTGTGTAAACTTTAGTCTTGGTGCGATTTTTAGAGAGGTAATAATATTTTATATCGGAAATGTTCAGTGATTTGATCTTATTATTATATATATGCTACACTGCTGGACCTATGTGGTTAATTAGCTCCTCAGATACGTGTTTAAAGAGGTCATGCATTACGAGTATAACATTACTTAATATGCTCTGTTGTGGATATGCATTATACGTTTACACAGAGAAGAAAAAACTGGGTGATGTTAAGACGAAATATTCTGCTGTTCTCTTTCCTACTGAACGTACCATCAATCGAACACCGCAGGCTTCTTTATATGTACGTGTTTCTTCCTCACTTGCTGCTCTCAATTTCTTCTTTCGTTAATCTATCTGTTTGTATCCGTATTCTTTCGTTGAATATTTTAGTGATCACTACGTGATGATAGCAAGTATATGACAACTTATATTTGCTTTCGACAGGGTTCAAGTTTCTAATTATATAATGAAAAAATCTGTCCATATATTTATCTAGGGATGAAGATGAACAGCTTCAAATAAGAATATAGAATTTGTCAAGGGAAATATCGGAATACAAGTAACATAACATCAAGGATAACATCAGGCAGTAACGAAATTTTTGTGCAATCTATAGAGAGCGAGGAAACATAAACTCAGTTTTAACGCAGAACCGGGTTAGTACAAGATGAGTACAGAACTTAAAGTCGCGAAAAAAGCGAATTAACAGGTATACAAGTTTCATATTAAAGTAAAATTGTATTAACTAGTTTTATAGTGACATTGTACTTATATTTTTATTATAACTGAAACCTGTCACTGTGTGTTCGTAGGAGGGGGGGCACTAAGGATCGTGGATGATAATGCAGTTAGCCAGAAATTGGAGTGCATATGTAAGGGACTTTGTGTGCCCAATAGGATACTGAGCCATGGTCGGGTGTTAAGTTTTTCTTTGGGCATCTCATTCATCCTAGAAGATGATCAATATACTAGTTGGCTATACTCTCAACGGTTCTGTGCAGCTTATACCCGCGGCATAATTCTTGGCCTTAGGTAAACTCAATACGACTATATATTGGCCGCGTGTTATGACAAAAGTTTACTTTGTTTGTTATTAACTTTTTTTTATAGATAGGATGAGAGAAGAGCGTTTGTCATCAGGGTGTCATTGGGTTAGGGGGCATCAACTATGCTACTTGTTTTAGGGTTTCTTTTGTTTTAACTATATCACGCTCAACACGCTTAAGTTAAAATTTACATCTGGTGGGCTGAGAGCGGTATATGTTTTATCTACTATTTGACGCCTTCGTGTTGCGCTGTTCACTTTTAAGCAGAGCCTAGACTAAGCAAACGCCTCAAATTCTAGAGTAGAGTTCGATTCTCCTAAGCTGAGTGGGGATCCCATGGATTATTTTAGTTTTTTTTGTTTGCAGAGCACGTAAGGCATTAAGTTTAGCGCTATCTATGCTCAATATTTTTATTATTCCTCCTGAATGGGTGGTACCAATGGATATCATATCCTAATCATTATAGCTAGTACATGTAATTACATAGATATTTTGGAAAATCTATAAGTATTTTCTTGGATTGCCTTAATATAATCCACATACTGCATGATTAGCGGGGGACCGGTATATGTGTAGCTCAGGATGATGTGTGTGTCTGTATAAATTAGTATAGTGGGTTGGCTTATACCATAACCTATGCATGGACTCGTATCTTGTCCTCCGTCACGTTTCGGTAGATAGGATCAAACTTGGTATGAGGAACTCATAAATATCACTCGAGCTAACTTAATAAAGAGAAGAAAAATGCTTGACTCTAAGTCCGGCTTACGATTGTTGGGATAGGTAGTAAAGGCGGTAAATGACAACTTCTTGCCTAGCTAGAATTTAGAAACAAAGCACACTCTAGTTTGTTTTACGAAGAAATCAAAACTACCAGGGTGCTGGTTTTCTTTTCTGTATCCTTTTATATGGGAAACAGTACTGTCATTTTGATGTAAGCCTCATTTATAGGCGGAAATGATACATAAACGTTAGAGTGATTATTTCTCGATTTTTTCTAGCTCTCTACATTTTATAAATAAAAGTTTTTAATCCTTCCAGCCTAATTAATTATTATAATTTGTAATTAATTATAATTTCAATTAAAAAATGAGGTATCGAATCTTCTATTTTTAGAGCTACATAATTCTACCACAAAATATAATTATATATTCTTTAAATACTTAATTTTATAAGATATATATATACGCGTTGAAGAGGAAGACTTATTTCTACTTAAAAACGCAACAGCAAGACTTACAAAGTAACTAAACTTGAACTATATTACTGCCTTAATTGATTAAAACGTTAACTCATCAATAGCATGGCTAGAGTTAATGAATATTATTTCCTATGTGATCCCTTAGCCACTTAACCTTCCACTTACAAGTCCAACCTATATTTGATATGTACAACTTTTTACTTCAGATTTCCAGTTGGTGTTTAAATTTGTCTTATATATTTTCTGACATTTACCTTTCATTTTTGGATAAATCTTCTACGGACATAAAATTTTAGATTATGGGGTAAAGACACCCATTCCTTCCTCTATTATAATTATCTTTTGCGTGGTTATATTTCTTATTGAACGTTTCGTGGCAGCACTTGTTGGCAACACTGCCCAGATTATCACTTATCTTACACGGTGGTTCCTTGTCGAACGTATTTTTCGGAACACACTTCCCTCTTCAACTCACTCGGGAATCACCTTCTTGGTCTTGAGGATTACGGAGATCTTCGTGATTGTTAAATATCGGCATGCATTACACAGATGGGTACTATCTGAACGCAACCCTTTATCTCAATCCACACGAGGGGTCTCGGACAGCGAGGTGGTCCTATCTCTAGTTAAATATTAGTAAAGAATTTCCAAAGGTTAAAACAGCGTTTTAAGCCCACATATATTAAGTTATCGTAACTAGTTTATTTAGTTCCGATAACTACAAGCCAAATTATCAATGCCGCGATTTACTAAGAATAAATTTCTAAAGTTATCATATGGTTGTGGGAGATTTTATATGTGATAAACGCATAGTTGAATTTTCGGCATACCAAACCGGTCCACTTGTCAGAGTATATTTTTGTCATTTTGACTTGAAGGGTATTGGACAGTCTTAGGCCGACCAGAAGGAGATGCGCTATGAGTTGCTTCCTGGGTGGTACTAGTAGTGCTATACACCGTGAAGCTTATGACTGGAGATAATTTTTTGGGGAATTGAATGGTACTTGAATCTATTTTGCCTATTTAAGGATCATAGAGGCCATTCTCGAACTTTATTTGTATGTTCCATTAATGTTTTTGTATTTCACCGCGGTGTTGGTGGGGGGAACTACGAAAATATTATAACCTATTAAAGTAAATATATATAATAAAAATGTAATAGTCGACTTGGGCGGCCTAAAGTAGGTATCAGCCAGTCGGCGACCGGGAAGTCTATTTCCCTCATTATTCACTTTCACGCAGGGCGGTAGGAACAACAAGAGGGATTGTTTTTTAGCATCGTGAGGTTTGGACAGCGCCATTACCAAATCTCATCAGCTCCTTACTCGGATTACACCAAGCACAGACTTCTCCTTGGTTATGACTTAGCCTCAACTACGCTTCGAGATTGCGCTTGGCAGAGGAGATCCGGCTAATTTCTACGACCACCTCAGGAAACTATACGAGTCTCGTGGATATAATCAATCACGCCGAGGATCCCCGCGTTGGCTGTAAAGACCGCCAGAAGCAGAGTAAAAGCATGGAGCTAACCGTGATCAGTCTAAAGGAAACCCCTAAATGGCAATATTATCACTCCATAATAACACGATATAAATAAATTACACTAACAACCCAGACGACAACCCAGCCGTTCTTATTCTGTGTGCATATAATTACGAAGATGTTGATATTCATAATATACGTGCGATATAACCTCCCAACGTGGACACAGAATATGAACACAATGTGTTTTTATGTTATTGTTTTTTATGTTGGGGATTTTTTAATGGGGACCATTCCAGCAGAAGGCATCGAACTTGCCAATATCAAGATAATCAAAAATGGAACAAAACTAATAAGCAAATCCGACTATAAACTAATAAAAAAAACACTTACTTTGATTATTTCCTGTATTCTTTTTATTTTTTATATTACACTCCTTCTACACAGGCAGTTACGCAATGGGAAATAGAAGCGCAATATACATCTTACACAAGATATATACACACGCTATTCACTAGAATGGTAATCCAACGCTGATGGCAATTCTCACAGACTTTACTATGTTGCTTTGAAAATTCACATACAAGATATCCTTGAATACGCAGTCAGGTAGTACGATAAAAAAATAACACTATACTCATGTGCAATGTACACATCTGAGTTTTAAGATCCAATTCGAGCGCCTGATGAGGTAAGACAATAAATTAGCTTTATAAAGAGGGGGGTAGCAGTATATCCACTCCCTACGATCAGGCATCATAAACCTCCTGCATTCCTAAAAAGGGGTAGAGACTGGAATGTTATTGGGGCAAACGATTTCTGAGACGAATGACTCAACGCGAGTTTGCGTCATATGTTTTGGCACAGGCTCACCAAACACACGCCTGTTACGTGCCAATTAGTACGGGATGCAAACTCGATCCTCCGCTTACAAAATATGACCTCGTGTCGTATGCTTAGACATTTTTAAGCCGGATGGGGTAGGAGTGACATAATCAGGCAAATTCTGAAAGCACAACCATGAATATTATTTAAAAATTTGGGCTTGAATGTCAAACCCCTCTTTCTATTTATAGTATTTGTAGTATAACTATTATATACACATGAAAAACTTTCACTGGATATGTTCTTCATGTTCTTAAAGATTATTTTTAGAAACAAACTAAATAGCATACTACGACCTGAGTTTACATATATTTTTGGTAATTTCTATAGTTATCCAGTTTGAATCTATTTCATCGCATGTGAGGGACTAAAATCATAGAATCAATATAACCTTAACATCACCCTAACCAACAAACTCTTTACGCAACATGAACTCCTTTATGCAAGAAAGGTATTTTATCGTATTTCATTCTTATAAAAAATACAATTAAATTCAATTCTCAAAAATTCCAAATATCAAAACGAAGGTAAACTCAAAAAGAAAAAAGAAAAAGAATAGGAAAGGACATGGGCTCCGTCCTCTCTTCAGCGAACCGGCCTTTACATGTACTTGTTATTTCTGGTTCTGATCCCTCCGCTAGTCATACAATAATCCTGCTGTACAAAAGGAATGTCTTCATAGTGAGAGTGCTCCATTGGTTTCTCTCTCTCACACACACACAACACGCGTGTGCCTCAACACACACTTCCTATATAGGAAATAAAGCTGTTATTATATTGTGTTGTCAAATATAATCTATCTATATATATATACATATAAAGGAGTCGAATCTATCTTGGTATGTACGTGTCGACTTATAACTCCGAAAAGACATGTCATTTAGAATTAAAATCGTGCATACACTTTAATATGTTTATAATAAGCAAAAGTATCAAATTTAGTTTTTGATTTTTACTAATTAAATGATATAATTCAATAATTAAGAATCAATCGATTTGTGGAACTCGTCGCAGTTCTTCATAATAAGTAAAAAAAGCACTTGTACCAATGGCTAATTTGCATATGTATCGTCCTCCACCTATAAGGTCTCTTTTGTTACTATTTCGTTAGTAGCTTACAAATCGTTCTACATTTTGGCTCAATTAGTATCACCACATTACTGACGCGGTGGGGTGAGCATGAATGCAACATAAATCGAGGGACTCAGACTTTATATATATATATATATATATATATATATATATATATATATATGTATTTTAGGGGTCTCCGTATGCTTCTCTCGGTATATATTTTTATGTTTTTTTATGTTGAAGTTGGGCGTTATTATGAAGCATTTAAAAATAAATGAAGGAACTCGATGTTATGGAGTACTGGATTCACTTATTTTTTATTTATATATATATATATATATATTATATATATATATATATATTATATAGGAGCGACATTCATTTGAAAAAGGGAATCTAACGATCCCGAAAATTTATGATAACAAATAATAAAAAATAAGTGAATCCAGTACTCCATAACATCGAGTTCCTTCATTTATTTTTAAATGCTTCATAATAACGCCCAACTTCAACATAAAAAAAAACATAAAAATATATACCGAGAGAAGCATACGGAAACCCCTAAAATACAACATATATATATATATATATATATATATATATATATATATATCATTATTATTATTATTATTATTATTATTAGTTACTTGAAACCATGTAAATGTATGCAAACAAATGACTATTATTAAACTGAAATAATTACTTGAAGCCATATAATTATTAGTATTAGATGGGAATACTTGAAACCATACAACTCTTTGCAAATCATTTGTTTTAAATGGAAATAATTGATATTTATAACAATGTGCTAAAAAACGCTTAAAAACAACTGCGCAAAAAACATAAATGTACAATGAACGGATTCATTATCTTCTAAGCATAAATTAACCCTAGACGGATTGACATGTCGTTAAAATCAACCAGTCAATCAGCTTTTATTACACTCACACAAAAGACAGATTATCATCGAGTTGAGCGTGAACGAAGTTCCCTCACTAGTATTATTAAATTGTAAATATTCATGTACATTCTGACGGTATTATGCTATCAACATCTCGTTACGGTGCGCCGTTTTTTTATTGCATTGCTGTAACTCACACGGCCAGAAATCAGATCGCTATAATATAGATGATCGCTTAAAGCTGCCGAACGACATACACCTGATGACAGTTGGAGAACTGACCGGCCCAAAAAAATAAACTATCATGTTACGATAATACTTAATTTCAAAATTGAGATAATTTAACACAACGGATATTTTGATTGGGCGCGTCCGTTTGAACTCAGCGATCTGAACTGGAGCCATGTCGACTATATCCGGAATTCCCGTCCCCAAAAAAATTGTCACCGAAAGACTATTTTTAGAATTTAGGAATTCAAAACACTTGAATTATCTTTGCTATCATTATCATACACGCCGTGATAAAAAAATTTTTTTAAAAAGTATTGAGATTTTGGTTTGGGTTCTTTGGTGAACGGCATATTGTTGAATGACTGGTCCCATAACTTGTTGATATGAAATGGTTTAGTCGACTCATAGTGTTTGTAAAAATGAGAACACAAGACGTATTTTAACGGAGGTAATGGACACACGTGCTTACACGTTTGTTTACTTCACTGAACTAGAAATATACAAGAAGGAACAAAGACAAAGGGAAAACGAATTACGCGCCAATTTTGGGTGGCGTCGACAGAGGTCGCGTAGTAATTTACCACGTAGTTCTGCAAACGCAACTTACAGGCAGTAGCCTCATATGCTCAAGGACTATTTTAGTTGGTAAAACTCAACACATATCAACTCCTTAGGGGTTATTTATTGACGAGATTTGATCCATTTGTATTTTTAATAATAATCATAACTATTTACCGTACTTGACAGCATATAAGACGCACGGGCATATAAGACGCATCCCCATTTCAGCAGGTCAGATTCAGGAAAAAAAGTTTTTAGTGTATTTAAGCATATATTGTTGAAAACGGTCTGTTTAACCTTGATTATAACAATACCAGCAATAGAATAAGGATGCATGGAGTTTAGGGTAGGTAAAAGTACTGAGAGTAAGCTGGGTTAGTGAGCATCATAGAGAAGATTAGCCTAGGCCTATGGGAGGTCTCAAACTTCACCTACGATGTATAAGACGCAGGACAATTTTTTTAGCCAAAATTTTGGAAAAAGGTGCGTCCTATATGCCATCAGATACGGTATATTTTCAACTATCAATTACAATCATTTTCTTTTTCATATTTTTCCCTACTTTGTATACAGTTTTATGGTATCAAGTATTCCTATCCAATAATAATAAAGACTATTTTTTAGAATTTAGGAATTAAAAACATTTGAATTATCATTCACTATCACTATTATACGCGGCGTGATCAGAAAGAATCGAGATTTGGTTTTGGTTCTGATTTGGTTTCTTTGTTGAACGGCACATCAACTCCTTTATGGGTCATTTAACTCTTTGCCTACCCCCCACCCCACACGAATGTACCAAATTTTCTTGGTATTCCATTCAATTGGTTCCCTATTGCAAAAGGATGAAGCACCAGTCTCTGTGTCTGTTCACAGACAAAACAAAAAATGACAGGGGTGTTCACGCAGTGAACTTTTAGTGTAAACAACTGACACAGTCGTTTATGGTAGGATCGCAGCGTTGGGAGAGCTGCTGTGGGCGGCTTAAAATAGGCAAAGAGTTAATGATGAAAGAGAATTTGAATTTTTTTTCTTTTAATCATAACTATTTACATTTTCAATAATCCATTGCAGTCATTTTCTGAATCAGATTTTTTTTTATTTGTTTACTTTGCACATGGTATCAAGAATTACTATCCAATGATAATACTTTTTTAGACATATTTATTTGATTCATAGATGGGACTCTAACAAGTACTACCACTCCGGGTCAGAGTAAACCTGGGAATAATCACATTGAAGAGTTTACTAAACTCTTCTCATATATCAAGATGCAACCATCAGATGCAACTTAGTGTTATACACAGGACATCTCTTTGTTTTTGTTTTTTTGTTTTTTCGAGTTTTTTTTTGGGGGGGGGGGTATTACTGCTCTGTAGGGTATACAGTCAGCGTATTCTACGCACTGCCGACAGAGCAGGGTGACTAGTTTGAGAGACAAAAAAAAAATGACGTTTCATTCATTGTTTATTTCTATCTTGGTAAATAAAGCTTCAGTCTCGATATATTTTGAAAACACCAAGTAAGCATTATTGTCACTATTGTTACGTGGTTTGTCCCTTTACTACCCGCCCTGTAGGCTGGGACAGTAGAATACGCCAACTGCACCTCTGCAGTGAGCTAAGACATCCCCAATGGAGCCACCTGTTGACCGTGGTTGACGACTTGTAATGTCCGAGCACATGATTTGAACTCGTGTCGCCCAGTCCATTCCCTACAACGGTAACCATTACACTGTTATTGATTTTACATGTACATAACAGAAAGAAAAAGACATTGGAATTTCGTTGTATCAATCTTACATCTGTGCACCATGTAATTATAAATAAGTTTTTTTTATATTTTTAAGTTGATTCTAATAACCGCCAGGTGACGCTGCAATCAGTTACTTTAACAGTAATATTCTGCAGTGACCACCAAATTTTTATTTATAATAAAAAAAGCAACAAATCGATATTTGATGACTGTCTTTTCAGAGATTATTTTCAAAAAGGTCAGCGATTAAAATGTGTCTGTATGTGCGTAGTTAGCGGGGTGACCTATTGTCGGTATCAGCCGGACAGCGAGGGAGTCTATTCCTTTTTCAGGTAGTGCTAGACCGGGGAGATTTGTTTTTTTTGCTGGGGTGGAGCGCCACACCAACCATCAGCTCTCCACTTTACCGCACAGATCAGATTATCCAATGTGTGCTACTCATAAGCTGAGTTGGCGGGGGCCGGTATCGAACCCGGAACCTTGAAATTCCTAGGTGAGTGCTCTACCGACTGAGCTAAACTGACTCTTTAACATTAATGCATCGCCCGAGAATCGAAACAGCGTGAGGAA
This sequence comes from Doryteuthis pealeii, assembly GCA_023376005.1. Lineage (NCBI taxonomy): Eukaryota > Metazoa > Mollusca > Cephalopoda > Myopsida > Loliginidae > Doryteuthis > Doryteuthis pealeii. The sequence continues at coordinate 77,038,560 of CM042148.1, forward strand.
CGAGCATTACACCACTGAACCATGGAAATCTGATCTCTTTGATGAGATAAAGCGAGAATTCTTCCAAGCTGTAGCCGTGTCAATACTATTATACAGCTGCACCTCTTGGACTCTAAGCTAGATGGAAATTACGCAAGGATACAACGTATTATCCTGAATAAGTTTTGGAAACAGCACCCCACAAAAGCAGCTGTACACCCACTTACCTCCATCTAAGTAAGACAAACAAGACATGCTGGACATTCCTAGAGAAGCAAGGACGAACTCATGAGTGACGTTCTCCTATGGACACCTACACATGGACACACCAGTGTAGGCTGACCGGCAAAACCTACTTTAATCAATTCTGTGCATGCATATTGGATAGAGAACTTATTCAAAGGACTGCGAAAACTCGTTGTTTTATCTCATTTCCTTAAGGTTTTGGTAACAACACAGCCAGATAGATAGAGAGATAGATATGAACTTACTAGGATATATATATATATATATATATATATATATATATATATATATGTGTGTGTGTGTGTGTGTGTGTGTGTGTGTGTGTGTGTGTGTGTGTTAACATAAAAGTATAATGATGAAAAAAACAATGATATATACGGTGAGAGAGAGGGAGATGAACAGACTAGGCTAGATGAATAGATATGAACAGGTGTGTGTGTGTGTGTGTGTGTGTGTGTGTGTGTGTGTGTGTGTTCACCTATGCGTGATTGTGTGTTTCAACTTACAAGAATCTTAAAACCACAACAAAATCCCTTTTTTCTAAGTTTATGATATTCTTGAAACATAGACTTAGGGAAAAAAAGAGGATTCCGTTGTGATTATATTAACCAGTAGAGCCATATAAAAAAGCTATAAAAATCGCTGGAATGTGACCCATCAAAACAGTGGCTCCCAAGACTTATTTTTGACTGCCACCCCCTTAGCTCCGAATCTACATCACTAACGCCCACCCCCAACATACAACGAACATAATCTCTTGTTATTATATTTACAGTAAATTTTAAACAACTAATGTATGGCACCAGTCTGTTGCAAACGTTGAAACGTGAATATCACAAGTCTCCATAATGTGTGTTTGATCAAGATGTCGCGAGCCACGAGTCAAGTCCAGGCCACTTCACAAAGATACAAGAAAATGTCTTGACTCTTAACACCGACTTAAGAATACTAAATAAGATAAAGCCCTTCTTTTTGTGTATATGTCTGTTATTTTTATCCCTTGTAAAGTATATACATTGCCTAAATGTTTGGGATTTAGATTTTGTAAAAAAAAAAAAAAACTTTAGTTCTAATACCTTCTTACAGCTCCTTTTTTCACCTCCCTCTGAGACCTTTGCAACGCCCCTACGGAAAGGGAATGGTACCGCCCATTTTGGAAATGACTGCTTTAAAGTACACTGTAAATGAGTTATGTGTCTTATTTGTACAAAACTATTCTTGTAATTCTTCTTAATCTCTGTAAATCGTGCCAAAAATGCGGGCACAAAGATGATAAACTGGTCCTTTATATCTGTCGCTATTTAAAGTACCTTTCGTTGTGGGTGGTACTCTTGTTGGTTTTTTGTAATATTTTTTTCTTAAAGAATTGTCTGCAACAGTGTGTGTGATATCAACACTATATAGGCCAGTGGTTCCCAGACTTTTTTTTTTTTTTTCGAGATGCCGCCCCCTTGGATTTCATGGTACACCCTAAGCGCCCTATACACATAAAACGTACACACCTCCCTTACTTGCCATTAATTCAACTGCAAATTTAAAACAACAACTGATGGGACGCTGATCATACTTATGTAGAGTTTTGTTCTTACCAAGAGACCATGATTACCAGTCTATTCTGCGTCCACTTGCGGATCTAAAGTTTCTAATACTAATACTAATCTAATACTTATCTAAGTGACTAATACTAATCTAAGTTTGTGCACTTGCGGATCTGGCTGGCATGCGGCATAAGTCTTGCGCAGACAACATCACCAAGATACAAATAAATGGTTGAACTTTTAACTCTGACTTTATTTTTGTATAACTCTATATTGAGGTGTGTGGTGTGATGGTTAGCGTCATAGGAAATGGACACGGCGAGACGAGTTCAAATCCTGGACTAGGCTGTTTGCATTTCCCATACCCCTGGGAATTATATGCATTGAACTACTCTCTCCCCAGCTGTGGTTATGGTTATCGTCTTAGGAAATGGACTCGGCAACGATTTCAAATCCTGAACGAGGCTGTTTCTATTTCACATAGCGCTAATATCCTTGTGAAAGGTATGAATCCAACTATTCTTCCTACAGCTATGGGTAAATAATAGGACAGTGTGGGCTCTTTAACCTTGATTAGGCAACCAGTCTAGGGGAATGAAAACGCTGAATTTAAACCTGTTAAGCTCTACTTAAGAAATTGACCTTATGTCGCATCCTACTCGTGCAGAGGGGCTAGTATATATATATATATGGGAGAATATGTGCTTAATTGGAGTCGTACCTAATTTTGAAAATTAATTAATTAATAATGAATTAGGCGGGAATGCCTATTTAAATGTATGGCTAAACAAATCGAGAAAATCAATCTCTGTATGTACATTTCGGCCTATTAGGCCTCATCAGCAGAGCTATAGATAGGAAGGCCCCCCTGTGCGTGATTTGAAACCGGACTGCCAAGCTGACAGGCCGATATCACAACCCCTACACCAAACGGACCTCCTAGATTTTACGATTTGTTTAGAGTAGGTTAATATTCCTCTTCAGTGACTTTTATTACACGACGATATGATAAGTTGTAAACACGGTATGTTTGGAATGCAATTTTTGGGAGAATATGTGCTTAATTGGAGTCGTACCTAATTTTGAAAATTATCCTTTGTTGGTTGGTTGGATTTTACGGCATATCAGCCCTTGGGTTATTTTATGCCGAAGACTTTTTTGTTTTATTCATTCTTGTTGGATATTCAAGTTTTTACCTCATTTTCAAACACATTTTTTAAACCCATTTTATCTATTCGACTTATAGAGGGGACCCTATCAGGTACTACCACTCTAGTTCAAAGACGACCTAGGAATAATGGTAATGATGGGTTACTCCACACTTCCCAGATGTTTAGATCTGGAGTCTCACCATCAGATGCAATTTAGAGACAAACCAGGACATCTCTTGGAGATAAGACCCCCCAAGGAAATACAGTCAGTGTATTTTAAGCCCCACCGAAAGGCGTATGGTGTAGGTTATGGTTTTATGTGGGTTTAAGCTCTATGTCGTTATTTATGGTGCGTGTTAATTGGTTGTTTCTTTTAAACCCCATTCATTATATGTGGTTCTTCCTTCTTATGGGTTGTCAGGCTGAAAAGGAAGTAAAGGAAAGGAAAAGAAGAGACAAGACAAAAGATACTTTTAGGTTTCAGACTTTCTTCCTAGGTTCATAGCTATTTTTGAAGAGGAATTTTTTTTCCTGTGCCAGTCGTAGCGTCTGTTCCCAACGTCTATGTTCGAATAGCCGAGGGATCTTCTTGACGTTATGAAGAGGTCCTTTTCCCATAGGGTTCTTCCTGTCTGGTGCCTCCTGGAAGATTGATATTTTTTTATTTTAATTTTATTTTATTCATTTTTATTTTAATTCTCACTGGCGTTCTGAATCAATTACAGCCTAACCATCGGTTTTATGTCTCATCCCGAGGCAGCATCCTGTCATACCTGTACTTGACTCACTTGGAAACTCACACGGTACTGTTAGCAAACCATGGCCTTTAACCAGACTTAGATAGAATTTAATAAATAACTGTGGATGTTATACTGATAACCTTAAATTCTGCGATCTTTTGAAAGTTCACAGACCGATCATAACACGGGATATGGAAGACTTGGAGGAAAAAAAAACGGGAACGAATCATGTTTACGCCAATATAAATATAGTCAAAGAATTAATATCTTTACCAGACAAGTAACGACCCTCCCCCCCTTCCCCGAATGATTGGTGTTTCGTGTCCAGCTTTCATTGACGATGAGAATATCTGTCAAATAGATTGAAGAGAAAAGAGACGCGGAATGGGGGTGCGTAGAGATGATTGGCTAAGCGTGGATAACGCGGTTCTTTTTTCAAAACATTATTTAGATTTTCTTTTCATTGACACTTCGTTTATATAATATATATATCTATTATAATGGAGATTGTGTTTTTTTGTCTGTAACCGAAACTATATTACTACTCAAGTCACAATTCCTTAATTATTTACGTCAAATTCTCCATGATTTCATTCTTTTAAACCTTCAGTTATTAATAAAAATTGTTTTACATAATACTGTTGACCATATCTACGTACTAATAACATGCAATTGTATTTATATAAAAACAAAAAGCGGTTTACAGTTGAACGAGAAGGCTAATTTGCATATTGATATTTTCAAATTTATTTTAATAAATATGTGCTTGTATTATTGATTTAATTGTTTGGTTTTATCTTAAGAAATATAAACAAAAATCTCGTGGATAAATCTTAAAAGAAATTTATTTACAAGAAGAAATAACTGTAATATTATCCTTTACTTCCTATTTTAACTAAAGTTAAATTAGGAAAATTTACAATGAAAGAGGGGAGTAATGAAATGATGGAATAGTTAGTTTCAAAGTTGTTCTATTTTTCGATTATACCCCCTCTGTTGCAGATCTTTTTTTTGCATTCTTAGTCAGTTCATTAGCCTTTCTAATTTAATATGATATTTTATTATATCAAAATTTAAATACTTGCACCCGGAGGGTGCATATATTTATATTATATATATATATATATATATATATATATATATATATGTGTGTGTGTATATATATATATATATGTTATTTATTTCTACCTTATTTTTTCAGCTTTTCAAATTAAATATACGATTTAAGTCATTTTACTATTCATTACCCATGAAAAAAATCACGAATATATTTTGATTTTTATTAAATGTTTTTTTAAAGGGCCGTAGCAGGCGAGGAGTCGGTGGGTCTATGCCCCCAACCCCAAAAGTAACAATTGTTATATTTTTACTGTGTTTTATTCATTTTTTTTCCTTCATTAATAAATCTATATTTTCCCTGTATACATTTTTTTAAATATACTTCCCTGAGATTCGGACCCTGTATCAGTGACTTCGGCTATCGGAATTGTAAGATATGTAATATCAGCGTGATCCCAGGGGGTCATACCTCATCAGGCAACACCTGCCCCCCGATTTAAAAAGGCGGGCTGTGGTTATTGCCTCAAATGAGGAATGCCGAAGGGATACACGCAATTTTTAGCACTGGCCAATGGCCACGCATGAACTTCGTTAATCAATCCTTGTGTTCGTACTGAGATTGTGGAATGTCAGTAAATAACTACATTAGAATTAAAGATGAAAGGTGGATGGATTGGATATATAAGGCATCCCATTGTGGGGTAATGGTTAGCAAGCTAATTTTGCAGATCCATTGCTACTGAATAGCGAGTTCGATCCTATCTGGATGACCCATACTTGAGACCTTCTGTCACCTCCTACCCGTGGTAGATAGATTAGTTATATAGGGCATCCCATCGTGGGGTAATGGTTAGCAAGCTAATTTTGCAGATCCATTGCTACTGAATAGCGAGTTCGATCCTATCTGGATGACCCATACTTGAGACCTTCTGTCACCTCCTACCCGTGGTAGATAGATTAGTTATATAGGGCATCCCATCGTGGGGAATGGTTAGCAAGCTAATTTTGCAGATCCATTGCTACTGAATAGCGAGTTCGATCCTATCTGGATGACCCATACTTGAGACCTTCTGTCGCCTCCTACCCGTGGTACTGAATAGCAAGTTCGGTCCCAACTGGACGCTGTATACTTGCGACCCTGTGTCACATCCTACCCGTGGTGAACGGGTTGGGTAAATACCTACCATGATCTAGTTATATTACCTGTACGTTTAATATTCAGTAAATTAAAGCACATATTCAATGCATTGCAGTATATATATTTACCAACCCCTCTGCACAAGTAGGATGTGACACAAGGTCAATTTCTTAAGTAGAGTTTAACAGGTTTGAATTCAGAGTTTTCCTTTCCTAAACTGGTCACCTAGCCAAGGTTAAAGATCCCAATCGGCCTTTCTATTTATCCCTTGGCTGGGGGGTGAGTAGTTGGATACATACCTTTACCAAGGATATTAACGCTATGTGAAATAGAAACAGCCCAGTTGGGAATTTGAAGGTTTGATATTCAATAAATTGAAGCACGTATTCAAGGTGTTGCTGTATAAAGTGTAAGTGTGACGCCTTTTATGCACATACCTTTATAAGTTGTTTTTTTTAATAAAGGTATGTATCGGTATATCAGGTTTTGATAATAATTGAGACTAGTTGGATACATACCTTTCCCAAGGATATCAACGCTATGTGAAACAGAAACAACGCAGTCGGTAATTTGAACGTTTGAATTCAGCAAATTGAAACACATATTCAAGGTGTTGCTGTATAAAGTGTGTGACGCTTTCTTATGCATATACCTTTATAAGTTGGTTTTTTTTTATAATAAAGGTATGTATCGGTAGCACAGGTTTTGATAATAATAATTAAACTAATAGAATATGACTAATAAAAAACAATGCATTAGTCTTGCTGTGATGAAGTGTGCTCTGGCAACAATGCTCACAGCTGTTGATTTGATCGCCTGCTGACGTAGATAGACACGAGGTCGATATGAATGATAATAAACGGGAAAATATCGAAATAATTATTT